>LPNX010821855.1:468285-477926 GCA_001517045.1 Pseudotsuga menziesii | reverse complement strand
GTATTGTATTTTTTACCGTTTAGTCTTCATTAATCTCTTTGACTCTGTTTTTCATACTTCAACTACTTATACACAAACTTAGCTTAGTGCCTATACCACTAACATTAATACTGTAAATGTAAATCTAGAAAATAGGGCTGAATAAATACAAAGAACCCGGTACCATAGTTCTGTACACCTATGGACTCTTACTAAATAAGCTCAGCTGAGATTTGATAATCACCACCTCTTAATTAATTAAAAAAACAGTTCAAAACTAGTTCTCTTAACCTATTGTCATCTATAATAAGTAAACAATTAACCATAGTAGGTTTGATAGTAATTCACAGCCCACATTAACCCCCCCCCAAAAAAACACCATGGGAATCCCCATCCCTGTTATAAAAAATGGGGGATTACTATCACATCTGCATATAATATGTACCTTGTAACTCCACGATAGATTGATGTCCGGTGGCCCACTGAATGATTCGGTGCCCTCGTCCTAATAGGCGCGGCTGATTCGAATGGCGTGATTGCGTAGTCTAACGAACTTTTCGGAGACGAGGGGCTATGGCCATGATCAAGCATTGTAGAACCTATAGAACCAGTGCAAAATCTAAAGAGATTATAGCAGATCAAAGGAAAACCCAAAACCGTCTATGTTCCTAACGCAGTATTCTGTATTGGTGACAATATGAACTTACAATATAGCGAGCAGCTCAAGACAAAATGAGTTAAAACAAAAGAAATAGGGTGCATACCTGCAGTGTTGGGTTTATCGAGCAGTTCCATAAAGGACAGTGGCCTTGCATTATGCCTCAGTGGCCCTGCATTCTGCCTCAACGCGCTTGCGTTTACTGTCTCCAATTTTGGCGCCGTTGAGTTTAAAGGGAGCTCATCGTTGTTGTATCCAACAACTAGTTGGGGGAAATAGGATGCCGCTATCATGTTGTTTCGAGAAGCTGACTGATTGATCCCATGGCCGCCTGATTCCTGAATATCCATTGTTAGACTATTTGAAAGAGAAACATCGAGCCAATTCTTGCCGGAAGCCATCGTGCTTAGGATTCCACGCTACTCAAACAAGACAAGAAAGGGATCCTAAACAGGAGTATCACTCACTGCCGATTTCAAATATTCCCAAAATCTGTAACACAAACCAATAACTAACAGATATACACGTATATATATCTAGTGTGTATATATCCGCCGCAGAAGCTTCAAACGGCAACGCAAAGCACTCTTCGTTACAAGCCCTACAGCAGCAAATTCCCACCAGATCTCTCACGCGCATCCAAGCCCATGCACAAATACACTTTTCTTGGGTGAGGCTGTGAGGGGCCTGCTCGTTTTATAGCGCAAATATAGAGGCGGGGCGGAGAAGGAATCTAGGTCAATTCAAGGCATACACGTGTCTAATTCCGAGGGGTGGGGTAGCGGTCTTGACTAGCTGATTACCACCACTACGGACCATTCATTAATGTTTTCATGTATGTATGAATGTATAATAATAACACTTTTTATTAATGCAGTGGAAAAGGATAGGTTTTTTAAGGGGACTTTCGCATTTGATTTCAAAATTGTAGGCTTTAATTTGGATTATTTGGGTCGGAATCGTTGGATTTTTTCAGTGTCTGAATTTTTTAAAATATAGTTTATAGTTGTTGAGTTTTAAATTTTGGGTGTTTTAATGGTTTTAAAGTGTGTTAAATTAGTTTTATTATTAATATCTCTATTAAAATATGGTTAGTTTTGAATTTTCTAAAAGAAAAAATAATGATTTTTATTATCAATCCATTTTCATTTTTAATTTCTAGATCATTTGTATTTTTTCAGGTAATTTTGGTCTAAATTGGGCAACAATATTTGTTGTCCAAAATAAGATTTTCAGTGTTAAAAGTATATTTTTTATTGCAGAAATGAATTCAGGACAGTCCATTATTTTTGAGGAACCCAGATTATGCAATTTCAATCACTTAAAGCTACACTTTAAAAAAAATGTTGTCATATCCAAATTGTCAAATTTCTAGAAGTCTCCCATATAACATAAATATTTTTTATATAATAATTAAATATAAAACTGTAATTTTAAAAATAAATTAATATTATTATTGAAAAAGCAACCAATTATACAATGGTTAAACTAACTCACCTTGAACTTATAAAGATAGAGCTAAACTTTTATAGTCCAAAACAAAAAAAATTAAGTCTACACATATTTCATCCAAAAACTTGCCATGAAATTCTCTGATTTTTATTAATAATAATATTTTTATTATTATAAAATTAATTTTTTATAAATTAGTCTTCTCCACTCGTCTTTGGGATTTACAAAGAGTGATTTATCATTCGAAATGGTAAGATTTGTTAAAGGAGATTATATTTATTTACATTTTAGTTTTGTATTTTAGATTGTGTATTGATAAATTTGTATTTTTAATAAATATTTTTGAATTTGTGTAGCTTTTTGAATTATGATTTATATTTTGTTATAGGTACTTAATATTTATATTATCTTTTATTTTTTATAATTTTTTAATATTTATATTTTTAAAAGATTAAATTAAAAATTTAATGTAAAAGTATAATTTTGAAATGAAATTAACATTTAATTCATAACTTTATTACAAGGAAAAAAATTTAAAGTAATGTTTAGTATATTAATATAAGTAATTAAAATATGATTTTTTTTTATGGAAAAAGTATAATTAAATAAAACTGCAATAAATAATAAGTAGACTTTTTGTATGAGCGCATGGGTGTAGATTCACTCGCATGTGCCGTGTAAATGAAGGAATGTTGTAAAGGAGGTCTCAATTTCAAATCTCACCCAGACTTATATGTGCCCCATGCTTGTAGGCTGTGTAGACACACTTAGAGTTATAGTGGCAGTTGACGGGAATGGACCCGTGTCAAGCGAGTACCAATGTCAAGCTAGTACCAGAACAAAAAAAAAATAATTATAGCGAGAAGATTTCTTTAATTTGATTTGACCAAAGATTTAGTGTCTTTAATTTATGTTTATTATTTTGAGGTGGTCATAGTCATAACTATCAAACAATTTAATTATGAATTAATTTACTATTTAATTATAGTAATATTTAGTGAGTCTTAATGACTATTATCATTCTCAGTATTAATTACTTAGTCATATTTTATACATAAAAACTTTTGCAACATGTAACCCTTGATTTGTCAATATTTTCTTATTATATTACACATAAAAATTTTAAAATTAGATATGTTTTTAATTACTATGTTCTTTTGTTGTTTGTATAATATTAAAGTGGGTTGTTCTATCTATGTTATGTCAAAGCATGGTTCACACTAGAGGGTAGAGTAAGTTATGTCCACAACATTTAGGAGAACATGAACGCCAACTAAGTATAGAGTTATATTTGACCATTGAATTATGAAACCATTATTTATGTATAGTCTAAAAGTTTGAACAACCTTTTTGCCTAGCATATTTTGTTAGTCCTATTGGAAATCTTTAAGAAAACTTTAGAATCACATATATTAACTAAGTCCAAATGGAAATCTTCAAGAAAAATTTAGAATCACATATATTAACTAAGAAACTTGGATAATTTGAATGCCATGGGGTATTTGAGGGTGTTGAATCTGTTTATGGATTAAAAACAAAATTTAAATGCTTGGAAATTTGGATTTTACCAAATCAAAATTTTATGAATTCTAGTGAAACTCACCGTAAAGCTGAAAACTTGGAATAAATATACTACTTCTTATATTATTTATATATAAACCTTAAGAAAAATTATAAGGTTTTTCACAAGAAAATAAGATAGAAAATACTAGCAAATAAAATAAGATACAAACTACTAACCAATAATATTAATAATTAGTATTGTTTGTAAGATTACAAAATGAGAGTATAATATCAATGTGAAAGGATGTTCTCCCCTATAGATAACAAATAGTATTGGTAATTATATGTGCAGTCTAAATATTCTAATTTTCAACCTTTTTGGAGCATATTTTGTTAGTCCTATTGAAAATCTTTAAGAAAACTTTAGAATCACATGTATTAACTAAGTAATTTGAATGCCATGCCGGTATTCAAGGGTGTTGAATCTATTTATGGATTAAAAACAAAATTTAAATGCTTAGGAATTTGGATTTTACCAAATCAAAATTTTATGAATTCTAGTTGAAAACTTAGAATAAATATACTACTTCTTATTTATATATTGACCTTAAGAAAAATTATAAGTTTTTTCACAAGAAAATAAGATATAAAATACTAACAAAGAAATTAAGATACAAAATACTAAGGAATAATATTAATAATTAATATTGTTTGTAAGAATACAAAATGAGAGTATAATATTAATGTGAAAGGATGTTCTCCCTTGTAGATAACAAATAATTTTGGTAAATATATAATTCTTAGCGTCACAAAGACAATAGCCATAAGTAATAGGGATCCACAAAATATCCATGTGCTTCTTAGTGATCTTATTATCCAAGTCACTTAGTTCATGTGTGTATTCCAATTTTATCACAATGAAATTTAAAAAATGAACAATACAAAAAGATATGTTAAAATTGACTAATAGTTTTTAAATTTATTATATAGATATACAATGTTGTTATTGTTGATGATGTAGATGATTATTACTAGTTTACATATCATATTTGGTTTATACCAGCATAAATCCAAATCCTAGGCTCTATCAAGCGCCGAGATGGATCAAATGTCTCTAGGTGCAAAGCTATGGATCAAATGTCTCTAGGTCCAAATCTCTTAGGTATCCATTGATTTGATTCAAGCCAAAAGACGGATTTTTTTATTTAAGGTCCACAAATAATATTTTTATTGTTAATATTTAATATTATTTATGACTAACATATAATATTTTTATTATTTTTTATTTTGTTAGGAACAAACGTTACAAAATTTCCCCATACATGGTTATAAAACCATATGCAAGGCCCAAAAAGATATGTTAAAATTGACCAATAGTTTTTAAATTTATTATATAGATATACAATTTTGTTATTGTTGATGATGTAGATGATTATTACTAGTTTACATATCATATTTGGCTTATACAACCATTACAAATAAATGATGGACATCTTAATTTTAAAAATTTCCCTGATTTTCAAGAGTTTATATGTTATAACAATAATAGTGATGTAACAAATAGTTTCAAACAAAAACTAAATATTTGTGTAGGAGAAAATGTTTTTCATTGTGCACTTACTTAGTATATAGAAAAATTACATAGCCTTGAGGTGTGACTGAGTTGATTGGTGCTTCCAAGTCCAAGACCAAAGTAGTTGAGGTTGGAGGTTCGATTCTTCGGGTCCTTCGAACTTAGGTTCCTGAACCTCAAGTCGAAAAGGTGAGACCCCTTCAAGTGTCCCCCCTAAGAATTATTCTTGTTGACATAGCGAACCCTGTATCTTTTTGGGCTCTCAACCATATAACAAAGTGTATCACAATGATATTTTAGTTTCTCAAGTTACCCTAAAGATCAACGGTCTTTAGGAACTCAACCAAAGGGAGAGAAAAAAAGTTCTCAATCAATAATTATTAAATAGGAAGAAAACGTTTAGCTCCTCACTTGATTTTCCCTCATTTCAAAACAGATCCAAGAGATGCTATGAAGTTCATGAAATTTTGTTCTAATTAAATATAAAAATTCATTTCCTTATTTAATTTTTCTATAATAGAAACATAATTTTGATATTCTAACTTGGGGTTATGATCTCCTTACAACATGTTAGATTTCCTTTATTCCAAAATTCTCCATTGTACCACAAATTTTTGTTTAAATTTAGTTTTTGATTGTTCTTTTATGGTATCAATATTATAATTAAGAGATGCTTTATTATTCAACCTTCAGAAGTTGAGTTAAAAGTTTGGATTTTTAATATCCACTTAGTGGCATTTACAAGAAACATTAGGAAATCCCACATGCTTAAGGGTGATTATATTGTTCTTATACATTAAGTACCTAATTATATCCTTAAAGTATTCTCAATGGGTCATAGAAAAAATTCCAAAGGAAGGAGTGGATAGGTTGTATTGATTTTAATTAGAGGATTATTAATTATTTATTAGTAACATGGTTTCAAAGAACCAAATTTATTACGGTTTCTTCCAAGGATTTTGTTGCTGTGCTTATTGATCCAATAATATAACACTTTATAATTGTTTGTAACCTTCTTTTTGTTTTCCACCTTTAGTACTCATTATTTAGGTCCCACCAAATTCCATGATCTATCTCGTAGAGAAAAAAAAATCCAACAATTGAACTCTAATGAAAAAAATGGATTCAAATTAATTTGGTATTGAATTTACACAACTTGATTATTTTTAATATTTACGTGTTATGAGAATAGATATCACCAAATTGATGTGTGAAGTAAATAGCTTCATACATATCAAAGTGTACTCATAGACATAGCAAAAATTTGAAAAACTTGCCTAAATTTATATCTATAATAAATGGACAAATCCCCATAATACATGGAAACGAATTAAGGCTATTTTAACAATAATATAATATGCATATACAATATTTTGGTGAATCTTTTATGGGATTAAGAAATCTTGTAGAATCTAGGCAAATATTTAACAAAATAATAAAATGTTGTAAAATAATGCTGAACTTTTCAAGTATGTTTGTGTTAATTAGTAGAAACATACTTGAAATAAAACCCCAATAGAAGTGAGCATAAACATATTGGGATTAAATATTTGCGTGGCTTTAATATCAAAGAGCCTACTTTGTAATAATATGGAGCCCCATTTTGTTTGGTTTTTTGGATATATAATAAATTTTCAAAACTTTAATGTGACAATAAATTTGCATAATAAAAGTTGACATCCATATTCTTTAACCAAAAGTAGGTTAGTAAAGAAAGTACAACTACAAGAAGAACACAATGATAGGATTCTGGTACAAATTAATCCATTTCAAAATAAGGTAACATTATGTTCCTTCCTCTTAGTCCCCCTTTAGGATAGAATAAGATATTTTGATTTTCTTATCCAAAGAAATATTTTTCCATCTAGGTTTTATTTTCATTACATGTACATTAAGAAATGAGCATTCACCTAGCTTAAGTGTTCACCTCAAACAACAATACTAATATACGGATATGTATACAACTCATAATACATGGTAATTCTAGTATATTTAAGTTTAAGTATCCTTATATGTTTAATAAATTTAATGATACTTTACCAATTTTAATAACAGCATATACCCAACTATCCGATGCTAGAAAAACTAGATAAACGTGGTTCAAGAATATCAATGTAGGAATTACAACCAAGGAATATTTATTACTGAAGAATGGTGGGAATGTCTTTCACCTTTGAACTGTTCTGAAATCAATACCCTTGAATTTCATACAGATGTAGAAATCAAATAGTAAGCATAACCATGGAAAGGAAACATGTGTTCAAGTAAAAATATATGGAAAGCAAAACTAAAATATAAGACTTTAAAAACTAATCAAAGATCCTTAGAGGGACATCTATTACACATTATAAACAATCAAATATAATGTATTGACCAAGTCCTCTAATGAGATATTAAACTCTTTATAACATTGAAAGAGAAATACCATGGAATTACAGTAACATGGTGCCTATTTATTTACTTTATAATACATTTTTTGGTTTTATTGTAAGATAATTTCCATATTTCAAGGAATTTAATAACATTGTTTTTTCCAAAACTATAATAATGAAGCACTAGAGCACTAACAACACAAAAGGACCTAGGGTTATAGTTGAAAAACAATCAATCTATGAGGTAAAACCCCCACTGTCAAATATACATGGTATTCCCATGTTCTGGATCTAATTATACAAAAGAACCTTGAAATACTAAAGATCCATACAAATGCTCCAAATCAAAATCATAACTCTTCAATATTTTTTATATAAATCCTATTTAAACAAGAAACAGAATCTTACTAAATCACCACAAAGCACATATTGAAAGTTTAAACAAAATGAAATATCACTTACAACTCATGTGAAAATTATACAACAAGTAGGAGTTATTTCATATGCCATAATGTAAGTACTTATTGAGAATATGCCATCTCATATCACCCTACTAAGAATGCTAGATGCCTTCATGGAATACAAGAACAAGTTTAAATATTTTGTACTTGAATTAGAATTCCCATTTCATTAAATCTAGACATACTAAGGAGAGTCTCGACTAAAAAGGTGCACAATCATGCTTCAAACACCTAAAAACAACCTTTATCATTGCAAAATCAGGTTGAAAAAGTGCAAAAATGCATCTGAAAAATGTGATTTCAAATTCCAAAAGAACGATTTTAGAATCATTTGGAACCCCAAAAATGATATTATGGATTCAAAAAGTGTAACTTTTTATTTGAAAAGTGCATTTTTTTATTTATTCAAAAGGTGTTTTTTTTAAAATTCAACAACTGTGATTTTCAAGTAAAAAAGTGTGGTTTTTAATTAAAAAAGCATGATTTTGATTAAAAAGTGTGTTATTCAACTCAAAATTTGTGATTTTTGATGAAAAAGGCACAACTTCTTATCTCATAAATGAAGTTTTTAATTCCAAACATGAGAATTTCAATTCCATAATTGCGATTCTTGGTTCTCTTAAATGTCAATTAAAATTTTATAGATCTAAACATTGATTTCAAATATGTAAATTTTAGTGTTTTATCTCATATCTTACTTGCAATTGAGAAATGCACATTCGAATGGTTCTTTGGTCCTTAATTTTGTACATATTATACACCACACTATCAATGCAACGATTGTCTCCATGAGATGATTCAAATTAGTTTGTTGCATATTATGATGAATAAAATAATTAAAAATGACCATCATAGTAGTATTATTCCTTGACAGGGGTGGAAGGCGAGGGTAGGGTGATATTCTACCCAAGAGAAAATATCAAAGTTCATTTTTTCATAAAGACTAGGTAGTATAATATATAACCAAGTGGAACCCTACGATCTCCTCTAAGGTATTTGATTACATCGACAACATGGGATAGAATCTCTCATGATTCTGGGAGATTCAAAATTTAGTGATCAACCATCTGTGAATCAAGACTCTTCCCGAGGACATGAAATTAAGAACCACA
This sequence comes from Pseudotsuga menziesii, assembly GCA_001517045.1. Lineage (NCBI taxonomy): Eukaryota > Viridiplantae > Streptophyta > Pinopsida > Pinales > Pinaceae > Pseudotsuga > Pseudotsuga menziesii. The sequence continues at coordinate 468,816 of LPNX010821855.1, read as the reverse complement.
TTCCTAAGTACCCAACAAAAGGTGCTAGCTTTTCACCAGAAATTTTCCTTTCACATCCTAATATCAATCAACTCAAATGTGGATATGGATCCCAATTTGGCCATCATGGACCTCGGATAATTTCTTCTAATATGTGAACAGTCTTGTTCTCAACCAATCCCTTGATCAGAATTATGGTTTTAGGTAATTTGTGCTATGAGAAATAAAAACAATATGTTTATATGAAACCTCCACATCTAAATAGTATGAGAGCCTCAATAAAATCTATCAATCACTCCACATACAAATACGATGAAAAAATGACACATAGGTTCTTAAGAAGTATAGTTTCCAATGCGTTAACCAGGCCTTATCATCATGGTAAATAACATGTCCACACACATAGTGCGTGTGATCTCGGTAAGTTCTGGATTCCACTTTGTACTCCCCTTGTGCTTAGATCCATGCATATTTAATTCCTAAGTTCAAGGTTGATGGCTAGGTAGGATTTGGATCCACCCATAAAAGCTATGAAGATTACCTTCACTCCAG
>LPNX010821855.1:451880-456880 GCA_001517045.1 Pseudotsuga menziesii | reverse complement strand
TCGATGAGGACGTTGGACTTCCACCATCCAACTACCAGGAAGACAGTGAAGGACAACAAGTTGCTACTGAAACGCCATAGCGTATTGTTGATGCACTGGAAGATAGAAATCCAACCCCCTTACCTCCATTAGAAAGCATACGTCGAAGAACTCCGAAGCGTATACAAGTTGATGAAGGACTCCTCAATTCCATGAAAGGTACGCTATCTAAACATAGTATTGCTTATCAAACTCAACAGATACTAAATAAATGTTTTGAGGAGAAATGTGATGGAGATAAATGTAGATTATTTTTATCATTGTTAAAATCTAGGAGCATGAATATTGTTAGGAAATCGTTAGGGATAAAGATGATAAAGCCTTCTGGACCAAGTTCTCATATAGTTAAAAGCTTAGTAGATGCCTTTGGTAAAATTGGTAAGAACACACGGTCAAAGGACCGCAATGCGGCTCGTCGTGTGTTGTCACAAGCAATTGTAAATAAGAACACCAGGGTCCTTCGTTTACTCAAGCCTACATCTAAACTAGTTAATTTGATTGTAAAAACCCTCCATAAGTATTCTATTAGAAGAGAACATCTCGACACAACCTCCCACACAGATTTTTGGGCCTTTATTGGTCGGTTGCCACGTCGTGACATGAAGCTAGTTGGTGCAATAAAGGGACTAGTGCAGAGTTTTTGGCATGATCACACAAGGCCTTCTTCAAACTGGAAGGATGTACTAAAACTGAGAAGGGGTTCAAAGGGCCGCGAACCACATATTAAGCATCTTCTTGATATAACATAGACAGAACTATACGAGAAATTTAGGAATGAACATAGACAATTGAATTTGGGGCAAAGATCTTTTGAGAAATGTAAGCCTTGGTATGTTAGAATAAATACTCTTCGTAACACTTGTTGTTGTAGATACCATGTAGAATATGAATATTACTATGAAACATTTTTGTACATTCGTCGTGTGTTGCATACTAACCATGTGCAGGATTGCTCCTTGACAATACCACCGACTTCATCAAGAGAATTCATTCATAGTATCATGTGCAATAGGCATGAGGGGCAAACTTACTATGCAAAATCCTGTTTGGATGGAACTTGCTCCAACTATGTTGGAATGGCATTATTGAGCCAATGTATGCACGAGACTGGAGACAATGAATTTGGGAATATGGTTATAGACATGAAAAGTTTCAAATATATCAGCTATGAAATAGTCCAAGGGAAATAAAGAAAAAAAATACAATTGGTGACATCTCAAGTACATGCATTTATCTATAAAATTAGGTTTGAACAGTTGCATTTCTTTCCTTACGTACAAAAAAACCTGATATTCAGATCATTTTGTGTCAACAGGTACAAGTTAGTGTCTTTGTCAAGGAATTTATTGAAAAGACACGTCAATATGTTCAGCATGTCCACTTGGCATGATGGCAGGATGAGAAGTTTAGAATATGCAGAGATACATTTCCTCATGGTACTATACTTTCAGTTGTTGATTTTGCCGAGAACTACACTCTGCAACCTCAAAATGAGATCCAAAGTCAGTATTATCAATATGAGCAGGTTTTCTTGATGGTGCATATCACATACAGGCATGGCCCAAACAGTAGTGAAGAGCAAAGAGAAATTCTAAAGGAATATCACTTCTACATAAGTGAAGATAGGTGCCATGACTTCCACTATGTACGCCATTTCTTCATCATGTTCTATGATCATTTGAATGGTAGGGACATACAGATGGATCAACACTGGATTTGGTCTGATGGATGTGCTGGTCAGTTAAAAGATGCACGCATATTTCAATGGTTGAGTTCAATGCATAAAAAATACAAAGTTCCACATATGTGGAACTATTTTGAGACTGGGCATGGTAAAGGAGAGCATGATGGAGCCGGAGCATGTGTCAAAACAACCCTACGAAGAGAGGAATTGAAATTATCTACAATATCTAATATTCGAAATGCTCAATCTATAGTCAGGTGGTGCACGTCAGTAATGGGAGAGGAATCAGCTATGCGAGCAGAATCCACAAGAAAGAGACATGTGGAGAGATTTTTTTGGGAGGTAGTAGACATAGATCATTCACATGCATGGGAATGCAATATTGTTCCTGGCACTTGTGGATTTCATTCGGTTCGAAGTTTTGATAACCCAGTATTTGAAATTTGGACCAGTAAACTCGCTTGTTTTTGCCCGCCTTGTTGTGATGGTGACTGGGATGTGTGTGAATCATTGGATTGGGTTGATGGATGGGATCGTATATCACTTCCACTTGATCAGAGTGCAATTGTTGAGTTAACTCCGTTGTAAGAAGACCAATCGTCTATTTCTATAGATTTTGATCATGTATCAGACCTTGTACAACCTGGTATGATGCATTTCCTTAACATTTTTTTGTTAAATTTATGTAGTCTTGAAACTCACATTAATGGCCTTGTATCACACGAAAAATATTTGATCATATAACTACAATCATACTATGTAGGACACATATACACAGTGGTTGCCTCAAAAGATAGTGAATGGGGTGGTGATTACTGGTTGGCATGCTGTATAGAGGGAAAGCAAACCCTCATTATGTCCATGACTAATGATGAAAACAACCACTTTCCCACTGGGTCTATGGTTGTTAAAGGTGAATACCTTACACATGACAACAATGCAAGAAAGAAGAGTGGATATGTTTACAGGGATTACAAACCAGGTGCAAGTGTGTATCACTTTACCAACTTAATCATTGGTACAAACCTCCAGGTATGAACAATGCCTAGCCGAAATTCATCGAAGGTACGCTACTTCTTACCGGATACAGAGCACGAGAAACTAATGGAGACCATTGTTATAAGAGATGATCTGGAGGGCTTGGTTGTATGGTAATAGGTGGGATCTAGCATGATGAGGTATGTATCATAATTTAAATTTCCCCATGTATGTTTCTTATGAATATGTCAATTTTGTGTTCTTGATATGCAAAATTTTCCATAATGTTGTTTATAAATATGCCAAAAGTTCTCTTGTATGTCAAGCTAATGAACATGCCAAATTTCGCATGCCTAAGTAAAGATATGGTGCGTTACAGTCCATGCATGATTATTTAATCCCATTTCAGTATTATTATAATATATTATTTAAAAAAGAAATAATTATGTTAATACCATCAAACCCTACCTACACTAATACATGACCTTATGTTTTGAGGGATATATATATATATATATTAAAAATTTTGAAACGATCAATGTGTACAAAGACAAGCCCTTCTTTGTAATTGTTCAAAATTTTGTTAAGAAATCCCATCATTTAAGTCACTTGCACCGATGAGAAAACAATGCAATATAGTTTCCCAAAAAAAAACATATTGCTTAAAAAAATTTAATTTCATGTGGTCATACAAAATATCCATAGATAGGAATTATATATTTTGAAAGCTTATTCAATTTTCTACATTTCATATTCTTTCAACATATTCAAATTTATTGTGTAAATACCTTGAATCATCCCTCCAAGACAATAGATTGTTGGTTTTCCATGTTTGTATTTCCATTGACATGTCCTAAAAGGCCATCATTAACTTTCATTCACCCAAACCCTTCAACTAGGTGTTATGGTCAAAATGGAGGTCTATCACATCCTAGAGAGTAACAAAAGATGAAGAGACCCAAAGAACAACTAGGGATCATGTTTGAGTATCAAATACCTATTGGAATTTTCAATCTATGAATGGTAATTTCATGTGTTTATGTACCAAAAATTGGATTGGGTTGACTATAGACCAGAGAGTTGAAAAATGTGACTGAACAATAAACTAAAGCAATCAAATATAGCCCTTAGCATGTATACTAATCAACAAATAATGGAAACACCTTCATCACCTCCATCATCATCATCATCATCATCATCATCATCATCCTCACCTTCATCATCATCATCACCATCAACATCATCATCATCATCATCACCATCAACATCATCATCATCATCATCATCATCATCATCATCATCATCACCTTCATCATCATCATCACCATCAACATCATCAACATCATCCTCATCATCATCCTCACCATCAACATCATGAACATCATCATCATCATCCTCATCATCAACATCATGAACATCATCATCATTCATCCTCATCATCCTCATCATCATCCTCACCATCCACATCATGAACATCATCATCATTCATCCTCATCATCCTCATCATCATCCTCACCATCCACATCATGAACATCATCATCATTCATCCTCATCATCCTCATCATCATCCTCACCATCAACATCATGAACATCATCATCATTCATCATCATCATACTCATCATCATTCTTCATCATCATCATCATTCATCATCATCATCATCATACTCATCATCATCATCACCGTCAACATCATCATCATCCTCATCCTCATCATCACCTTCAACATCATGAACATCATCATCGTCATCATCCTCACCATCAAAATCATGAACATCATCATCAGTCATCATCATCATCCTCATCCTCATCATCACCATCAACATCACAAACATCATCATCATCCTCATCCTCATCATCCTCATCACCTTCATCATCATCATCATCATCATCCTCACCTTCATCATCATCATCACCATCAACATCATCAACATCATCCTCATCATCCTCATCATCATCCTCACCTTCATCATCATCATCACCATCAACATCATCAACATCATCCTCTTCATCATCCTCACCATCAACATCATGAACATCATCATCATCATCCTCATCATCATCCTCACCTTCATCATCATCATCACCATCAACATCATCAACATCATGAACATCATCATCATTCATCATCATCATCCTCATCATCATCATCACTAGGTCTATCACAATCATCATCATCATCCTCATCCTCATCATCATCATCACCTTCATCATCATCATCATCCTCATCCTCATCATCATCATCACCATTGTTGGTAATAACTCCCGATTCTATATTATATTCACGACTGAAACATTGAT
>LPNX010821855.1:394275-443147 GCA_001517045.1 Pseudotsuga menziesii | reverse complement strand
GCCATCCAGAACAAGCCTTGATCCATGACTCAGTAGAGCCAAATGAACTTTGGCATAGAAGACTTGCACATGTGCATTACAGAGCACTACCTATTGCAAGTAAAGCAGTCGAAGGTATTCCAGAAATTCAAGCAAAACATGAAGGGGTCTGCAAAGGATGTGCGAAAGGAAAGAATTCAAAGAAGACATTTCCAAGCAGTGAAAGCAAAGCCAAAAGAATTCTAGAAATCATCCACTCCGATGTATGTGGTCCTATGTCATCAAACTCACTTAGCGGGTATGCATACTATGTTTCTTTTATTGATGATTTTTCTAGAAAGACATGGATTTATTTTATGAAGAACAAAGATGAAGTATTCAGCAAGTTCAAGGAATTCAAAGCCTTGATCGAGAACCATACTGAAAAGAAGATCAAGACCATTCGTTTAGATAATGGTGGATAATTCACTTCAAATGAATTCAAGGAGCTATGCAAAGAATCAGGGATTAAGAGGGAGTTGTCCACTCCTTATAATCCACAACAGAATGGGGTTGCAGAACGGAAGAACAGAACTATCATGGAAGCTGCAAGAGCTATGCTTCATGATCAAGATCTACCTATGCATCTTTGGGCTGAAGCTACCAGAACAGCTGTGTATGTACAGAACCGTACTCCACATAGAGTACTCGAGAACAAGACTCCTGAAGAAGTCTTCTCCGGCAAGAAACCAGAAGTCAGCCATCTCAGAATATTCAGCTGTCCAGTGTACATACATATCCTTCAGGAAGGAAGGGCATATTTGTGGGATACTCGGAAAGCTCAAAGGCTTATAGAATCTACTTTCCAGGATTCAAGAAGCTTGACATCAGCAGGGATGTGACATTTGATGAAGGTTCAGCTTACATCAAATCCAGAAAGAGACCTACTGAAGAACCTGAAGAGGCGGAAGCAGAAGCACCCAGGATCCGTGATACAATCATGAACAAAGAAGCTCAAGAAGAAGATCGAGAGTTCGAGGAACCTCAAAGACCTGAAGATCCACCCCTGGAGAAGAATCCTCATAAGAGGAAACCTGCTTGGGTACGTGAACTTATCCAAGGTGTGGAAAGATATGGGGCTCCAGAAAAAAAACCCAGAGAAAGAAAGAGGACCAGATCTAATTCCGGGTATGTAGCTTTACTATGTGATTTTATTGATAAAGAACCTTCCAGTTATGAAGGAGCGGCAGATCAGAAAGAATGGAAGGATGCTATGATCGAAGAATATCAATCAATCATGAAGAATGATGTTTGGGATGTTGTCCCACGACCAAAAGGGAAGTCAGTTGTCACTTCCAAATGGATCTACAAGATCAAGCATGCTGTGGACGGTAGCATTGAAAAGTATAAGGAAAGATTTGTAGCTCAAGGATTCTCTCAGAGAGAGGGAGTAGACTATGAAGAGACCTTTGCACCTGTAGCCAGATACACTTCGATCAGATCAGTACTTGCTTTGGCGGCAGTGACGAAGTGGAAAATACACCAGATGGATGTCAAGACTGCTTTCTTGAATGGTGTAGTAGAAGAGGAAGTGTATGTAGAACAACCACTTGGTTTTGAGACACATGACAGAGAGTCTCATGTGTGCAGATTGAAGAAATCCCTGTATGGTTTGAAACAGGAACCCAGGACCTGGTACGGTAGGATTGACAGCTTTCTATCTAGTTTGGGCTTTACCAAAAGTAAAGCAGATTCCAACCTTTACTACAAGGTTGAAGATGGCAACCCAGTGATGCTTCTACTGTATGTAGATGATCTATTTGTGATAGGTACATATGGGTTGATTGTTGATATGAAGAGAAAGCTTGCTGTTGAGTTCGAGATGAAGGACTTGGGGATGATGCATTACTTTCTAGGTATGGAGGTGTGGTAGAGATCAGATGGGATCTTCCTTGGACAAGGGAAGTATGCAGTAGAAATCCTGAAGAGGTTTGGGATGATGGATTGCAAAGCTATGGCCACATCCATGGCATCGAACCTGAAGCTATTGAGTGATGCTTATTCAGAGACGGTTGATGCTACGATGTATCATTGATGTACCTAACGAACACGAGACCAGATATTTGCTTTGCTGTGAACACCTTGAGCCAGTACTTGACAGATCCGAGAAGTGTTCACTTGATTGGTGCAAAGCATATTCTGAGGTACCAGAAGGGTACAATTGATTATGGGCTCAAGTACGATGCGAATCAGAAGATTAACCTAGAGGGTTATGTTGATTCATATTGGGAAGGAAGTTCCATCGACAGGAAGAGTACTTCGAGATGTTGCTTCAGTATGGGATTAGGTGTGATCTCTTGGTTTAGCAGGAAGCAATTCTGTGTGCCACTGAGTACAGCTGAAGCAGAGTATGTCGCAGCTTGTTCAGCTAGTTGTGAGGCAGTATGGCTACGGAAGCTACTGTCTGATATATTTGATCTCCAGTTGGATGCTACTTGTATACATTGTGACAACCAGAGTTGTGTGAAGTTGTCAGAGAATCCTATATTCCATGACAGGTCGAAGAATATAGAGATCAAATATCACTATATCAGGGATATGGTGCAGAGAGGAGCAGTGAAGCTCCTGTATGTTGCGATGGAGGAACAGATAGCTGATGTATTGACGAAGCCATTGGCTAGGCTGAAGTTCGAGTACTTCAGAGAGAGACTTGGTGTTCTCCAGATCGAGGTTTCCTCCCAGAGACAGTGATGAGACCCATAGACATTCTGACGAGGAGGTCAGATGTAAGGGATGAGCCATTCCGTCATGGTGAGAGGATTGGTTCCTTCCATGACTGATATGAGTGCTGAAATACTAGCCATTCTGATGAGCAGGTCAGACGTAAGGGCTGAACCATTCTGTTCATGGCTAAAGGATTAGGTTCCTCCCATGTCAGATGTGAGTGTTGGCCATTCTGTCGAGTATGACAGATGTAAGGGCAATTGCCACTCTCCGGGAGAGTGGAGGCGCCTGGTCAGTTACCAGGTAGCTCAGTATGGGACTGGGGGCCATTCTGATGAGGGTGTAGGATTCAGTTCCTACCAGGTCAGATGTGAGTGCATGCCTTTCTGACGAGTAGGTCAGATGTAAGTGCTGAAATATTCTATCATTGTGAGCCGGATGCGATTCCAGCCTAGGTGAAAGAGTGGAAACCTTTCATCATTGTGAGTAGGATGTGTTCCCGCCTGGATAGAAGTATTCTGTCATTGTGAGTCGGATGTGATTCTAGCCTGGGTGAAAGTGTGGAAACCTTTCATCATTGTGAGCAGGATGTGTTCCCACCTGGATGGGATTGTGCCCTTCTGACGAGTAGGTCAGATATAAGTGCAGAGCCATTTCACAGATGGTAGTTGATGTGCCTACCATGCTGGTGAATGTGAGTGCTGGGACTTTCTGATGGGATTGTAGTTTACTACATGATCAGATGTGAGTGCTGGGCGTTCCTTTCTGACGAGCAGGTCAGATGTAAGTGCTGGGCGAAGACCTACATGAGATTAGGCCTACAACCAGCATGAAAAAGGGTTGGCTCTGTAGAACTTCCTATGATGAGATAGTACACACATGATGATGACCAGTGGAGATCCAGATCGAGCTATGATCCAGATCCAGTTATGATGACTCCGAGAGATCCAGATCGAGTGATGATCCAGATCCAGCAGTAGTGATCCAGATCGAGTGATGATCCAGATCAAGTGATGATCCAGATCAAGTGATGACATACTATGATGATCCAGATCGAGAGATGATCCAGATCCAGATGACTTGAAGATGAAGATGACTTAAAGACGAGATGATCCAGTTGATTCAGAGAAGAAGACCAGTGCTGAAAATTGTGTTGAAAGAATATCTTCCTAGTTAAGAGGGAGTGTTGATGTATATGTAACTTCGGAAAGTATTCTTCTATGTATCTTATGTATTGTAACCCGATGTTTATTCCGGGATGTCTCTATTATGTATTTGAGTCATGTGGTCATGCCCCGATGTTCCGATCGGGAGGATGAATAATGTAAACAAGTCATATCAAGTCATTAGGTAAGTCCCCACAGTTTCGGGACACTTGAGTTATTATACACTAATTAAGGTGTAGGCTCGAGTAGTAATTATTAGGTCGAGCCTACGTGTGAAATGGAAATTCAAGTGAAAAGACTAATATAAATAGAGAGTGTGAGTCTCTCTATTTATCACTTGTGAAATACATCACTTGCTCTCTCAAGTGTGGTGCACCTTTGGAGAAGGAAATACTTTGGCTTGATAGAAGACAGAAGGCTGCTATTGTGTTGGGAGGTCATCTTACTGTTTTGGGTTTCACATCTTGTGGTGATCCTATCTTAGAGGAAGTTGAGGGGTTCTATCCATTTATGGTTTCCCCTATCAAAACTCTTTGTGTCTCTTGTCTCATGTGATGTGCTTATGTTATTGCTGTGCTTGTTATTCTCTCAGTGAAAAGATCTTAACATAATGCTAGCTTAAATGTTGAAAAACTAACAAAGTCCACCAGGTGTCACTGAACAATATCTAGAGGTGACCTACAAATCGCCATAGATCGAATATTAGGCCTCCAATCAACAAATTGTCAATTTCGTTGGATTCGTGACGTGTGATTTTAGCTATGGGGGGGCCTCTCGCTCCTATCCATTGCCCGGTGACCTCCGTCTATGGTGGTTTCTAAAGCTAGGGTTTCGCTCAGTAGGGGACAATGCATTCACGCCAATGAGGGCCAAATTTAGAAAGCCACAGATGGAATTGCGATATTTCCCATGCCCAAACACACTAGCAGGAGTTGACATAATTCAAAATTACCGCTCCGTGAGGTTTTTTGCGCACCGGGGCAAAGTCCACCAGGTGTCCCTGAACTGTATCTGGAGGTGACCTACAACTCGCCATAGATCGACGCTCAGGCCTCTTATTGACAAACCGTCGATTCCGTTGGATTCATGACAAGGGATTTTAGTTAGGGGGGGGCCTCTCCCTCCTGTCCATTTCCCGGTGACCACCGTCTATGGTTGTTTCTGGAGCTAGGGTTTCGCTCAATAGGGGACAATGCAGTCACGCCAACGAGGGCCAAAGATGGAAAGCCATGGATGGTGGGGATGTGGTTGGCATTGCCATATTTCCCATGCCAAAACACACTAGTAGGAGTTGACAGAATTCAAAATTGCCACTCCGTGAGGTTTTTTGCGCACCGGGCCCAAGTCCACCAGGTGTCCCTAAACGACATCTGGAGGTCACTAGAACAAATTGTTGGACATGTAGGATCACCTACAACAGAGAAAATAATAATACATTTTAGAGCTACAACTCTACAGATATCATGGAGGCATAATAAGAAAATTGCTCATATTTCATTAAACCCAGAAAACTACTACATGCATTCTCCAAATGGACTCCTACATCCCAAATAATACACAATATCCTAATTATCAATATACTTTGCTTCAAGACATTTCTCACATTAAAACTACTTGCACTTAATGCAATACCAAACATATACTAACTCCTATACAACTACCATTTGTACGATGAAAGAGGAAGAAATTAATTCTTCCTACAATCCCCCTTAAATTCTACATTATACATTTCATGACTAGTTATGCATAAAATTATGTCTTTGAAAGATGCCAACCAACTGGTCTCGAGATTTACAAAATTCTAAACATATTTCTCTAAATTGCTTACAAGCTCTTTAATAAAATGATATATGGTATCAATGAGTTTTATTTTATGATGGAATACATCAATTTTGTACAAAGAAATGGCTAAGTTGTTATCACAAAACACATGAGGTGCTTCATTTTCTTCATGCTAGAGATCTACTAAAATCCTCCTTAGCCATATAGCAAGACACACTAGTGATGTTTCTGCCACATAATGTTCCTTCTTTCTCCGACACTAATTAACTAAATGCCCATATCTCATTATATATATCTCATTTCTATTGGTTCTCGTCATTCTTGAGATATTAGGAGCGATCTCATATGAATAAACCAAAATTAATCATTTTTCTCTATTTAAATTGGTCATTGATATTCACCCAAACCGATGTTAGACACCATTCAAATAAATGCAATGAGTTGGATGCCTTATAACTATTTTTTATAGTCGAAAAATGGACTTAATTGTCCTCTCGAAACTTAAGGATCCTTTTAGTTTTGAATTGGAAGATTTCCCTTTTGTTTGTTTTCGAAACAACATGCCTCCTTCGACCTATATTCATTATGTTCATTGAGGTCACTAGAGATTTTTTATCAACGAAAATGAAGAATTGGGCATTGCCACAGGTCAATAATTAGGAAACCCTAGATAATGGATATGCTCCTTCTGAGTGTCTTTGTTGGGATATTCTCTCAATTAATTCATCATGTTTATGAGATGAATGGAATTTATCTTTTGTCACGTGTTGGATGTGGAGAAATTATCGTCTTCAAATTGGAAGTGGGAATCAATACTTGAAGCATTTTACACCCTTTTTATATGCCAATATTGAAAGTGTTGAGTTTACGTTGGTGTCTGTACCGCTATCTTAATTCCCTCTGATTTATTATTGATTTTTGGCCACATGAGACCTTGGTAATTTCTTTTTCTTTAAAGAAAACATATCTTGATAATTGATATTTGGTCACATGAGACCTTGGCCATTTTGGTCATTTCTATGAATCTAACATGTCTTGCCATGATACTTGTTTGACGACCATTTGCTCCTATACTAGTTGGATTGGGTCTATGGGAGGGTTTAGGTTTAGCTACTAGTATGAAATTGATGAAGGGTTCTTGTTCTATCACATGGAACAACTTGATTATGTTGGTGTAATGTTTAGCTTGATTATGCAACTATCATGTTTTGGTCTATTTGTTGTACCAATTGGAGAAGTCCACAGATGGATGCTCGGGCCTCCGATCGATGAACCATCAATTCTGTTGGATTCGTGACATGGGATTTTAGCTAGGGGGGCCTCTCCCTCCTGTCCATTTCTTGGTGACCTCCATCTACGGTGGTTTTTGGAGCTAGGGTTTCGCTCAGTAGGGGACAATGCAGTCACGCCAACAAGGGCCAAATCTGGAAAGGCACAGATGGTGGGGATGTAGTTGGCATTTCCATATTTCCCATGCCCAAACACACTAGCAGGAGTTGACAGAATTCAAAATTGCCGCTCCATGAGGTTTTTTGTGCACCGGGCCCAAGTCCACCAGGTGTCCCTGAACGGTATCTGGAGGTGACCTGCAAATCACCATAGATTGACACTCGGGCATTCGATCAATGAACCGTAGATTCTGTTGGATTTGTGACATGGGATTTTAGCTAGGGGTGGGGCCTTTCCCTCTTGTCCATTTCCCGGTGACCTTCATCTACGGTGGTTTCTGAAGCTAGGGTTTCGCTCAGTAGGGTACAATGCAGTCACACCGACGAGGGCCAAAGCTGGAAATCCATGGATGGTGGGGATGCAGTTGGCATTGCCATATTTCCCATGCCCAAACACACTAGCAAGAGTTGACAGAATTCAAAATTGCCTCTCCATGAGATTTTCTGCGCACCGGGCCCAAGTCAACCAAGTGTCCCTGAATGGTATCTGGAGGTGACCTGCAAATCGCCATAGATTGACGCTTGGGCCTCCGATCAATGAACCATCAATTTTGTTGGACTCATGACATGGGATTTTAGCTAGGGGGGGGCCTCTCCCTCCTGTCCATTGCCCGGTGACCTCTGTCTATGGTGGTTTCTGAATCTAGGGTTTCGCTCAGTAGGGGACAATGCACTCACGCAAACGAGGGCCAAAGCTGGAAAGCCACAGATGGTGGGGATGCGGTTGGCATTTCCATATTTCCCATGCCTAAACACACTAGTAGGAGTTGACATAATTCAAAATTTCCGCTCCGTGAGGTTTTTTGCACACCGGGCCCAAGTCCACCAGGTGTCCCTGAATGGTATCTGGAGGTGACCTGCAACTCGCCATAGATCGATGCTCGGGCCTCTGATCGATGAACCGTCAATTCTGTTGGATTCGTGACATGGGATTTTAGCTGGGGGGGGGGGCTCTCCCTCCTGTCCATTTCCCGGTGATCTCCATCTACGATGGTTTCTGAAGCTATGGTTTTGCTAAGTAGGGACAATACAATCACGCCAATGAGAGCCAAAGCTGGACAATGCATTTCATGCCAACGAAGGCCAAAATTGGAAAACCCTATCCCTAATTAGGGTTTATTTTTTAGCATGCATGTCCCATTACCATAACCCTACCAAGGAAACCCTAATCCTAACCCTAATCTTATCTTACTGTCACAACTCAATTCAGAATCAATCTAATGTCGAACTGAACTTTTTCAAATCTGATGGACTTATGCTTCAAATCATGTTGATTCACAAAGTTGGTTCTCAGTCTTTCGATTCTACTGTAGTTCCTTTAATGCTGAGTGATTAGTCATTGGGTGCATGAGGTTTGTTGAATAGTGTTGTTGGTTGTTGATGAAATGTAAAGCATGTATTGCACTTAGTTTTATTAAATTACACTTGAGCATTGACTTAACTTGTAATTTAATGAATCCAAACTCACCATTTTTAATTAGATATATCCAATTGGTGTGCAAGTAGTGAGTTCATTGAAACCTTGAAATACATTGTATATTGCACTTATATTTATTAAATTACACGAGCAAGAAATTTGACTTTAGTGTGCATGTATTGAGATCATTGAAACCTTTAAATATTATAAATTTTTCTTTTGACATAGTGCATTCATAAGTAATAGATAATCCTCACAAATCAATACAATAGATTGACACAAGAACATGTGGAAACCAAAGAACAAATTCAAAGTGAAATGTATATTGACTCCTAACAAATCTTTTTCCTATAGACACGTGATTATGATTGGAATGTTTTCTGGATTATCAAGAATGGGAGTGAATGTACATTTTTGTCATTATGTAGTTTATTGTAATTGTGCATTGTTCTCAAATTTATAACTGATATCTCCATACAATCGTAAAATCTATAAAAAACGGGGAACATTACACATAGAAACATTCTTCTCCACACATGTATAATCACACTTAAAAGACTGAACCATGAATATCTCAAGAGCCTTGATATGAAATATTTTTTATACCATGAAACTTATAATACAAAAATATAAGGCCTAGATCTATGGCCTGTCAATGTACATGTATCAAAAATATATTTGATGTATATGTGCAAACAAAAGTACATCTGTCCTGGACCATGCCCCTATACTCTAACTCCGGACTGTACATAAAAATACATATTTATCCTAGACTAACACATCAAAATTCTAACTTTCTCTTGTTTTTCCTGGACCCTGACGCTCTTCGGCTCCGTCTACGACCACTGTGCATCTCTAGCGACTGCAAATCAATGACAATATTTCTTGATTAGGTAATTGAGCTAGTACTGTCCATCAATAACAAAGTTTGAAAATTTAAAATATGACTCAATTGTAAATAAAACAAAGACTCACTGCATTCGTCGCAGGTATAGGTGCCTGTGGTGTCGAGGGTGTAGGTGCCTCTGGTGTACTCGACCTTGCAACGAGCCTCGCTGCCATGCTTCTCTGCGAATAAAACAAAATATGTCAATTATCTCAAGAATTATCAACATGTACATGAATGAGAAAGTACTAATCAATTATGTAAAAAATGAACATCTCACTGAAAAAACCATCCCTAGGAGATGAGGCTGGTGCTCTTCAGTAGTAAGAGGAGTCGTAGGTTGAACATCAACCTTAGTTGCATGCACTAATGGACCAAGGCATGGCTACATTCACCAAATGATTAAATAGTTAAACATCATGCATGTCCAGAAACAATACAAATGAAATGTACAATTACAAATATTCAAGTAGATGTACCTCACTGTGACTTGTCCCTATTGTAGATGCGGCATTGATAGTGGCGTCAACAATCCCATTAAGTTCTGGCATGGATGACTCTACATGCTGATGTTGTAAACATGCAAAAATAACATTAAGAAAAACCACTTGTGAAGTGAATACATAGCTAACCAACAATTGCCATTGGAAGTGTGTACATTACCATGGGATGAGTAGGTTGATCCTCATGCACAGCTGCTCTGTTCAAGGAAGAGGGACCTCGTCTGCTGTAAACAACCCCCTTATCTATGTTTGGACTACTGGGAGATCTATACCAAAGAGGTGGTGCAGGGATCTGTGATGACGTCTACATTCATAAAGTGTTACCATAGTTAGACATGGATTTGAATGGATGGAACAATATGTACTGAAAAAATAACATGTTGTAATATACTTACCCCTTCCTGGGACATATCTCCACCACGGGAGTGACCACTTCCATCAATTTGGTTCTCCTCTTCAGATGCATCTAGCATCTGCAAGTTTAAAAATTATATTTACATTAGCGATCTCTATAAAGGAGTGTACAGTAAGAAATTTAAATAATTTGAAAAATATTCAATCATAACCCATGTACTTACATTCTTTAATTAGTCATAAATTCCACCTTGGACTATGTCGTTTATATCAATGTCTTCAGCATCATGTTCCAAGTGGGCTTCCTGCAACTTCAAAAATTGTAAATATTAGACATTTTAATAAATTAATCAAGACTAACACATGCATTAACAAAATTATACATGTAATAACAAAATGACAAGTGTTTAAATATTACCTCAACTGTGGTTCTCTGGGTCTTGGGTACAACCACACCGGGTGCAGTACCACCCCCGTGAGAGGCATCAAACTCCTGCAAGAGTAAATATCAAGCATATATATTACGAATATTTTAATATGTTAGATATACCATGGAACAATTAAAAATTGAGTTCAATAACAGAGTTTTAAAACAAAGTCCTTACCTGACCACCAGTCATCGTACTGGAACCATGTCTTGGTTCAGGACCATAATAGGGTCCCCCACACGATGTGCAGACGTGTGGCTCGCTCTGAGGCACATCGGATGTCGATCTATCCCCACCAATAGATGTCCCTCCACCACCAGAAGCTGGTGGTTGTACACCAGCAGAGGAAGAGGGCGCTCTCTGGTCAATAGTGGCTGTGTGTCAAGAGACCATCTTAGCTAGAGTAAAAAATGCATCCTGTGTCCAGGAAACCATGTCATGTGCAGGAGGGATGTCTGCCCTCGGTAGCTGGGCACGGGGTGCAGGTATCTGTGGATTGGCATCTCTATGTTTAGCATGGGGTCGATGTTGGGGCATTCCCCTACCAACTCCCTGGAATCCCAACATGTCAAAATAGTTGACATGTTTTCCCATCACAAACTCTGCATACAATTTTCGAAGGAAGTACATCGGTACTTCCCCATTGTTGTGAGGGGGGATGTCAAAAACCATGTACCACCTATCCATCCAGTTGTCTCTGATGGGTGGAAAAATGCACCACTCAATAGAAATATGTGGCCTACTGATCTTTGGGATGTCATCCGTCCTAGGAAGTCTAAACAATGAATAGATGGCTTGTTTTTTTATTTTCAGCTTTTTTACCTCATTGTAACTCAAGCCATCAGCATATTGTTTCCTTTTTCTCTCCCTATAAGATGCGATGCTATACAATGCATCATTCGATCTTGTGATCGTATCAACAATAGATAACAATGAATCTGACAGGGAGCGGCGAAGCTCATCTCCACCACTCCAAGCTGAACCTATCTCTCTCAAATGGCCAATGAACCTCAGTATCTCTGCATTGTTATGATCCATAGAAGCCACTGCAATCATAAATACAAATAAAATATCATTAGAAATATGAACACATGATATAATGACATATATAAGAACTGAAAATTGTATAACTATTGACATATAAACTAAATCTATCATGTAAATTTAAAGATTGATCTTGAATTTTACAGTAAAGAATAGGCGGCATAAGCTATTTAGAGTGTTAGTCTATTCATAAGCTATTTATTGTTAATGAGAGGGGCTATTGTTGAATGAAGTTGGTAATCAATTTATAAGCCATATATTAATAATGAAGATTATTATCATTTTGATGAGGGTGATATTCAACCCCAAGATTTACATGGAAAGGTTGTAGGAGCTTTTTAACTCAACACGGATAATGCCTCACTGCTGTTTTGATTTGAATTTTTGTTTGAATAATGTATCACTGCTTGAACATAGATTTTAATGGCAATTCTTCACATAACATGCTCATAAATTATAGCAAGTAAATAACGTTAACAATGATTTAAATGGCTAATAAATAGACACTCAAAAACATAGTAAGAAGGTGCTTTTTACATGCCTGTAGCAGCCCGTTGAAAGATCTGGAAATGACCGTTGAGATACCCAAGTAATGTGGCCATACAATGTGATAGCAGTGAGAAAATATTATAATGGCTGATATATAAAATGTGATGTAGATGACGATTGGGAAAAATTCATATTTTACTTAAATATTTAGATCTAAAATGAGAGTTAAATATTTAGATCTAAAATTGCGTAGATTCATAGCCTATTTGAAAATTGAATGTGCATAGCCTAGATTATTAAGATAGGGGAGGGTAAATGAAGTGAATGTGTACTTTTGGAAAGAAAGGGGTCTTTGAAATATAAATATCATAGTAACTGAGTGTGATAGGTCTACCATTAACTTTTGGGAGCTAGGGTTTAACATTTTTCTTCCACTTGTGTAACTTATAATGAAATGCTACCACGGATCACCTATCCTTGTACCTCTTTTTTGCGATCCCATTTTACTTTATTTTTCATTTATTTGCATTTCTTAACCTTTTCATTGACTTAGTCCCTTTACTTTAGATTTGGATTGGATAACATGGGACATAGGAAACCTAGCTTTTTGCAAGGGGAAATTTAATTCAACAACAAAGACCTTAGAGTACTAGAATCTTTTAAATTTATTGAGGGGTTCATACATGGGAATAACTATGAGACCTTAGATAGTTACCGTGATTTACAAAGGGGAACATGAAGGGGATGGATGAACTGGCTAGTGAAATGAAAAGTGGTTAGGAAAAATGGTATGTGACGGGTTAAAACACTCACTTAATTTACTAGGGTACAACTTAATGTTCAAAATGACACACTCGTAAGGCATAATGATGATAACACTAGGGTTAGACCAAGTAATGATTAAGAACTTTAAGTGTTATGAGTCATTTTACAAGCATAAAAGTAACCATCCCATGAAATCACATCGTCATATAAGCAAGCATTCTAAGTGTTAAAGAGGGTAAGAGATATCACAACACTAGCGCATCTCACACTATCTTTGCTAGGCACATCCAAGGCACATAGACCATATGAATATGGGGAAAGGATATTTGAAGAATGAACTATAAAGAAACCATAGATCTCATCTCAAGAACAATTGATCAATATATCACCCCTTTTTGAAAAAGCAGTAACACTGTATATATTTTGAAATTTTATTTGTGATAGTATTGACAATAATGTGGGTGCTAATACAAGACTAATAGGATCCAATGTAAACAAGGTGATTATTAGACACCCTAATGCCACTTATTTAGTTCTTGGTGTTTAGATTGGGAATCAAGGTGTTCATGAGGTTTGCAGCCATGCTTCTCATGGCAAGCACCTCCAACTTGCATTCAATTAGTGGTTGGTGCATTGGATTTTAGAGTTTTATAGGGATGTATAATTACAGTAAGTTTATTATTACGAGTCCATTCTTTAAAATCAAAATTTATATATTGGGATTAATGTTATTTGTATATTAATAATCAATTTTTCTATTCATGTATGATATTTGACTTGCTTGCAATTCTCATATTGCATTATAGAATTTTGAACCAAGATAATTCTTGTAATTATGCCTACTTCGTGTTCCGTCCTCGTCTTTCAAAAACAAAATTGAATATAACCTATCGATTGATGTAGAAAATGAAAAAAACATGAAAGAAATTGAAGACAAAACCTCACAAAGGGAAGGTTAATCCAAAGGTGGTGATGGAGGGCTCAAGCACACCCAAAATCGCGTATTGACAGTTGAGGTTTCGTCTTCATTAGTCCAATAGCCACGTCGATAATGAGAAAAAGATCGCCTCGGCCAGTTTAAAATAAAAAACAGGTTTTCAAAATCGCGCCTCTGTTTTAGCAAAGGAAATCGCGCACGCGATTTCCTTTGCTAAAACGGAGGCGCGATTTTGTTAACTAGCCTAGTTGGCATAACCATTGCCAGCCTTGGGAATAGGCTTGGCAAGTTCGGTGTTGCTTGGGTTGATTTATTTTTTTTGGATGAAGAGTGAATGATTTTACTCCACCATTGCATCTAAAGGGTCCATCAACTTCTTGCACACACCCTATAGTATTGTATCGTCATAAGTTGTTTTTCCGTCCTGCTTCCATATTTTGAGATGTGGTTATTACTTTATTTAATTACGTTGTCATAATCTTGATTACTATGTTGTTCTATGGTTATGCATTGATATGTAAATTAGATATCCGATTATGTACTTCATTGATTATAGCATTGATTACTGTGGTATACATCATTCTGACCTAAATTTGTTATTGGACAAAGGGGTGGAGTGGCGGGACTAGTTTCCCTTGTAACCACCTAAGAGGTAACAGTTTCTAGTTCTCACATCGGGCTTACTTAGTTCTGACGAACTAGTACATTTATGTCCCCTTTATGTGCCTGCACTTGGCGACATAACACTTGCTTAAAAAGCTTAATGGACAATGTCAACCGTTTTAGTCACTCGCGCTCACCTTTGCAGATCTATCCTAGTGGCTTTACACTGATTTATATTGTTATTATTATGGACTTTATGATAGTGACGGGGTCACTACTGCACTTAGTATTCACGTGACATAGGCTTATTATGGTCTTAGAGACTTAAGGCTTTGGTCCTTCGCTAACATAGTTTCAATGTATGGTTTTCATGGTTGGTATAATACATTGGTAAAAAACTTGGCTTAATAATAATATTTTTATTGTTATAAAATTAAATTTCTATAAATTAGTCTTTCTCCACTCCTCTTTGGGGTTTACAAAGGGTGATTTATCAGTGGAAATGGTAAGATTTGTTAAAGGAGATTATATTTATTTACATATTATTTTTGTATTTTAGATTGTGTATTGATAAATTTGTATTTGTAATAAATATTTTTGAATTTCTGTAGCTTTTTGAATTATGATTTATATTTTTTTTATAGGTACTTAATATTTATATTTTTTATAAAATTTATTTCAATAACATATTTTTTATTTTTTATAATTTTTTAATATTTATATTTTTAAAAGATTAAATTAAAAATTTAGTGTAAAAGTATAATTTTGAAATGAAATTAACATTTTATTCATAATTTTATTAGAAGGAAAAAAATTTAAATAATGTTTAGTATATTAATATTAGTAATTAAAATTTGATTTTTTTTATGGAAAAAATATAATTAAATAAAAATGCAATAAATAATAAGTAGCCTTTTGTATGACTAATTATAGTGAGAAGATTTAGACAAAAGATTTTGTGTTTTTAATTTATGTTTATTATTTTGAAGTGGCTATAGTCATAACTATAAAACAATTTAATTATGCATTAACTTACTATTTAATTATAGTAATATTTAGTGAGTCTTAATGACCGTTATCATTCTCATTATTAATTACTTAGTCATATTTCATACCTAAAAACTTTTGCAACATGTAACCCTTGATTTGTGAATATTTTCTTATTATATTACACATATACAAATTTTAAAATTACATCTATTTTTAATTACTATG
Source organism: Pseudotsuga menziesii (assembly GCA_001517045.1). NCBI lineage: Eukaryota > Viridiplantae > Streptophyta > Pinopsida > Pinales > Pinaceae > Pseudotsuga > Pseudotsuga menziesii. Next base: position 427,428 of record LPNX010821855.1, on the reverse strand, counting down.
TTCTTTTGGTGTTTGTATAATCTTAAAGTGGGTTCTTCTATCTATGTTATGTCAAAGCAGGGTTCACACTAGAGTGTAGAGTAAGTTATGTCTACAACATTTAGGACAACATGAATGCCAACTAAGTATAGAGTTATATTTGACCATTGAATTATGAAACCATTATTTATGTGTAGTCTAAATATTCTAAGTTTTCAACCTTTTTTCCTAGCATATTTTGTTAGTCCTATTGGAAATCTTTAAGAAAAATTTAGAATCGCATATATTAACTAAGTCTCATTGGAAATCTTTAAGAAAAAATTAGAATCACATATATTAACTAAGAAACTTGCATAATTTGAATGCCATGGGGGTATTCAAGGGTTTTGAATCTATTTATGGATTAAAAACAAAATTTAAGTGCTTCGAAATTTGAATTTTACCAAATCAAAATTTTATAAATTCTAGTCAAACTCACCGTAAAGCTAAAAACTTAGAATAAATATACTACTTCTTATATTATTTATATATAGACCTTAAGAAAAATTATAAGGGTTTTCACAAGAAAATAAGATACAAAATACTAACCAATAATATTAATAATTAATATTGTTTGTAAGATTACAAAATGAAAGTATAACATTAATGTGAAAGGATGTTCTCCCTTATAGATAACAAATAATATTGGTAATTATATGTATAGTATAAATATTCTAAGTTTTCAAACTTTTTCGAGCATATTTTATTAGCACTATTGAAAATCTTTAAGAAAACTTTAGAATCACATACATTAACTAAGTAGTTTGAATGCCATGCAGGTATTCAAGGGTGTTGAATCTATTTATGGATTAAAAAAAAAAATTAAATGCTTTGAAATTTGGATTTTACCAAATCAAAATTTTATGAATTCTAGCTGAAAACTTAGAATAGCTATAGTACCTCTTATTTATATATAGACCTTAAGAAAAATTATCACGGTTTTTCACAAGAAAATAAGATATAAAATACTAACAAAGAAATTAAGATACAAAATACTAAGGAATAATGTTAATAATTAATATTGTTTGTAAGAATAGAAAATGAGAGTATAATATTAATGTGAAAGGATGTTCTCCGTTATAGATAACAAATAATATTGGTAATTATATAATTCTTAGCATCACAAAGATAATAGCGATAAGTAATAGGGATCCACAAAATATCCATGTGTTTCTTAGTGATCTTATTATCCAAGTAACTTAGTTCATGTGAGTATTCCAATTTTATCACAATGAAATTTAAAAAATGAATAGTAAAAAAAGATATGTTAAAACTGACCAATAGTTTTTAAATTCATTATATAGATATACAATGTTTTTATTGTTTATGATGTAGATGATTATTACTAATTTACACATCATATTTGGTTTATACAACCTTGACAAATAAATGATGGACATCTTAATTTTAAAAATTTCCTTGATTTTCAAGAGTTATATGTTATAACAATAATAGTGATGTAACTCATAGTTTCAAACAAAAACTTAATATTTGTGTAGGAGAAAGTGTTTTTCATTGTCCACTTTCTTAGTATATAGAAACATTACATAGCCTTGAGGTGTTGCTCAGTTGATTGGTGCTTCCAAGTCCAAGACCAAAGTAGTTGAGGTTGGAGATTCGATTCTACGGGTCATTCGAGCTTAGGTTCCGGAATCTCAAGTTGAAAAGGTGAGACCCCTTCAAGTGTTCCCCCTAAGAATTATTCTTGTTGACATAGAGAACCTAACGTGAGAAAAACTAAAATATAAGACTTTAAAAACTAATCAAATATCCTTAGAGGGACATCTATTAGACATTATAAACAATCAAATATAACGTATCGACCAAGTCCTCTAATGAGATATTAAAATATTTATAACATTGAATGAGAAATATGATGGAATTACAGTAACATGTTGCCTATTTATTTACTTTATAATACATTTTTTGGTTTCATTGTAAGATAATTTCCATATTTCAAGGAATTTAATAACATTGTTTTTCCCATAGCTGTAATAATGAAGCACTACAGCACTAACAACAGAAAAGGACCTAGGGTTATAGTTGAAAAACAATCAATCTATGAGGTAAAACCCCCACTGTTAAAAATACATGGTTGTATTCCCATGTTCTGGATCTAATTATAGAAAAGACCCTTGAAATATTAAAAATCCATACAAATGCTCCTAATAAAACTCATAACTCTTCAATATCTTTTATATAAATCCTATTTTAAGAAGAAACAAAATCTTACTAAATCACCACAAAGCACATATTAAAAGTTTAAAGAAAATGAAATATCACTTACAACTCACGTGAAAACCATACAACAAGTAGGAGTTATTTCATATGCCATAATGTAAGTACTTATTGAGAATATTCCATCTCATATCACCCTACTAAGAATGCTAGATGCCTTCATGGAATACAAGAATAAGTATAAATATTTTGTACTTGAATTAGAATTCCCATTTCATTAAATCTAGACATAGTAGGAAGAGTCTCGACTAAAAAGGTGCAAAATCATGCTTCCAAACACCTAAAGAAAACCTTTATAACTACAAAATCAGGTTGAAAAAGTGCAAAAATGGGTCTGAAAAGTGCGATTTCAAATTCCAAAAGAACGATTTTAGAATCATTTGGAACTCCAAAAATGATATTATGGATTCAAAAAGTGTAACTTTTTATTTGAAAAGTGCATTTTTTATTTATTCAAAAGGTGTGTTTTTTTAATTCAACAACTGTGATTTTCAAGTAAAAAAGTGTGGTTTTTAATTGAAAAAGCATGATTTTCGATTAAAAAGTGTGTTTTTCAATTCAAAATTTGTGATTTTCGATGAAAAATGCATGACTTTTTATCTCATAAATGAAGTTTTTAATTCCAAACGTGAGAATTTCAATTCCATAATTGTGATTCTTGATTCTGTTAAATGTCAATTAAAATTTTATGGATCTAAACATTGATTTCAAATATGTGAATTTTAGTGTTTTATCTCATATCTTACTTGCATTTGAGAAATGCACATTTGAATGGTTATTTGATCCTTCATTTTGTACAAATTATACACCACACTATCATTGCAATGATTGTCTCCATGAGATGATTCAAATTAGTTTGTTGCATATTATGAAGATTAAAATAATTAAAAATGATCACCATAGTAGTATTATTCCTTGACGAGGGTGGAAGGCGAGGGTAGGGTGATATTCCACCCAAGAGGAAATATGAAAGTTCATTTTCTCATGAAGAGTATGGAGTAGAATAAATAGCCAAGTGGAATCCTACGATCTCCTCGAACGTATTTGCTTACATCGACAACATGGGATATAATCTCTCATAATCCTGGGAGATTCAAAATTTAGTGATCAACCATCTGTGAATCAGGACTCTTCCCAAGGACATGAAATTGAGAACCATATTCCTAAGTATCCAGCAAAAGATGCTATCTTTTCACTAGAACTTTTCCTTTCACATCCTAATATCAGTCAACTCAAATGTGGATATGGATCCCAATTTGGCCATCATGGACCTTGCATAATTTCTTCTAATATGTGAAAAGTCTTGTTCTCAACCAATCCCTTGATCAAAATTATGGTTTTAGGGAATTTGTGCTATGAGAAATAGAAACGACATGTTTATATGAAACCTACGCATCTGAATAGTATGAGAGCCTCAATAAAATCCATCAAACACTCCACATACAAATACTATGGAAAAATGACACACAGGTTATTAAGAAGTATAGTTTCCAATGCGTTAAGCGGGCCATATCATCATGTTAAATCACATGTCCACACACATAGTGCGTGTGATCTGGGTAAGTTCTAGATTCTACTTTGTACTCCCCTTGTGCTTATATCCATGCATATTTAATTCCTAAGTTCAAGGCTGATGGCTAGGTAGGATTTGGATTCACCCATAAAAGCTATGAAGTCTACCTTCACTCCACATGAAGCGTGAGGAAGGTGTGATTTAACATGGCCATTAATGGAAAATACGAAGAAGATGATTCTATGGATATGTAAATTATATCACATTAGTAAGATAATAGGTGGAAAAAAATATGAAGGGGTTAATAGGAATAGTCTAATGTCCCCAAAAATTGAATTTTTTTTTTTATTAGGCTAGTCAAAACTACGTATACTGGTCAATATTCGAACTTGTGGAATGTGTCATAATTTATTTATACTATTGTATCGTTGTGAGTTCTTCTTTCGTCATGCTTCCATATTTTCAGATGTGATTAGTACTGTATTTAATTACGTTGTCATAATGTTGATTACTATGTTGTTCTATGGTTATGCATTGATATGTAAATTAGATATCCGATTATGTACTTCATTGATTATGGCATTGATTACTGTAGTATACATAATTCTGACCTAACTTTGTTATTGGACAAAGGGGTGGAGTGGCAAGACTAGTTTTCCTTGTAACCACCTGAGAGGTAACTGTTTCTACTTATCACATCAGGTTTACTTAGTTCTCATGAACTAATACATTTCTATCCCATTTGCATGCATGTGCACTTGGCAATGGAATACTTGCTTAAAAAGCTCAACAAACAATGCCGACCGTTTTAGTCACTCGTGCTCACCTTTGCAGATATATCCTAGTGGGTTTACACTGATTTATATTGTTATTATTATGGACTTTATGATAGTGATTGGGTCACTATTGTACTTTTCACGTGACACATACTTATTATGGTCTAAGAGACTTAAGGATTTGGTCCTTCTCTAACATAGTTTTAATGTATTGTTTTCATGGATGGTCTAATACATTGGTAAAAAAATTGGCTTAAAGAATTCCATGGCATATTTCGTATGCCATGGACTTATGGCTTAAATCCTAAGTTAAAACAATGCACAATATGGGTTTTCTGCATTTGGAAACAATGGTTTCATATAATGACAATAACTATAGGTTTCTGGGTTTTGTAAATGTTCATGGAGGCCAGGGTGGTGAGATCAATGCACCTTGGGATGAGTGGCTACCAAGCTTAGGGATTGGCTCATGCGATAGTGTGGGTTAATTGCAGCATTGATGCTTGTTCTCTGCTCATGCGTGGTGTGAAGGAAAGTGATTTCGATGGTTTGACAGCTATGTGGATATTCTATTTTATTAGCATGATTTGTTGATTTGGTTTGGATATTATACATACTTCTGATTGTGGCTCTGCTCTGTTGCAGGTTTACAGGGGTGGCGAGAATATGCATGGGTCTTAGTTCGTGGGGAAAGCTGTGGGCAAAGCCACACCCATTCGGGTAAGCCTGCTGTACAATTTTTTACTTGTTCCCTCGTTGCTTCGTGGTTATGACATAGTTTGTTTCTCATCATGGGTTTGGATTACTTGTCTCTGGTTTCTAATTGTTGCGTTTTGGGATGGGGTTTTGACTGTAATTTAATTGCACTTCATTTTGTAATGCGATAGGCTTGGGGTTTTGCTTGTTGGGTTTTTAAATGCCTTCAAGCCTAAAATTTTAAATGTATTGGGATTTATTAATGGGTACATTGTGTGGTGAAAAGGACCTGGGTAACTCTCGATAGGCTTTTTGAGTATTTGTAAATAATGGTTTGATTTTGTTACTGGAAGCAACACCATTTCTTGCAATGGTGCAATGGCTAGGTTCGAAGGACTACGAGAATCCTTAATGATTTTGTAATGACTGTGTTTATATATACATTCTATATTTTCATATTGTGTTGATTTCATGGTTATTATTCCTATTGGACTTTGTGGATTTGCAAACATTGCTTAGGTTAGTTGTATGGGTGAATGTGTGACATCATTAGGGCTTTGGGGCCATGTCGTATATGGAATTGGCATTTCCCACCATGGTAGTTGTGATAGTGTATTGGATTCAGACTTACTGTTAATGTTTATGATGCATTTTTTTTAGATATAAGGGACAACTATGGTTGTAACCCTTCATTGGAAATCACCGTTGTTGTTATTTTGTTGACAGGGTTTGTTGCATTGGTAATTTTAATTGACTGTTCGATTATGTATGAGGCTGAGGCTATAGATTAAAGCATGGATATTTTATAAGGGTCTTTCAACCACTATGTAGAGAGTTTATGTTTTATTTATAGCCTGCGTATATGTAATATAGCTTGGATTTTGAATAGTGGAAAAATTATGGCATGGGGAAGAAATTAGGTATCAAATGCTAGAGGATTTGTCACTTTGGATTTGTAAAATAGTGATAGACCCTATAGGAATCGATCTTGGGTTGTTTACGCTGATGAGGGTTTGAATTTATATTGATGCAATTTGGGCTTAAATGCCCGCAAGAATCAATCCTGTGACCTCTGTGCAATTATATATATATATTTTTAATACATGCACCGGTGGATATCATTATGGATGATTTTATACTTTGGGATTTTGTTAAGGAATATGATTATTAATGTGATTCATATATGATTTTAGGGCTGGATTTATTAACTTGCAATGGATTTATTATGTGGATAATTGGTTTATTATATTACGGAATCATGGATGTAGTTGGTAGTAATAATATATAGTTTGTTTTAGTTATGGAATAACGGTGAAGCATAAATAGTGGACCATTGGATGGTCTCGATACTTGGTCTATAGATTTGATTTATGATAATATTTGATTAGTGAAGAATGATAATGTTTATCCTTGTTCTTAGTAGGATTATGTTTATACAGACCCTAAGAGGTCTTCATTGGTTTTTATATTAGCTTTAATATTTTGAAGTTATGATTATTGTTAGATATAAAATACTGAGTTTATAAAATTTCTTAAATAGGTTAGGGTTCTGCTTATACATGATATTAGTGAATCTACATTGTATATTTATATTTTGTTTAAAGCTTAATCTGAATTAGTTTTTAACTTTTAAACATAGCTCTGGTGGCAATATGAAATCTGCTAGTAAAGTAGATAGGTAAATAAACACATATTCCATGTTAGAATAATTGCTAGGTCTTAGGGACCCAAATTTTAAGTTGTAAATGAAAATATAGAAGTAAAACTAAAAGAACAAAACTCTTGATAATTCTTACACACGGATTAAATTACATCCTAGGGTTTATAATTAAAATGTCAACCCTTAAAGAATCTCACAGGAAAACAATGGTACATAGGGTTAGAAATATAATATAAACACTTGCATAATGTAACCATCAATTATTCTAGATAATGAAATAGGAAGTCAAGATATTCATACCTGAAAGGTGAAGCTACTCCAATGGCTAAAACCTGCACATTCAATTACTGAGCATTAACAATTCATAGGAATATCTAACCTCTATATAGATGACCGAATGTAATGTCCCTAAAAATTGAAAATAAAAATAAAAATTATAGGCTAATGGAAACTACCCAAATGGGATCATTATTACTCATGCGGAATTATATGCGCTACTTATACTTTCGATCTGTTCAGAAAAATTCCCATCCTTTCATGTTAATATCTTATCCATTCAGTGATTATTAGTTAGTTTTACTTCTTATGTCTTAATTCTATTATTTAAACTATTGATACATCTTAGTTATTAGTGTCAGTGAATTCGTGAATTGCATAGATCATTGTTTTACTCCTGTACATGTGTACTTTGTTTATTTAATAAAAACTAACTTAACTTTGTTGATGGGAAGAAAGTGGTGGAGTGGCGAGACTTGTTCTCCCATGGCGGTTTCAGAGGTAAAGTATTTCTTGGTTACATAGGCTTACTTAGATCAATCAAACTAAGGAACCTATTTTACTTATTTACGCAGTTCATTACTTTGCGACGGGATCTGGTGTAAAGTGGGTTGACCCTTCTGATCCTAGAGGACCTGCTCCTAGTTGTTATGTTGCTTATCAACTTGGTTTTATAACTTGGTAAGTGTCGTTATCATCAATTTAACTATTACGACTAAATTTACTGTGCACTAATTATTCTTTTTTATGTTTTAAATTCGTTATTCTGAGTGTCATTAATACATTTTACGATTGATGTATATTTCTACTATATTTATTAACATATCCTACATTCTTTTATTGATAGGCCATTATATTGGTTTTAAGAGAAAACCTTTCGATTTTATAGTTCAAAAGGTTATCATGGCATAGTTTGTATGCCATGTTTCTTTAACATGAATACCTTGTTACTAAGGGATTAAAATCCTAAGCTATAAACCTATGGTCTAAACACGTTCTAAATACCTTAGGCGTGGGTGCGTTGAATTTGGACTATCGCATCCCATGGACTATGTGTTATTGTAATCCTATCCTATTGCAAACTTTGTAATATGTTTAACGTATGAATAGAGTTTGGGTGGCGACATATCATATGGTATAAACCATACCATAGCAGGGTGAAAGCTTTTATGTGGGAGGTGGATTATACGTTGTAATGTAGAAAAGCATAAACTATGGAGAGTGGGTTTTTATCTGGCTTTAATGGTTTCCAGCTGGTGTATTCAATACATTTGGTGAAATGTGACAGCCTTCCCTTAGGCTTGGCTCATGATGGTTGTGTGTGTTGTCATTTGGGGTTTATGCATTTTGTCTTTGCGAAGAGAGAAAGCCATGGAGGTGACCTCCGGACTGTGAGGTATGCTTGATTTTGAGTTTATACACCCGCATAATGGTTTGGTTTAAAATTTGCTCAGTCATACTTCTCATTTGTCATGGGATTGTTTTTTTGCAGGTGCCGAAGGGGAAAGAGGGGCAGTGTATATATATGTATATATAGTTATCTTATAAAATAGTTTTGGTTGTAAGTAATACCCTAGGGTTACCTATACAGTATATTTATTTCGTTAAACTTACTCCTATGATTAAATATACTATAATATGAAACATTTCTCTACTAGCAAATGTAATATGTCAATAGACATATAACTAATAGATGGACAATAAATAACATGTCTAGATTTACCTACTTTACAATATTTATTTTCTGAATAATAAATGAATACAGAACAAACTTTAGTGAAGGGAACCTAGCTATATATAGCCTATGAAAATATTTACCACCCTAGGATATATTGAAGAGAATACAAATCCTAGCAGCATCTAGGGACATCAATTACATAGGGTTAGTAAATTCATTGGAAACATTCAACTAACATATTCATTGTATAATCCAGAAGATATCATAGACAGTATAGGGTTATAATTTAAGAAATGTAACCCTAGGAGAGATGGACAGAATCAACTAATTGCAGGGTTAGTAATATATATATATATATATATATATATATATATATATATATATAAGCTTTTACATAAAGCAGCCAACATTTACTGTAGAAATGAACTTTGACATACTTAAGAACTGATACATGTAATTTATCTTCCTGAAGCTCCTTTAATGTCTGAACCTGCACAATTTTTAAATAACCAACATTATCAATTTAAGAAAGATCTGACCTTTGATTTTTATGACCAAATCACTTGGGAACTACCACGTTCCTCCCAAACATTACCCAGAACTATTCCTGGTTCTAATCTTAATCCTGTCGAGCTGGAATCCAACATGCAAGTAGCTTAGAGCTCCTAAGTTAGGGTTTCGTAACTGGTATTCAGTTATGAATCAGTCCTCTTTTCCTTGCTGGAGAAAGTTCTCCAGGAAAAACAAGCAGAATAATAATTCTTCAAGATAAACATTAGACCCCTAAGCCTTTTCTTGGCTTCAGTCTTTATAGACATACTTTGTAGTCAAAGGGACAGTTAAATCAAGAAACGTTGGTTTCTTGATTTAACCCCTCTTTAATTAATAGGGTATTTTTTAATACTTAACCTAGGAACTTTTAACTAGTTCCTAGTTAATATTTCATAGGTATTATACTATTTATTAATCCTTTAAGAATAAATAATAATTGGTGGAGCTTCTCTTCTTTCTTTATTAAATTACATAATTAATCATAATTAATTCTTCATACATACTATGTATAAAATACATAGTATTAAAATACTTGTTAACAATTGTCTTCAGGCATCATGTATCATGATCCCTAGACTTAATGACACTTCTTTATGAAGGTCAAGTAGATAGATGGCTTAGGTCTAATAGGCTAGGCAACTCTAAACATCCTTGCATGTTGGATTTCCCTGATATAACGTGGTAGTTCTTCAGTACTTGATGATAATATAGAAATTCAAAATTTCATTTAATCACTTAAAAATAAGTTTGATGAGATCAATATTATTCTCGAGTCGTTTTCATTCAGAGGTGTTTTTAATCTTTTCAGTAACCCCTAGCATTTACCACAGCCCATACTCAATGATTATAACATGGAGTTACAAACATAGTGCAATTCTAGAGCCCTCGCTCAACACTAAATGCTAGGATGTACTTGTACGATACACCTAGGGATACAATGGCCAAAGATCTGATGATCTAGAGCTTATGCGCAACATCAACATGGAATTATCCAGATCTTATGCCAAACATTTCCAAATTTATTTTCATGTGTTTCAGAGCTTTATGTTCAACACAAATGTAAGTACTCATGTGCTCCAGAGCCTCTCACTCAACACAAAAAATCTCATTGATCATGTGCTTCAGGGTCCATTCCCAACACAAAACATTTCATCAATCATGTTCTTTAGGGTCCACGCCCAACACAACCAATGTATATGTACATATATATCATCAATAATTGGCTTACCCCCAATATACAAGACAATCATCATGTTCATATGCAGTGGGGTCTTCAACCCAACATAAAATAAAAGATCAATATAATCATCATGATCGACATGCTCATGCCTATAAATGGTATGTCCAAAATTCAGGATATTACATCCCTCCCCACTTGGTACAACACCGTCCTTGGTGTTCTAGGGACTCTAAATGATATCATGAAACAAGGAGGGGTAAGATTTTCTCATAGTGTCCTCATTCTCCCACGTAGTCTCATCTACCTCAAAGTGCTTCCATTGCACTTTCAATTGGACTACAATGCGCTTCCGAACCTACACTTCTCTCTTGTCCAACATATGCAAAGGCTAAGGGGAAAATTCCCCCTTAGGTTCAACCTATAATAATGACCAATCAATGACATGCTCAGTGTCATAAACATATTTATTTAATAAAGATGCATGGAAAACATTATGAACTCTTACGTTCGCAGGTAATGCTAGTTCATAAGCCGCTGGTCCTTTCTTGGACACAATTTCAAAAGGTCCAGAAAACCTAGGTGCTAACTTACCACACCTACCCAATATCAACGAGCTCCATTTTGCTTTCACTTTCAAGTAGACATGCTCACCTACTTGAAAGTATTTATCTTTTCTTTTTTTATCTGCATAACTTTTCTGACGGTCTTGTGCCTCTTTAATGTTTCTCTGGACCTTGGTAACTAACTATTTCAAGTCCAATAACAGGCCAGGCCCTAACATGAGCCAATCCACTGGACTGTCCCAAGTAACTGGGGTCCTGCACTTCCATCCATAGAGTACCTCGAAAGGACTCATCTTGGCGGAATCCTGATACCCGTTGTTATATGAAAACTCTACAAGGTGTAGATAATACTCCCACTTGGTGGGATTGTTCATGACATACATTCAAAGTATGTCTTCGACAATTTGGTCTACTCTTTCAGTCTGTTCATTCATCTGTAGGTGATAAGCAGTGATAAAGTTCAGTTGCATCTCTACTATAGAGAATAAGGATCTCCAAAAGTTTCATGTAAACTTAACATATCGATCTGAGATAATTGCTTTGGGTATCCTATGCAATCTAAATATATATTTTAGGAAGATATTGGCAATGTTCACAGCCTTGTAGGTCAATTTTATGGGGATGAAGTGTGTTTCCTTTGACAGCTTGTCAATGACTACGAAGATAGAATCATTTTGCTTCTTTCTTTTTGGTAAGCCAGTAATAAAATCCGTACTGATAACCTCCCACTTCCATTCTAAAATTGGCAATGGTTGTAGCAATCTTGAAGGATGCTGGTGCTCAGATTTAACTAGTTGGTATTCTTTACATTTCGCAATAAAGATTGCAATGTTGGCCTTTAACTTAGGCCAGAAAAAGTGTCCCTTGACAGCAGATATCATCTTTTGATATCCCAGGGGTCCCGAGTAGGGTGCCCTATGAAATTCTGTGAGGATACTGGACCAAATGTTTCCTCCATTTGGAACATATAATCTATCCTTAGACCATAGTAGTCTAGAATCAACCACCTTGTATTCCTTCTGTTGTTGAAATTTGCATCAGTTTGACTCAGGGTCACCTCATAGATCACATGAGTTCGTCGACTCAAAGCATCAACAACTTTGTTCTCTTTGCCGTTAATATCCTTTAGTTCAAAGTGATACTCACTCAATAAAGCCAACCATCTTTATTGCCTCGCATTCAGATCGGGTTGATCAAATAAATATTTTAGACTCATATTGTCAGTCTTTAGAAGGAAATTCATTCCCATGAGGTAGTGCCTCGACATCTTCAGAGTGTGAATAATGGCTGCTAGCTCAATATCGTGCGTGGGATAATTCTACTTATGATCTTTTAATTTCCACGATTCATTATAGATCGCATGATGATTTTGCAAGAGGACTCCTCCAATTACTTCCTTGCTTGCATCCGTGCATACAACGAAATCCCCATCAGGATCCACAATCTGCAAAACTAGTGTGGTCATCAAAAGCTACTTTAGCTTTTGAAAACTTTCTTCACACTTGTCAGTCCATAAGAACTTGTTGGATTTATTTTGCAAAGCTGTCATGGGGCAAGCAATTCTTTAGAATTTCTCAATGAACTTTCGATAATATTCGACTAATCCCAAGGATGACCTAATGTCAGTAACACTAGTCGGGGTAGGCCAATCCTTTATGGCTTGAATATTTTCTAAGTCCACAACTATTCCTGCCTCAGATATGATGTGACCTAGGTACTATATTTGTGGTTTGTAAAAATCACATTTACTAAACTTAGCATAGAGCTGGTGTTCTCTCAACACTTGAACTACTATGTGAAGGTGTTCTTCATGGTCCTCTTTATTCTTGGAATAAACCATAATGTTGTCAATAAATACTAGTACAAACTTATGCAGATATTTATTGAATATGTTGTTCATCATACACATAAATTTTGCAGGTGCATTGGTCAACCCAAATGACATCACTACAAACTCGTAGTGCCCGTACCTCGTACGAAAGGCGGTCTTGGGAATATCTTCATCTTGGATCCGTACTTGATGGTACCCAAATCGTAGGTCAATCTTCAAAAATATTTTGGCTCCTCCCACCTGGTCAAACAAATCATTGATCCTAGGGAGCGGGTAACGGTTCTTTATAGTCATTTTATTCAACTAACGGTAATCAATGCACATCCGCATTGTACTGTCCTTCTTCTTTACGAACAAAATTGGTGCTCCCCAAGGGGACACACTGGGTCAGATATACCCTTTCTCTATTAACTCCTGCAACTGCAGTTTGAGTTCCACCAATTCTGGTGCACTCATGCGCTAAGGGGCTTTGGAGGCCAGAACTGATCCTAGGGTCATTTCGATGGAAAAGTCTATGTCTTGTTTCGGAGGTAATGTGGGGATTTCCTCAGGAAACATGTCCTTGAATTTTTCAAGTATAGGGAATTCTTCTATGCGTTGTTCTCTATTAGACTCTACCTCTCGGATGTTCACCAAAAATAACTTGCCGCCCTTCCTAACAAAATTCTTTGCTTGTAAGGAAAATATCTCTCTCACAGAAACTTTCTTTGGGATGCCTTCAACCTTCACTTGTTTCCCTTGGCTATCAGTACACAAGATAGACTTTTGTAGACAATCGAGTATGACTTGGTGTTGTTCCAACAAGTCCATGTCAATAAGAATATTGTACGATCCTAAAGTTGGATGTTCAGGATTATCTTATTAAGGAAACCATTAAGGTTTACTTCACATTCCTTAACAATTTCTGAAACCTTCTGTTTTATACCGGTGGCTAACTATACTAGCCAAGTTTTATCATGCTTTACTTTGCCTAACTTGCATAAATCAACAATCTTAGGTCTAACATAGCTCTGACAAGCACCGGGATCAATAAGTATTGAAACATAGGTGTTCAAGATATTACCTTCGATCTTTACCATTGTAGCTTGATGGTCCTCCTGTCGGCCATCTAATGATGCATATATTTGTGGGGTTCTCGCTGTATCCTAAACAGTAGGTTCTTCTTGCAGGTTATGCAAGACTCCATTGTTCTTGTTCTTATAATCTCAGGCATAATGCATCCCGTTGCACTTCCAGCACTTGATCGCTAAAGGGGTAGCATTGGCTCCACTTGCCACTTGCTTATTACCATTAGGAGAAGGTACATAAAGCTTCATACTAGTTTTGTTGAAGTTCTTGTTCACTTGAAAGTTGTTATTTTTCCTTCTATACGGCTATGGGTTTGACCCATGCTTGCGGTTATCAGAAAAGTTTTTAAACTTTTCTCTATTTTGGTTCTGGTTTTCTTGCCATAACTGCCTATGCTCATAACAGAGTCGGGCCTAGTGTAGTGCAATATCCAGTGTCTTTGGCATGTCGAATTCAATCCTATCCCGAAAACTGGGAGGAATATGTCCTAGGAACTACTGGATCTTCACCTTCTCTTCTTTTATATATGGTACATAATGCAACATATCTAGAAATATATTTATAAATGCGTCCATAGTCATGGACCCCATGCGTAGTTCATGGAACGTTTTGACCTTGCAGTCAAAGAACCTTTCTGACATGTATTTTTCTTGGAAATATTTCAAAAGTTTTCCCAGCTTATTTCTCCGAGCTCATCTTTCTTGGTGTGCTTTAAATATCGCCACCATCTTGTTGCCTTACCATTGAGGTTGTAGATGGCAAGCCTAGCCTGCATCACACTTGAATAGTTATGAACTTGGAAGTAATTACTCATTCCCAGCAACCATTCTTCATCTGTTTCACTCGTATTTACTTCACCTTCATAGGTCGGGGATCTTACTTTTTGATACTGCCGTTGAAGACTGTCATCATTTCTTTGCCTCTTTCTCTGTGGAGAAAGTGAGTCATCACTAGCAGGACTGTGATGATCTCCTTTAGTCGCTTTGGGTGTACCTTCTTTTTTTGCTTCTCTTGGGTCGTTGGCCAACTCATGGTATAGTTCTCTTCTGGATTTTTTGGTGGATTGAGTAGGTTTACCTTGCGGGCTCCCTCCCGTCAAGTTCCACAATAATGCTTCATTTATAGCTCGCTATTCCTTTCTTTCATTTATAGTGTCCTCTTTGAAAATTTTCAGTTCGTATTGTCGTAAGTTGTTCTTCCATCCTACTTCCATATTTTTAGATGTGATTATTACTGTATTTAATTACGTTGTCATAATGTTGATTACTATGTTGTTCTATGGTTATGCATAGATATGTAAATTAGATATTCGATTATGTACTTCATTGATTATAGCATTGATTACTGTAGTATACATCATTCTGACCTAACTTTGTTATTGGACAAAGGGGTGGAGTGGCGGGACTAGTTTCCCTTGTAACCACCTGAGAGGTAACAGTTTCTAGTTGTCACATCGGGCTTACTTAGTTCTGACGAACTAATACATTTATGTCCCCTTTGCATGCACGTACACTTGGCGTCAAAACACTTGCTTAAAAATTTTAACGAACAATGCGGACCGTTCTAGTCACTTGCGCTCACCTTTGCAGATCTATCCTAGTGGATTTACGCTGATTTATATTGTTATTATTATGGACTTTATGATAGTGACGGGGTCACTACTGCACTTACTATTCACGTGACACAAGCTTATTATGGTCTTAGAGACTTAAGGATTTGGTCCTTCTCTAACATAGTTTTAATGTACGGTTTTCATGGTTGGTATAATACATTGGTAAAAAAATTGGCTTAAATAATTCCATGGCATACTTCGTATGCCATGGACTTATGGCTTAAATCTTGAGTTAAAACAATGCACAATATGGGGCTTATGCACTTGGAAACAATTGTTTGATATAATGCTAAGAACTATAGGTTTATGGGTTTTGTAAACGTTCATGGAGGCCAGGGTGGAAACATCAATGCACCTTGGGATGAGTGGCTACCATGCTTAGGGCTTGGCTCATGTGATAGTGTGGGTTATTCACAACATTGTTGCTTTTGCTCTGCTCCTGTGCGGTGTGAAGGAAATTGATTTTGATGGTTTGATAGGTATGTGGATATTCTATTTTATTAGCATCATTTGTTGATTTGGTTTGGATATTATACATACTTCTCATCGTGGCTCTGATCTATTGCAGGCTTGCAGGGGTGGCAAGAATATGCGTGGGTCTTAGTTTGTGGGAAAAACCATGGGCAAAGCCACACCCATTCGGGTAAGCCTATTGTACAAGTTTTTACTTGTTCCCTCATTGCTTCATGGTTATGACAGAGTTTCTTGCTTGTCATGGGTCTGGATTACTTGTCTCTAGTTTCTAATGGCTGCATTTTGGGATGGGGTTTTGACTATAACTTAATTGCACTGGATTTTGTTATGTGATAGGCTTGGGGTTTTTCTTGTTGGGTTTTTAAATGCCTTTGGGCCTAAAATTTTTAATGTATTGGGATTTATTAATGGGTACACTATGCGGAGAAAAGGGCCTAGGTAACTCTCAATAGGATTTTTGAGTATTTGTAAATAATGGTTTGATTTTATTACTGGCGATAGCACCATTTCTTGCAATGGTGAAATGGCCAAGTTCGAAGGACTGTGAGACTCCTTAATTATTTTTTAATGACTGTGTTTATATATACATGCTATATTTTCATATTGTGTCAATTCATGGTTATTATTCTTATTGGACTTTGTGGATTTGCAAACATTGCTTGTGTTAGTCGTATGGGTGAATCTGTGAAATCATTATCGCTTTGGGGCCATGTCGTATATGGAATTGGCATTTCCCGCCATGGTAGTTGCGATAGTGTATTGGATTCAAACTTACTGTTTCTGTTTATGATGCATTTTTTTAGATATAAGGGATGACTGTGGGTGTAACCCTTCGTTGGCAATCATTATCATTGTTATCTTGTTGACAAGGTTTGTTGCATTGGTAATTTTAATTGACTGTTCGGTTATGCATGAGGCCGAGGCCATAGATTAAAGCGTGGATATTTTAAAAGGGTATTTCAACCACTATGTAGAGAGTTTATGTTTTATTTACACCCTGCGTATATGTACTATAGTGTGGCTTTTGATTAGTGGAAAAATTATGGCATGGGGAATAAATTAGGTATTGAATCCTACAGGATTTGTCACCGTGGATTTGTAAAATAGTGATAGACCCTATAGGAATCGATCTTGGGTTGTTTACGCTGATGAGGGTTTGAATTTATATTGATGCAATTTGGGCTTAAATGCCCGCAAGAATCAATCCTGTGACCTCTGTGCAATTATATATATATATATATATATAGCATATCATTATGGATGACTTCATACTTTGGGATTTTGTTAAGAAATATGATTATTAATGTGATTTGTAGATTATTTAAGGGTTGGCTTTATTAACATGCAATGGATTTATTATGTGGATAATTCATTTACTATATTATGAAATCGTGTATGTAGTTGGTTTAAGAATTTTTATAAACTCATATTTTATTAAGATTTTATGTGGGAGGTGGATTATATGTTGTAATGTAGCGAAGCATAAACTATGAAGAGTGGGTTTTCATCTCGATTTAATGGTTTCTAGCTGGTGTATTCAATGCATTTGGTGAAACGCGACAACATTCCCTTAGGCTTGGCTCACGATGGTTGTGTGTGTTGTCATTTGGTGTTTATGCGTTTTGGATTTGGGAAGAGGGAAAGCCATGGAGGCCACCCATAGACTGTGAGGTATGCCTATGTTTGAGTTTATACACCTGCAAAATGGTTTGGTTTAAAGTTTGCTTAGTCATACTACTCATTCCTCATGGGATTTTTTTTTTTTTTTTGCAGGTGTCGAAGGGGAAAGAGGGACAGTGTGGCTTCAATCTCTGTTGGCTTCAAGCTTTGCATTCATGGCCACGATAAGCCTTTGAGCAAGGTTTTAATTACTACCTTTCAGCCCTGTTTGGCAGACTACACATGGAATGTTGTTTGGTTTTGGTCTTTTATGCTGTGGGTTTCGATGTGGGGTTTTAGACTCGCCTTTGCGCATACGATTACAGACTTGGGTTTTTGAACAATGTTGAAAAGAATTCAGCGATGGGTGAAGTTGCACCTTTGCAGGTTTTGTGTATAAATTTGAGTTTGTAATTTTGCTTGGGCTGTTAGCAGCAAAAAGAGGAATGTTTGGCTTCTAGCATACTTGGTTTTGGTTTATGCAAATCGTGTTTTAGTTGGGGCATTTTAGCCATGGGTTGCACCATTGCTTCCAATGGTGCATTAGCCCATTGGCATGCCTATGTACACTTGATTGCTAAGATTTACAATGATTACTATGTAGTTTACTTGGAAAGCTTTGTGTAAATGGATGCATACGGTTTTTAATACTTGATTTACCATGGTTTTAAACTGTGATGTGCATAGCATGATTTCGCTGCATTTATTCTATGATTATGTTTAATTTATGTGGGCATTTACTAGCTTGAAGGTTCTATGTATTACTATGTTATTTAGTTTATAGTGTAAAGATATAGACAACGTGGGTACAGGCCATGCCATGAATGGCATGTGCCTTCCCACATGCACCTTCCCATAGTGTTGTTATAGTATAGCGTAGGGTTTAAAATGGTAGAGACTTTGTATTAGATTTAAAATTTGGCCGAGGATGTGACTTATATGAGCATTGTGCATTGTGGGTTTCATGGAGGCCAAGGTTTACAGACCCTCAATGGAGTTTGTTTTAAAATCCGATAATTGGACTCAGTGTATTTTATATTTTGACGGATGTATTTAAAAATCATAGACCGCATACGATTTTGTACAGTGTGGCCAGTGTGAGAAAGGTAATAGGACTTGGTTGTCGTTTTGTGTATATATTATGTATGGTATATTGTTATGGCTTTGCCTTGGGTCTTGACATCCATGGGAATTGATGTCGTGACCTATGTTGGCAACATGGTTTTTAATGTAATGCAATGAATGTATTTTAATGAATAAAACAAACTGGGATTGCATGCTCGCAGCATTCGATTCCTGCTACTGTTTGCAATATATGGATTTATGATATGATTCTGATGTTTGTTTTACTATCATTTGTTATACTGTATAAGATATATTGTTTTTACTTGGCTATGGTTATGTTTGATAAGATATGTAATTTGGTTTATGGTTATGTATAGATGGATAGCTAGAATAGTGGGTTCTGTTATATGAATTATGATCAAAGAATTGTAAAGGACCACATGGATGGTCACGATGCTTCATTTGAGTATTTATAATGTTGTTTCATTTATGTGAAGTATTTTTAATGCAAAATTGCAATGTGGATATAGACCTTGAAAGGTCTTAGATGAGTTATTAAATTTTGAAATAAATGTATACATAGTTTTCGGAAAGATTTATACTTGATATTCTTATTTATATGTATATATAGTTATCTTATAAAATAGTTTTGGTTGTAAGTAATACCCTAGGGTTACCTATATAGTATATTTATTTATTTAAAATTACTCCTATGGTTAAATATACTATAATATGAAACATGTCTCTACTGACAAATGTAATATGTCAGTAGACATATAACTAATAGATGAACAACAAATAGCAGGTTTGGATTTACCTAGTTTACAATATTTAATTTCTGAATAATAAATGAATACAGAACAAACTTTAGAGAAGGGGACCTAGCTATATATAGCCTATGAAAATATTTACCACCATAGGATATATTGAAGAGAATACAAATCCTAGCATCATCTAGGCAGAGATCAATTACATAGGGTTAGTAAATTCATTGGAAACATTCATCTAACATATTCATTGTATAATCTAGAAGATAGCATAGACATTCTAGGGTTAGAATTTAAGAAATGTAACCCTAGGTTATATGGATAGAACCAACCAATTCCAGGGTTAATAATATATATAAAAGCTTTTACATAAAGCAGCCAGTATTTACCCTAGAAATGAACTTTGACATACTTAAGAACTCATGCCTGGAATTTATCTTCCTGAAGCTCCTTTAATGGCTAAACTTGCACACTTTTTAATTAACCAACATTATCAATTTAAGACAGATATGACCTCTAATTTTGATGAGAAAATCACTGGGAACTTCCACGTTTCTCCCAACCATGACCAGGAACCATTCCTGGTTCTAATCCGGATCCCCCTGAGCTGGAATCCAACATGTAAGTAGCTTAGAGCTCCTAAGGTAGGGTTTCCTAACTAGTATTCAGTTTTGAATGAGTCCTCTTTTCCTAGTAGGAGAAAGTTCTTGAGGAAAAACACTTGAGAGAAAAAAATAGGTAGAATAATAATTCCTCAAGATAAAAATCAGACCCCCAAGCCTCTTCTTGGCTTTAGTATTTATAGACAGACTTTGCAGCCAAAGGGACAGTTAAATCAAGAAACCTTGGTTTCTTGATTTAACCCCTTTTTAATTACGGGGGTATTTTTCAATACTTAACCTAGGAAATTTTAACTAGTTCCTAGTTAATATTTCATAGGTATTATACTATTTATTAATCCTTTAACAATTAATAATAATTGGTGGAGCTTCTCTTCTTTCTTTATTAAATTACATAATTAATTAATTCTTCATACATACTATGTAAAAAAAAAATAGTATTAAAATACTTGTTAACAATTGTCTTCAGGAATCATGTATCATGATCCCTAGACTTAATGACACTTCTTTATGAAGATCAAGTAGATAGGTGGCTTAGGTATACTACTCTAGGCAACTCTAAACATCCTTGCATGTTGGATTTCCCTCATATAATGTGGTAGTTCTTCAGTAGATGATGAGAATACAAAAATTCAAAATTTCATTTAATCACTTAAAAATAAGTATGATGAGATCAATATTATTCTTGAGTCGTTTTCACTCGGAGGTGTTTTTAAATCTTTTCAGTAACCCCTAGCACTTACCAGAGCCCATACTCAATGCTGATAATAGGGAGTTACAAACATAGTGCAATTCTAGAGCTCCCGCTCAACACTAAATGCTAGGATGTACTTGTACGATACACCTAGGGATACAATGGCCAAAGATCTGATACTCCAAAGCTTATGCTCAACATCAACATGGAATTCTCTAGAGCTTATGCCAAACATTTCCAATTATATTTTCACGTGTTCGAGAGCTTTGTGCTCAACACATATGTAGGTACTCATGTGCTCGAGAGCCTCTTGCTCAACACAAAACATCTCATTGATCATGTGCTTCAGGGTCCATGCCCAACACAAAACATTTCATCAATCATGAGTTACAAGGTCCACTCCCAACACAACCAATATATATATATATATACATATATATCATCAACAATTAGCTTACGCCCAATATAAAAGACAATCGTCATGGTCATATGCAGTGGGGTCCTCGACCTAGTATAAAATAAAACATCAATATAATCATCATGATCAATAGGATCATGCCTATAAATGGTAGGTCAAAAATTTATGATATTACATACCTCCCCGCTTAGGACAACACCATCCCTAGTGTTCTAGGGACTCTGAATGATGTCATGAAACAAGTTGGGTGATCCTTTTTCATGGTGGCCTCATTCTCACAAGTAGCCTCATTTACCTCAAAGTGCTCCCACTGCACTTTCAATTGGACTACAGTGCACTTCCAAAGCTACACTTCTCTCTTGTCCAATATAGTAAATGGCTTAGGGGAAAATTCCCCCTTAGGTTCCACCTGTAATAATGACCAATCAATGACATGCTTAGTATCATAAACATATTTCTTTAATAAATATGCATGGAAAACATTATCAGCTCTTACATGCATAGGTAATACTAGTTCATAAGCCACTAGTCCTTTCTTGGCCAAAATTTCAAAAGGTCCACAAAACCTAGGTGCTAACTTACCACACCTACCCAAGCTCAATCACCTCCATTTTGCTTTCACTTTCATGTAGACATGCTCACCTGCTTAATAGCCTTTATATTTTCTTTTCTTATCCACATAACTTTTCTGACGATCTTGTGCCTCTTTAAGGTTTCCTTGGACCTAGGTAACCAACTATTCCAAGTCCAATAATAGGTCAGGCCCTAACATGAGCCGATCCACTGGAATTTCCCAAGTAACTGGGGTCCTGCACTTCCATCCATAGAGTACCTCGAAAGGACTCATCTTGGTGGAATCTTGATACCCATTGTTATATGAAAACTCTGCAAGGTGTAGATAGTCCTCCCACTTGGTGGGGTTGTTCATGACATACATTCGAAGCATGTCTTCAACAATTTGGTTTACTATTTCAATCTGCTTGTCCATCTGTGGGTGATAAGTAGTGCTAAATTTCAGTTGCGTCTCTAATACAAAGAATAAGGATCTCCAAAAGTTTCCTGCAAACTTAACATCTCAATCTGAGATAATTGCTTTGGGTATCCCATGCAATCTAAATATCTCTTTTAGGAAGATATAGGCAATGTTCATGGCCTTGTAGGTTGATTTTATGAGGATGAAGTGTGCTGCCTTTGACAGCTTGTCAATGACTATGAAGATGGAATCATTTTGCTTCTTTCCTTTGGGTAAGCCAGTAATAAAATTCATACTGATGACCTTGCACTTCCATTCCGTAATGCAAAATGGCTATAGCAATCCTGAAGGTTGCTGGTGCTCAGATTTAACTAGCTGGAATTCCTGATATTTCACAATAAGCATTGCAATGTTGGCCTTTAACTTAGGCCAGAAAAAAGTGTCTCTTGATGGCAGATATCATCTTTTGATATCCTGGGTGTCTCGAGTATGGTACCTTATGAAATTCTGTGAGGATACTGGACCGAATGTCCCCTCCATCTGGAACATCCAATATAGCCTTGGACCAGAGTAGTCTGGAGTCATCCAAAACCGGTCCCCTTGGACCTTCTTGAGGATTTCTACATAGAACAGGTCAACCTTGTTAGTCGTCATAATCTTCTCATGCAAATATGCATCAGTTTGACTTAGGGTCACCTCATAGATCATATGAGTTCGTCGACTCAAAGTATCATCAACTTTGTTCTCTTTGCCCTTAATATGCTTTAGTTCAAAGTGATACTCACTCAAGAAAGCCAACCATCTTGCTTGCCTCGCATTCAGATTGGGTTGATCGAATAAATAATTTAGACTCATATTGTCATTCTTTAGAAGGAACTTCCTTCCCATGAGGTAGTGCCTCTACATCTTCAGAGTGTGGATAATGGTTGCTAGCTCAAGATCGTGCGTGGGATAATTCTGCTTATGCTCTTTTAATTTCCACGATTCATAATAGATTGCATGATCATTTTGCAAGAGGAATCCTCCAATTCCTTCCTTGCTTCCATCCATGTGCACAAAAAAATCCCCATCGGGATCCATAATCTGCAACATTGGTGTAGTCATCAAAAGCTGCTTTAGATTTTGAAAAAATTCTTCACACTTGTCAGTCCATCAGAAATTATTTACTTTCATATGCAAATCCATCATGGGGCAAGTGAATCTCAAGAAGTTCTCAATGAACTTTCGATAATATCTTCTAATCTCGAGAATGAACTAATGTCAGTGACACTAGTCGGGGTAGGCCAATCCTTTATGGCTCGAATCTTTTCCGGGTCCACAACTATTCCTGCCTTGGATATGATGTGACCTAGGTATTGTATTTGTGGTTTGTAAAAATCACATTTACTGAACTTAGCATAGAGTTGGTGTTCTCTCAACACTCGAAGTACTATGCGAAGGTGTTCTTCGTGTTGCTCTTTATTCTTGGAATAAACTAGAATGTCGTCAATAAAGACTAGTACAAACTTATCCAGATATTTACTAAATATGTTGTTCATCATATACATAATGTTTGCAGGTGCATTGGTCAACCTGAACGACATCACTACAAACTTTTAGTGCCCGTACCTCGTACGAAAGGCGGTCTTGGGAATATCTTCGTCTCGGATCTGTACCTAATGGTACCCAGATCACAGGTCAATATTCAAAAAGATTTTGGCTCCTCCCACCTGGTCGAACAAATCATCGATCCTAGTGAGTGGGTAATGGTTATTTATAGTAATTTTGTTCAAGTGATGGTAATCAATGCACATCCGCATTGCACCGCCCTTCTTATTTATGAAAAAAATCGGTGCTCCCCAATGGGACACATTGGGTTGAATATACCCTTTCTCTATTAACTCCTGTAACTGTAGTTTGAGTTCCACCAATTCAAGTGCACTCATGTGGTAAGGGGCCTTGGAGGTCAGAACTGATCCTGGGGTCAGTTCGATGGAAAAGTATAGGTCTTGTTTCTGAGGTAATCCGGGGATTTCCTTAGGAAATGCATCCTTGAATTTTTCAAGTACAGGGAAGTCTTCTATGCATTATTCTCTATCAAACTCTACCTGTCGGGTTTTCACCGTAAATAACTTACAGCCCTTCCTAACACACTTCTTTTCTTGTAGGGAAAATATCTCTCTCACAGAAACTTTCTTTGGGATACCTTGAACCTTCACTTGGTTCCCTTGGCTATTGGTACACAAGATAGACTTGTGTAGACAATCAAGTATGGCATGGTGCTGTTCCAACCAGTTCATATAGATAATAATATCGTATGATCCTAAACGTAGGATGTTTAGGTTTACCTTAGTAAGGAAACCATTCAGGTTTACTTCACATTCCTTAACAATTTTTGAAACCTTCCGTTTCGTACCGGTGGCTAACTATACCACCCAAGGTTTATTATGCTTTACTTTTCCTAACTTGCATAATTCAACAATCTTAGGTGAAACATATCTCCGACAAGAACTGGGATCAATAAGTATTGAAACATAGGTGTTCAAGATATTACCTTCGATCTCGACCATTGTGTCTTGATAGTTCGCCTATTGGCCATCTAATTCTACATAGATTCATAGGTTTCCCACTATATCCTCAATGGTAGGTTCTTGTTGCAGGTTATGCAAGACTCCATTGTTGTTGTTCTTACAATCTCGGGAATAATGTGTCCCGTTGCACTTCCAACACTTGATCGCTAAAGGGGTAGCATTGGCTCCACTCGCCACTTTCTTATTACCATTAGGAGCACTTACATAAGGCTTCATACTAGTTTTGTTGAAGTTATTGTTCACTTGAAAGCTGTTATTTTGCTTTCTATATGGCTGCGGGTTTGACCCAGGCTTGCGGTTATCAAAAAAGTTTCTAAAATTTTCTCTGTTTTGGTTCTGGTTTTCTTTCCATAACTACCCATGCTCATAGCAGAGTCAGGCCTTGTGTAGTGCAGTATCCAGTGTCTTTGGCATGTTGAATTCAATCCTGTCCCAAAAAATTGGAGGAATACATCATAGGAACTATTGGATCTTCACCTTCTCTTCTTTGATATATGGTACATAATGGAGCAGATCTAGAAATCTGTTTATAAATGCGTCCATAGTCAGACACCCCATGCGCAGTTCATGGAACTATTTGAACTTGTGGTCGAAGAACCTTTTTGACATGTATTTTTCTTGGAAAATCTTTCAAAAGTTTTCCCAAGCTATTTCTCACAGCTCATCTTTCTTGGTGTGCTTTAAATATCCCCACCATCTTGTTTCCTTACCATTTAGGTTGTAGATGGCAAACCTATCCTGCATCACACTTGAATAGTTATGGACCTATTATAGAGAGAAATTCCTATGGCTTGGGTTATCACAACAGACAGACTTGACTCCAGAAATCAATCTTTCCCAATATGCAATAGAAATAAACATCTAACACTAAAGGATCGGACCTCGTACCTTATTCCAGACGGTTGAAGTAGATCCCCATTGAGCTTTCCAATCTTTAGCTTGAATTGCTATAATACTTCCTCAACAACAAGTAAACAATACCAGAATACTATATATCATGGTGTTAGATCTATTCTAGCATATATAATCAATAATGTAAAAGCATTTGACATATTCTAATGGATACAACATTAAATCAAATACACATCATTGGACAGGAAAGGATAGTTCTTATTAATATCAATCAGATATTACAAGATAGATACAAAATCTGATGGCACGTTTGCGAACCGAAGAAACTAAATCCCCCACTTGGGCCTCCACCACCTCAATCCTCCATCTCTCGATAGCAAGCTCACTAGCAAAGGCAAGCTTGGGAAGAACACAAAAGTGTTCCAAACGGACAAAGGGATGCAGACTCAAGTATAGTTCTAGCAACAATGGACTATAGTTTTGTTGCTTCAATCTCTCTATATGCCTTCAGTGTACCAAGGGGTTCCTTATATAGCTTCAAAAAGGATAATGAAGGGTTGAATCCAAGCGATCTCAAGGAATATGGAAGGCCAGGAGTCAAATGAGTCGGATCCATGTCAAGGAAAACTCCAAAAGGATTTGGATTATTCACACATCCCGATGTACGCGGTTATCAGGTAAAAGGCCATGTATATCATATTTTATATAGTTTTAGGGATGATCAAGGAAACATCAAAGGATAAAATGTGGTCCATGGGGTCTAAAGAGTCTGCAGTGGGACAGGGGAAGGCCATACAAAGTGTGATTCACCTAGGGTGGTGAAAATATCTATAACAGATGCCCCCTAATGTGTGAGGTCAGAGGGGTGATACGATGGCCAAAATACATTATAAGTCCATCCCAAAAGTGGAGTGATGAAGGATCCCAAATGGAAGACCAGCCACGCAATTAGCATAGTACAATAATACAACTCTGCATACAACTGCAAGTAC
Organism: Pseudotsuga menziesii; assembly: GCA_001517045.1. Taxonomy (NCBI): domain Eukaryota; kingdom Viridiplantae; phylum Streptophyta; class Pinopsida; order Pinales; family Pinaceae; genus Pseudotsuga; species Pseudotsuga menziesii. Next base: position 400,683 of record LPNX010821855.1, on the reverse strand, counting down.
ATATAGCAGTCCCGGATACATAAGAGTACAATGGCCATGAATAGGCATAATACATGATATCACATATGTGGTCATCGCCACGTACAATATACATAAATCAGAATCTCCATGATGAACATATACAAAGGATCATGGTCTCCAACATGGCTGAAGATATACAATAGATCAAGATCTCCATAGTGGGTGGAAATATTTGACATACACTGGTATCAAGTCATGAGAGCTGAAATATCATGAACACTGGCACGATTAATGAGGTAGCATATAAGAGATGCCACCAAGCTGGAAGGTCTTCTACATAAACCACTACGAGTACATGTCCTACTATGCGAATAGAGGTGTCAAGGTCGAACATAGTAGTCCATCATCTGATTACCAGTCATTGATGTATACCGTTAACAGATGCGATATTACCCACTGATAATGAAAATGGGAATCAAGGTACTAGAGTGCAAACTAACAAGTGTGAATAGATGTGTTGAGGTCTAACACTTGAGAGAATCCATCGATCAGGAGACATTGATGTATTCCCAAGAAACTGTCGATGGTGAGAGAACCTACCACTGGTGACTGCAAGTCTCAAGGCACTCAAAAGGACTCTAGAATCCAATCCCAGAATAAATGATCTGAATTCGATGGGATGAAATCCACTGGAAGGATGGCATTTAAGGCATCCCCCATCATCCAACATGAGGTACTCAGCAAAGATGTCTAATGTGGAAGGACTCGATCATACGGTGCACGAACTAGTAACTGTACCGGGAATGGCCGACATGCAAACTCAAGATAACTGAGGAATGGCTGACATAGGTTTCAACTTCCTTTGAACAAGAACATAACGGCATATGGTGACTGAATGGAGGCAACATAGACTCAATATACAAACTGGGACATCTTTGTGACACAGGAGGCATCAACAGAGGCTCCATAGGGACTGGAAGCTTAACCAATCGGTGGAGATAAACTCAAATAAATGAGTACAGCTCCTAAAGTCAAACTATAACCCAACCAATGGATGTGATATACAGTGCTCTGTTCGAAGGCGACACGACTCGATAGATGGCAAAAATACTATCTTTCATTTTCCGACTTTTTGTTTTTTTTATTTTTTTTGGACTTTTTCAATTATTTGAAAAGCTTGAAAAAAGAATAAACTAGCTTTATAGTTACAAACTAGGAGGAGACGAGTGTCATCAGGGAAAACAAACTAGTTCCAAGCAATGGAACATACCTATGCTTAATGCAAGGATACATGTGTAGGATATCGACACTCAGGGGAAAATCCCCTCCCGGTAAAAAGGGAAATCAAGCTACGAAGGATCTGAAAAATGGCTCTGCATGGCTATACATGAGACAAGCTTGGGCTATGTGGCTGAAACGCAATGTCAGGGGATCCGAAATAAAGCTCAATAAGGCAGGAAAAGATCATGATAATGCATTCACAACTTGACATAAGGGGAGTCCAGAGGGAAACAGGCTAGCATAAGATCAAGAGGAGTATGAGGCTCTTGCTAAATATCATGGCGGTACTATACAATGGACTCCCACACCCTACAGGAGGAAACATCAGCATGGGAAACAAATGCAAATAAGGCACTAACTAGGGTACCCATGTAAGGTGAAGCTCTACCACTCGTATCATGCCACTTCTATATCAGCAGGAAGGTTCCGTGACACAATAGAGTGGGTTCATACCTAAGGTCATGGTGACATGGTCATAAGGTCATGAAAAAATGCAAACGGTGGTGAACCTAACCTATATGCCAGTGTAGACGTTATACCTGAGATCAGTACGAACGAGTCAATCCAATGGCTGAAACGACAGTGAAAATGGTCTTCTACATCACAAATTATGTCAGAAACGGTCCAAAATGGTTAGAAACTGTCAAAACTATAGGAAAGGGGGTAAAATTTTTCAAATATTTGAAATTTTTTCTATAAATAGTAAAAAATATAATTCATTTGAAACTTTTACCCATTGGAGCTTTGATTTTCAACTCCAAATTCTAGGAGATCCAGCTGGCGAAATTCACAACCGTTTCTTCCAGGTAGTTACTCATGCTCTCCTCATGCATTTTGATATAATTTTTATTGAATTTCATGGTCAAATAAGGTAGTTTAAGCCAATTCTACATGAGCGCTGCGGCCCACACGGATATCGAAGATTTTTCCGCGTATAGGGCTGGCTATACGCAGAAAAGAGGCTAGAAACCGCATACATATGCGACTGTTCACAAAAAAGTCGTGTATGGCACCGTGCACAAGAATTTATAAGAATATAATGGACAATTGGGTAATTTCTCATGCAGGATGGTGCTAGAACGGAGAGAGCACGAGCATGGTGAAGTAGAGGAAGCTGTAAGGGATGACATAAGGGCTCAACAAGCTCTTCGAGCATGTGGACTCTACAAGTTCTGGTGTCTTGGTGGCTTGAGGGCCAAACCAAGACTTCTAGAGATGCTGGTAGACTATTGGGACCCAGACTCAGAGTCCTTTTGGATAGATGGGATGTCTCTCACCCTAGAGGTGGAAGACATATACTTCATCACATGTCTATCGAGATGAGGGGAGGTTGTGAACCTTCATTCCCGAGGTGGGCCAGGTGGTGGGATTACTATCGATGAGTACGTAGCTGTGTACTGCTACCCAGAGACTGAGAAGGTGGCACGTTTGCGAACCGAAGAAACTAAATCCCCCACTTGGGCCTCCACCACCTCAATCCTCCATCTCTTGATAGCAAGCTCACTAGCAAAGGCAAGCTTGGGAAGAACACAAAAGTGTTCCAAACGGACAAAGGGATGCAGACTCAAGTATAGTTCTAGCAACAATGGACTATAGTTTTGTTGCTTCAATCTCTCTATATGCCTTCAGTGTACCAAGGGGTTCCTTATATAGCTTCCAAAAGGATAATGAAGGGTTGAATCCAAGCGATCTCAAGGAATATGGAAGGCCAGTAGTCAAATGAGTCGGATCCATGTCAAGGAAAACTCCAAAAGGATTTGGATTATTCACACATCCCGATGTACGCGGTTATCAGGTAAAAGGCCATGTATATCATCTTTTATATAGTTTTATGGATGATCAAGGAAACATCAAAGGATAAAATGTGGTCCATGGGGTCTAAAGAGTCTGCAGTGGGACAGGGGAAGGCCATACAAAGTGTGATTCACCTAGGGTGGTGAAAATATCTATAACAGATGCCCCCTAATGTGTGAGGTCAAAGGGGTCATACGATGGCCAAAATACATTATAAGTCCATCCCAAAAGTGGAGTGATGAAGGATCCCAAATGGAATACCAGCCACCCAATTAGCATAGTACAATAATACAACTCTGCATACAACTGCAAGTACATATAGCAGTCCCGGATACATAAGAGTACAATGGCCATGAATAGGCATAATAAATGATATCACATATGTGGTCATCGCCACGTAGAATATACATAAATCAGAATCTCCATAATGAACATATACAAAGGATCATGGTCTCCAACATGGCTGAAGATATACAATAGATCAAGATCTCCATAGTGGGTGGAAATATTTGACATACACTGGTATCAAGTCATGAGAGCTGAAATATCATGAACACTGGCATGATTAATGAGGTAGAATATAAGAGATGCCACCAAGCCGGAAGGTCTTCTACATAAACCACTACGAGTACATGTCCTACTATGCGAATAGAGGTGTCAAGGTCGAACATAGTAGTCCATCGTCTGATTGCCAGTCATTGATGTATACCGTTAACAGATGCGATATTACCCACTGATAATGAAAATGGGAATCAAGGTACTAGAGTGCAAACTAACAAGTGTGAATAGATGTGTTGAGGTCTAACACTTGAGAGAATCCATCGATCAGGAGACATTGATGTATTCCCAAGAAACTGTCGATGGTGAGAGAACCTACCACTGGTGACTGCAAGTCTCAAGGCACTCAAAAGGACTCTAGAATCCAATCCCAGAATAAATGATCTGAATTCGATGGGATGAAATCCACTGGAAGGAGGGCATTTAAGGCATCCCGCATCATCCAACATGAGGTACTCAGCAAAGATGTCTAATGTGGAAGGACTCGATCATAAGGTGCACGAACCAGTAACTGTACCGGGAATGGCCAACATGCAAAGTCAAGATAACTGAGGAATGGCTGACATAGGTTTCAACTTCCTTTGAACAAGAGAATAACGGCGTATGGTGACTGAATGGAGGCAACATAGAATCGATATACAAACTGGGACATCTTTGTGACACAGGAGGCATCAACAGAGGCTCCATAGGGACTGGAAGCTTAACCAGTCGGTGGAGATAAACTCAAATAAATGAGTACAGCTCCTAAAGTCAAACTATAACCCAACCAATGGATGTGATATACAGTGCTCTGTTCGAAGGCGACACGACTCGATAGATGGAAAAAATACTATCTTTCATTGTCCGACTTTTTGTTTTTTTGATTTTTTTTGGACTTTTTCAATTATTTGAAAAGCTTGAAAAAAGAATAAAATAGATTTATAGTTACAAACTAGGAGGAGACGAGTGTCATCAGGGAAAACAAACTAGTTCCAAGCAGTGGAAGATACCTATGCTCAATGCAAGGATACATGTGTAGGATATCGACACTCAGGGGAAAATCCCCTCCCGGTAAAAAGGGAAATCAAGCTACGAAGGATCTGAAAAATGGCTCTGCATGGCTATACATGAGACGAGCTTGGGCTATGTGGCTGAAAAGAAATGTCAGGGGATCCGGCATAAAGCTCAATAAGGTAGGAAAAGATCATGATAATGCATTCACAACTTGACATAAGGGGAGTCCAGAGGGAAACAGGCTAGCATAAGATCAAGAGGAGTATGAGGATCTTGCTAAATATCATGGCGGTACTATACAATGGACTCCCACACCCTAAAGGAGGAAACATTAGCATGGGAAACAAATGCAAATAAGGCACTAACTAGGGTACCCATGTAAGGTGAAGCTCTACCACTCGTATCATGCCACTTCTATAGCAGCAGGAAGGTTCCGTGACACAATAGAGTGGGTTCATACCTAAGGTCATGGTGACATGGTCATAAGGTCATGAAAAAATGCAAACGGTGGTGAACGTAACCTATATGCCAGTGTAGACGTTATACCTGAGATCAGTACGAACGATTCAATCCAATGGCTGAAACGACAGTGAAAATGGTCTTCTACATCACAAATTATGTCAGAAACGGTCCAAAATGGTTAGAAACTGTCAAAACTATAGGAAAGGGGGTAAAAATTTTCAAATATTTGAAATTTTTTCTATAAATAGTAAAAAATATAATTCATTTGAAACTTTTACCCATTGGAGCTTTGATTTTCAACTCCAAATTCTAGGAGATCCAGCTGGCGAAATTCACAACCGTTTCTTCCAGGTAGTTACTCATGCTCTCCTCATGCATTTTGATATAATTTTTATTGAATTTCATGGTCAAATAAGGTAGTTTAAGCCAATTCTACATGAGCGCTGTGGCCCACACGGGTATCGAAGATTTTTCCGCGTATAGGGCTGGCTATATGCAGAAAAGAGGCTAGAAACCGCATACATATGCGACTGTTCGCAAAACAGTCGTGTATGACACCGTGCACAAGAATTTATAAGAATATAATGGACAATTGGGTAATTTCTCATGCAGGATGGTGCTAGAACGGAGAGAGCACGAGCATGGTGAAGTAGAGGAAGCTGTAAGGGATGACATAAGGGCTCAACAAGCTCTTCGAGCATGTGGACTCTACAAGTTCTGGTGTCTTGGTGGCTTGAGGGCCAAACCAAGACTTCTAGAGATGCTGGTAGACTATTGGGACCCAGAATCAGAGTCCTTTTGGATAGATGGGATGTCTCTCACCCTAGAGGTAGAAGACATATACTTCATCACATGTCTATCGAGATGAGGGGAGGTTGTGAACCTTCATTCCCGAGGTGGGCCAGGTGGTGGGATTACTATCGATGAGTACGTAGCTGTGTACTGCTACCCAGAGACTGAGAAGGTGGCACGTTTGCGAACCGAAGAAACTAAATCCCCCACTTGGGCCTCCACCACCTCAATCCTCCATCTCTTGATAGCAAGCTCACTAGCAAAGGCAAGCTTGGGAAGAACACAAAAGTGTTCCAAACGGACAAAGGGATGCAGACTCAAGTATAGTTCTAGCAACAATGGACTATAGTTTTGTTGCTTCAATCTCTCTATATTCCTTCAGTGTACCAAGGGGTTCCTTATATAGCTTCAAAAAGGATAATGAAGGGTTGAATCCAAGCGATCTCAAGGAATATGGAAGGCCAGTAGTCAAATGAGTTGGATCCATGTCAAGGAAAACTCCAAAAGGATTTGGATTATTCACACATCCCGATGTACGCGGTTATCAGGTGAAAGGCCATGTATATC
>LPNX010821855.1:308481-393276 GCA_001517045.1 Pseudotsuga menziesii | reverse complement strand
TTTGTTTTTTTTATTTTTTTTGGACTTTTTCAATTATTTGAAAAGCTTGAAAAAAGAATAAACTAGCTTTATAGTTACAAACTAGGAGGAGACGAGTGTCATCAGGTAAAACAAACTAGTTCCAAGCAATGGAACATACCTATGCTCAATGCAAGGATACATGTGTAGGATATCGACACTCAGGGGAAAATCCCCTCCCGGTGAAAAGGGAAATCAAGCTACGAAGGATCTGAAAAATGGCTCTGCATGGCTATACATGAGACAAGCTTGGGATATGTGGCTGAAACGCAATGTCAGGGGATCCAGCATAAAGCTCAATAAGGCAGGAAAAGATCATGATAATGCATTCACAACTTGACATAAGGGGAGTCCAGAGGGAAACAGGCTAGCATAATATCAAGAGGAGTATGAGGCTCTTGCTAAATATCATGGCGGTACTATACAATGGACTCCCACACCCTAAAGGAGGAAACATCAGCATGGGAAACAAATGCAAATAAGGCACTAACTAGGGTACCCATGTAAGGTGAAGCTCTACCACTCGTATCATGCCACTTCTATAGCAGCAGGAAGGTTCCGTGACACAATAGAGTGGGTTTATACCTAAGGTCATGGTGACATGGTCATAAGGTCATGAAAAAATGCAAACGGTGGTGAACCTAACCTATATTCTAGTGTAGACGTTATACCTAAGATCGGTACGAACGAGTCAATCCAATGGCTGAAACGATAGTGAAAATGGTCTTCTACATCACAAATTATGTCAGAAACGGTCCAAAATGGTTAGAAACTGTCAAAACTATAGGAAAGGGGGTAAAATTTTTCAAATATTTGAAATTTTTTCTATAAATAGTAAAAAATATAATTCATTTGAAACTTTTACCCATTGGAGCTTTGATTTTCAACTGCAAATTCTAGGAGATCCAGCTGGCGGAATTCACAACCGTTTCTTCCAGGTAGTTACTCATGCTCTCCTCATGCATTTTGATATAATTTTTATTGAATTTCATGGTCAAATAAGGTAGTTTAAGCCAATTCTACATGACCACTCCGGCCCACACGGGTATCGAAGATTTTTCCGCGTATAGGGCTGGCTATACGCAGAAAAGAGGATAGAAACCACATACATATGCGACTGTTCACAAAACAGTCGTGTATGACACCGTGCACAAGAATTTATAAGAATATAATGGACAATTGGGTAATTTCTCATGCAGGATGGTGCTAGAACGGAGAGAGCACGAGCATGGTGAAGTAGAGGAAGCTGTAAGGGCTGACATAAGGGCTCAACAAGCTCTTCGAGCATGTGGACTCTACAAGTTCTGGTGTCTTGGTGGCTTGAGGGCCAAACCAAGACTTCTAGAGATGCTAGTAGACTATTGGGACCCAGACTCAGAGTCCTTTCGGATAGATGGGATGTCTCTCACTCTAGAGGTGGAATACATATACTTCATCACATGTCTATCGAGATGAGGGGAGGTTGTGAACCTTCGTTCCCGAGGTGGGCCAGGTGGTGGGATTACTATCGATGAGTACGTAGCTGTGTACTGCTACCCAGAGACTGAGAAGGTGGGGAGCCAAGTCCCTACCAATGATATACATGTGTTGGGACTAAAGTCCATACTACTGATGCTGAGCAGGATAGCAGTCTTAGCCTCACTCCATCAGGCCTCGCGACCACTGATGTTCTATGTGGTGGAGTGTATGAGACCGACCATATACGACTGGAGTACTACACTATTGGGCAATATGAAACACCAGCTCAGTGAGTGTAAGGTAGGAAGGATATGGAACTTCAGGTTCAGCAGCATACTGGGCACATTCTTCTTTGAGTGCGTTCTAGGATTGAGCCCTAGAGTGGATGTTCCTCTCCACGGGGTTCGAGATCCAGCCCAATGGCGTTGGGCAGATGCTATGTGTAGACTGAGGGGTGGTAGGGTGGCTAACCCATATCCAGCTGACTTCTTTCCATGGTGATGATGACAGATTTTTACCATAGATGACTACCCCTATGGAGGGAGATCCGAACATGCCATTACCACCAAGATCAGCATACGGAGAGATAGGTACCGAATCTCGACTCTCACTCTTTTTAAAATTTTTGAGTTATTTAATTTTTTGTATTTTCTTGATTATGTGAAATCAAAAAGACATGTTTTTGGGTGACAACACATAGTGACATCTACCATTCATTTGCAGATGTTGGACCATGGGGACCAGAGGGCTTCCCACATCATATACGGAGGGGAAGAGGGGATGACATCACAGGTGCGGGTGCGGAGCGAATGCTCCAGAGCATCCATACCAACTTCGTGTGGTTGACTCATAGAGTTCCCATGGCCCAAGTCAAGGACTTTCCTGAGGCCATGCAACAACAGGTGGTGGGTGTGCCACGCGCATGGGTGTGTTTATTCCGGTGGTTAGCTAGAGCCGTAGTGACATATCATGATCACAAACCTCCTCCACAGGACTAGATGCCTGGGAGTGTATATGTTTTGTACTACCGTGTATTATATGATGGAAGCTTTGAAAGCTCCACTTTTGTATATGACACTATGTATTACCACATTTTTTATATATAAAACGTTTTATGGTGATCGGTTTATTTATTTACATGTGTAAAAATGTTTGTGAGTAATTTATTATGAATGAAAAAAATGCCAATATAACACGTAGTTAGCATATGAGTCAGCAACTTGATTATCATTTCTTGGAATGTGTATATATGTTATACTGTCAAATTGCCGTTCTAACAATCTCACACGTAAGAATCTTCTCAATAACGTCAGATCTCTAACATGGTACAAACCATTGAGCTGTGACACTACTAACTCCGAATCAAGACGTACCTCAAGAGATAGAATGGCATGTGAAATGGCATCGCATAGAAGCTCAATAACGGTGCTATATTCAGCAACATTGTTGGAAGATGGCTATAGACATACACCTCCTGAAGACAGTACCTGACCCATAGGAGTATAAATCACCCAAGCAGCAGAGGCTGAGTGATGAGTGTGACGGATTGCACCATCCACAAATCCTATGTAGGTGGAAGATTCCATTGACATCTGCCATAAGAAATAGAAACTAATCACAAACCTGATCACGACAAGAAAAATACCTAACTATGCAAAGCTTTACAATAATATACAATAAGCAGCCTTGGCTAAAGATCATGCATAGTATTTTTTGAGATAGAGCCCATTTCTAGGCTCCGCTAAAGCTGTGCATTCATAGTCGACTAACTCATAGGCACCCTTCTCTAAGACATGCTTAACCACGTAAGGACCATGCCACATAGGATTAAATTTACCTGCCTCCAAGGGTTCTTTCGATTGATCCCACAAAAGGACCAAGTCTCCTTCACTAAACACTCTTGGATAGACAGTCTTATTGTACTGGACCTTAACGCGACGTTTATTAACCTCTAGAGTCACCAAGGCATCTCGACGCTGCTCATCAAGTTGCTCGAGGTGGACCAAACGCTCCTCCAAAGGTGAAGTGTCTAGTAAGAGTTCCATAGCTAGCTTCAACGAGGGGATTTTGCATTCAACCGGCAATATCGACTCCACTCCATGAACGAGCTGATATGGAGAAAAACCAGTGGCAGTCTTAACTGTGGTTCGATATGTCCACAAAGTAGGGTACAACATAATATGCCAATTCATTTTCCTTTGTGCGATGGTTCATTGGAGAATGGACTTTTTCACTGCTTTAACCTGTCCATTTGCTTGGGGGTAATAAGAAGAGGAGTGCTCTTGCTTATACCCTAACTTGGATGCCAACTCTTCCATCATATGGTTCTGAAAGTGCGAGCCATGGTCAGTGACAAGCTCTTTCGAAATCCTGAACCGAGTAATGATTTGGTTGAATACAAAGTAAGCGGTTGTCTCACCATCGGATTTTACTGTAGGCATTTCCTCAGCCCATTTCATGAAATAATCCACAGCCACTATAATATGATGGTGCCCCCCAGCCGAAGCTGGGTTGCAATCCATAAAATCAAGCCCCCACTTAGTGAAGGGATTAGCGGTGATAATGGGATGTAAAGGGGCAGGCTTTGAGCGCATATTCCATGTGAACACCTGGCAAGGGTGGCACCTCTTGACCGCATCAACACAATCTTTAAAGATCGACGGCTAGAAATAAATTGCTCTCAAAATCTTTTGAGCTATAGAAATCCCAGATAAATGACCACCACATGCCCCTCCATGGAAATCATTCAATAGAACCTCAGCCTCCTCATGAGTTAAAAAACATCGTAAAATGGAATCTACCCCATAGCGGTACAAAGTATTATCCACTATAAGGTATTTCTTAGAGACATGACATAACCGTCGTCGTTCATCTCGCGAGAAGTGAGTAGGGGTCCTCTGTGTTTGCAGATATACTATGATATCTCCATACCATGGGTCAGACGTTGATATTAAGAAGATATATTCATCGACAAACGTATCCTCACAAACCCACTCCTCGGCCTCGCTCGGGAAATCCAATATAAGTTCTGCAAAAATTAACGACTTCTTCGACTTTGCCGAAACAAATTCGAGATCGATTTTTTGTAGAATGACAATCCATTTATTACACTTTCCCCCGATCATCCTTTGTGTGGGGACGAACTGAAACATATTGACATGAGCCACTACCAAGGTTTGGTGAAGGAGAATATAATGTCTCAAACGCTGAACCACATGTACGGTCTCTAAAGCAAGCTTCTCTACATGAGAATAATGAATCTCTGCATCAATAAGGTTTCAGCTCAGATAATATATGACATGCTCCTGGAGCTCCTCATCCTCCTGAACCAATACCATACCAATCGTTTCTAAAGACACGGCCACATATAATAGGAAATCACGGCTATAATCCGGAGTACTAATCACCGGGGCCAATGCTAGGGCTCACTTAAGAGCATCGAAGGACTCCTGGGCTCACTCATCCCATTCAAAGGGAGTATCCTTCTTCAAGAGACGCATGAATCCTCTAGTCAAATTGGCAAAATTGACCACAAATCTTCGTAAGAAGTTTGCCATACCTTGCAAACACTGAAGATGACGAATGTTCTTCGGGGGAGACAACTGAAGTATTGCCTTAACCTTTAAGGGATCAACTCTTATGCCCTCTTTTGAAACGATGAATCCTAGTAAATGACCCGATTTCATGCAAAAGATGCACTTATGAGGGTTTAATCGGACCGAATAGTGCCGACATATTTCGAATACTGATCTCAAGTGATAGGGATGACGCATCCTCATACGAGAATGAGCAGTGAGGTCATCTAAAAACACTTCAATAATAGACTTGAGTTCGTGGAAAATCAAGGTCATCGCCCGCTGAAATGTAGCTCCGGTGTTTTTAAGGCCGAAAGGAATTTTCCGATATGAAAATGTTCCCCAAGGACAAATAAATGCAGTCTTGTGTTGGTCCTCAGGTTTAATCTGGATATGATTATACCCAAAAAAGCCGTCCATAAAGGAGAACACCTCGCTACCCGCACACTCATCCAAAATCTGATCTATAAATGGTGTGGGGAAGTTATCCTTAGGACAGGCACGATTTAAATCGTGGAAATCAGTGCATATTCAGATCACTCCCTATTTCTTATCCACCGGAACAGGGTTTGAAACCCACTCCATCAAGGGAATGGGATAGATGAAACCGGCTTTCAATAGCTTCTCTATCTCTGCCTTAATGGCGGGTGCTTTCCTAGGATTCACTGCGCGTAAACGTTGTCGAATAGGCTTAACATTAGGGTAAGTCTTAATCTCATGTTCGACAATCCGAGGGTCTATACCTGGTATCTCATCATAAGACCAAGAAAAAACATCACGGAATTCCTTGAATAGCTTGATATACTCGAGAATCTCAGCTTGGGAACATTCCACCCCAATATAGACATTCTCAATGGTGCCAAGATTTTGAGAGATGTTGATAGCAATCATGGAAGATATGTTCGCCATGTTTGTATCAACCATCTGACCAGGAGAGCTTAATTAAATAATGGGACTACCAAATCTTTGACTAAGAATCTCCCTATAATCCTCATGCTCCAAACGGTCGAGTGGTGGAAGGAAATATGATCTATGATGAAATTCCTCCCATGGTGGCTCAACACTCGACATAGCCTCGATGATCGCTTCATCAGAAGGGAAAACTTTATCCAGGCACTCCTGGGCATGAGAAGACTATACTGCCCATGTAGGAAGCACATAGGGGTCTTCCTCCTCCATCTGCGAAGAGGAAGAACAAGGCTCCGCAACACTCTGAAGATTGGCTTGATAAGCTATCATGGTTGCAGAAAGCGACATGTTGGCCTTGATAGGATCACTTGAAATACTCAACGTAGGAAGAATCCAAGGATCTCTCATATGAGTCATGTGAAAATAAACTGAGGTCATAGAAGATGAAGCCTTATCGAAACAAGATCCTATCATGAGGACCAACGCAAAACAACTAAAGCTTCCCATAAGGGACAGATACATGCCTACACCCACACTCCCAGTTGTCGGTTGAGAGTGTTCAACAACTGGGACCGAAGCTCCCGAAGATGCATTAACAGGGGAATTCTTGAATGCCATTTGATCAATCGTTACAATATTCCCGTTATGTGGAAAGTATACAACTCGAAACAAGGAAGAAGCAACGGCTTGCATACTATACATCCAGTTCCGACCCAGCAATAGATTATAGTCGAGGGGCGCATCAACAACCTCAACCTCTATCGCAATGATCCTCCCCCCCAAATGGAATTTAAGGGAAGGAATGATACCGTGCGGCCTAAAAGATCTCCCATCAAAAGCGGTTACATGGTCACTGATTTCGACAGCTCAGGAGAACCAAGACCTTTCCAACAAGACAAAGACATCACAGATGCAGCAGCACCCTCGTCAATCACAGTGCGCTTGATGATCATATTAAGACATTCTATGTGTACCAAAAGCGACACATAGTAGGGCAAACAAGGCTAATGACCTGTGGTTTCAAATTTGATCACTGAGGAAGAATCATCACTGTTCACACCAAGAGCAGAAAGCAAAGCCTTCCTTTGCGAAGGAAAAATATGAAGCACTTCCAATGCAGACATCGCACAAGGAGTATGGCCCAAATCCTCGACAACTGAATAATTCTGGGTGGCTCAAGCATTTGGGTTATGCCCCGAACGCTTAAGTACCCCCTTAGGAATGTGAGGTGCAGCCTCAGGTTTATCTGCAGGTTTCTCAATGCGCAAAGGGGTTCCTGGTGGATCAGGTTCTTTACCTGGGCTGGGTTGTGATGATCCATAATCTTTCACATGAGTCAAAACCTTGGTAGCACGGACCATGTTAATGCACCCAAGAGCACTAGTCTCAGGTGGATCAGTCGTACTAGATTGCTCCTGGGACTTCGAGTTCATGTTCTGGTTATGCAGTAAAGGGTTGGTTAGCACAGCTCGGCTTTGTGCTAAGAGTCTCGAAGCTTCATTAATTCGAGGGCACAAGTAAGTGAGGTGATCATCCTTACAAAGCTTGTAAGGGAACTTAACCTTATGTTTCGCTTGCTTGTCCCCCCCAGCATTTTGACCGTTCTTCTCATTATTGGTAGCATTCTCATTCTTATTCCCACCCTTTCTATTATTATTCTTACCCTTTTTCTTATTCCGTTCGGGCTGCTGGTTACCATTCTGGTCCGACGATTGCACAGAAAGTACACTTGCCATTTGGGCGGGTTGAGATGAAGCCGTAGCTTGTCCCGACGCAGATTGGTTGAGTGACAATTGAGAAACTTGTTTTGCAACTGAATCTGCAGGTTTCGCACTTGCACAACCCACAATACCATCAGCATGTGGTCCAGGTTTGACCTTGGGATCGAAACTAGAACGGGGAGCATTGGGAATAATCTCATACAAAAAATCGAACTGAGCATAGATCAAGTCTAGTTCCTGCACCCTAAAGATTGCTTGTTCCTCATTCTACACTCCGGATGTGGAAACATCCTTTGCGATATACGACAATAAAGACTTGAGGAACCACTCGAGAAGGAACTCTGGCGGTATAAAAGCTTTAATTAATCTCTTCTGTCTATGCCACTGTTGAATATGATCAGAAATATGGGTGGCTTTATCTTGCCGAAATGTCGACAAGAGTTCAGTACCAACATCATACCGTACTGGTAGCTGAAAGTGATTAAGAAAATTCATCGCAAGATCATCGAACAAGGTAAAGGCTCCCTTTGTTAACTCTATATACCATTTTGCAGCAGGCCGTGTGAGGGTGCGTTGAAATAGTCGCAAGTGGACTGAGTCCTGATGTAACGAATTTGAAGAGAACCAAAGGTGAAACGTGGTAACGTGTTCACTCAGATCCTCTCCTTGTTTTCCTTCGAACTTAGGTATGTCCGAAGGAAGCTTTGTAGGGACAGCCGGCCAAGCCGGGTCATGAGCCACGGGATCGTTCGTAAGTCTCGATAAGTCAAGAAGGTTAAGTGTCACGAGGAAAGGGAGCTTAGAATGATGAGGTCGATGGACCGCTCGCTGGTTCACATAGGTTTGAGCACCACCATGGCCTTAGCCATAGTGTCCTCCTCTTGTCTGACCCGTATAGGGTGGCGTGGAAGTACCATGATAAGGTGGACCTTGACTAGTAGGAGCTACAAGCCATAGTTAGGAGAATAAGAAGGTTGTTGATACCCGCCTCCGTAAGGTGAAGAAACCTATCCATACTGCGTCCTGTAATAAGGTCCATACGTCATCACATGCGATGTCCCATGGGATACACTGTAGGTAGGAAGATAAGCTCCAGAAGGGGGAACATACATACCCGAAGAAGGTATATATGCCCCAGACGTAGCAAGATGACCACTAGAATCATGAATATAGCCTCCCAAAGCAATAGATGGTATATGAATGTGAGACACAATTGGCCTAGTAATCGCAGTACGGACCTGACTCGTAGCCATATATTGACTCGAAGGACCACATGGATAAGGTGGAGGATGTACATTTGAAGAACTCAGAAGTGACGACGAAGGAATATCGGTAAGAAGATATGTACTAGTGCCTATCGTCACTCATTTGGAACTTGGTATCCTAATGGGATCACTAACCCTAGACCTAGGAGGGAGATAAGATGTAGCTTCCACCATTGGGATGGAAGGTGCAATGTGACTAGTACTCCCAAACCTCTCCTCAAGGTAAGGAATGGGATTGCCCCCACGCATAGTGCTAGGATTGGAATCGGATTCAACATGAAATGTCAAATCATGCATAGGAAATCCAGTCGTAGCATAACTACCGTAGCTAGTACTGGAGGGTGGAAAGTGAGTCTCAGCATCTTCCGGCATTCCATATCGGTAATGTGTTAATGGGGAATCAACCCTAGAGTGAGTAGGTCTATCATGCAAAGATCCTATCTGGGAAATCACAGGACCGAACTTAGCTAGGTCAGGTGAAGGATCGTATGTAGGAGTAAGTTCCCCATCGTCAATACGAATGGGAGGAGGTGGCTCAGGAATATTCTCTGAAGGATCCTCCATGTTGTGTGAATAAGTGTGTGACATAGTCCGCCCGAACTATCTAGGCCTCTCTCCCAAAGGAGGAGGATAAGTGGAAGGTGGTAGTCCTGCTAACTGACGAGAACGGCGTGGAACTGCACTTGAATCAACAATGACTCAACAAAAATAGCAAAGACTCTCTATTTACATAAACCCTAGGCCAACTAGTGTGCACAGAGCAATCACTAATAAAATCTAAAGCCAAATGCAAGCAAACAAGGGATGGATAAGTGAGCTCCCGAATGTGGCTAGTATGTCTCTCCTAGGAGAGGCCTGAGAACCCCTTGACACCACAAGCGGAGGTACGAAACCAATTATTGTGGCCCTCAGCTTCAATGCGTAAAGCGACTATGCTGTCTGACCCCAACCTAGCCGGGACACATGTAGAATAACCTATACAAGTACCCCCTCGATATCCTAGGTAAGGTCACTAAGGTCACCTCAATATAATCAAAGCTTAGGCAGACAGTCGCAGGCGGGATTGACCGTATGGGTAGGGTAGCAAAGCCCGAAACTCCTGAGAGAGTCCCCAGATACGAATACAATCCTGGTAATATCACCGGTGCTACTCAGTTATGACTAGGGGTCATCCCAATCGATAACCACTCACACTGCCTCGTGCTTAACTCCCATTTGAGAGGAGGATCTTGAGAACGATGGTTATACTAAGGATTTCACACACTCCCTGGACAGACACCTAGATGTTGTTGTTTAGTGATCTTGGAGAATTAACTTACAATGAACTATTCCAAGATCCTAAAACCTAAGCTTGTTGGTACACCCTAGAAAGAAAAAGAGTGTAATTCATTTTAATTAGCGTTGATTTTAGTTGGATTTATTACTCAAAAATAGGATATGGTCGTGCAACTAGTGGTGTTATGACGCAACATGAAGTAAAATGCACACCGTAACAATTAATGCAAATGCATTGTGTCCATGTAAATAGGGTATGCGTACTACGTGAAATGCATAATTCTTCTTCAAATGATGAATGCAAATTTTCCTATATGAAGTCCTAACTAGTACTCCAAAGCAAATCTAGATCTAGTGCAAGTACAATGCAAAGTGCAAAATGCAATGCATGATGATAAGCAAATATTTTTGAATTTTTTGAAAATATAAGAGATGAAAAAAGAAAAAGAATGATTCTACCACCCTTAGACTCTGCAAGCACACATACACAGCATCCAAGCATAGCACTAAGGTAAAAGAACTCTAATGCACCAATCTCAAACAAAAAATCGAAAATGCCATGACAAGAACTTTCCTAAAAAAAAAAAATTAGGCTAAAAAAAAACATTTCTAGTCAGAAACAGAGGTCAAAACAGACTCAGGCAGTGCCAAAGGAGACTCAGCAACTAACAACATTCACTCAGCAACCAAAAATATTCCACAAAAAAGAAAAAACCAGGGTATACGTGACTGTTCGCAGTAAACCCGCGTGTATACGTGGAAATCACAGAGAAAACCGCATGTATACGCGACTGTAAATCAAAAACCCGCGTATAGGAAGAAAAAGGTGCATAAAACAA
Organism: Pseudotsuga menziesii; assembly: GCA_001517045.1. Lineage (NCBI taxonomy): Eukaryota > Viridiplantae > Streptophyta > Pinopsida > Pinales > Pinaceae > Pseudotsuga > Pseudotsuga menziesii. The sequence continues at coordinate 382,216 of LPNX010821855.1, read as the reverse complement.
GAAAAATAGACAGGTTGAAATAGACTTCACTCCAATCAGACTCTACCAGGCATACATGCCCCCAGACCCGACACAGAAACAAGAGAGAAAGAGCAATTCAAATACATTGAATGCCAAGAAAATCACCCCCAAAGGAAAACTACTAGGAACTCCCCAGCAGAGTCACCAATTCTGTTATGGAGAGAAATTCCTATGGCTTGGGGTACCACAACAGATAAACTTGACTCTAGAAATCAATCTTTCCCAATATGCAATAGAAATAAAACATCTAACACTAAAGGATCAGACCTCGTACCGTATTCCGGACGGTTGAAGTAGATCCCCATTGAGATTTCCAATCTTCAGCTTGAATTGCTATAATACTTCCTCAACAACAAGTAAACAATACAAGCATACTATATATCATGGTGTTAGATCTATTCTAGCATATATAATCAATAATGTAAAAGCATTTGACATATTCTAATGGATACAACATTAAATCAAATGCACATCATTGGACAGGAAAAGATAGTTCTTATTAATATCAATAAGAGATTACAAGATAGATACAACCTCTGATGGCACGTCTGTGAACCGGAGAAACTGAATCCCCAAATTGGGCCTCCACCACCTCAATCCTCCATCTCTCGATAGCAAGCTCACTAGCAAAGGCAAGCTTGGGAAGAACACAAAAGTGTTCCAAAGGGAAAAAGGGATGCAGACTCAAGTATAGTTCTGGCAACAATGGACTATAGTTTCATTACTTCAATCTCTCTATATGCCTTCAGTGTACCAAGGGGTTCCTTATATAGCTTCAAAAAGGATAATGAAGGGTCGAATCCAAGCGATCTCAAGGAATATGGAAGGCCAGGAGTCAAATGAGTCGGATCCATGTCAAGGAAAACTCCAAAAGGATTTGGATTATTCACACATCCCGATGTACGTGGTTATAGGGGTCAAACCCGCGTATGTACGTGGTTATCGGGTAAAAGGCTGCATATATCATCTTTTATATAGTTTTAGGGATGATCAAGGAAACATCAAAGGATAAAATGTGGTCCATGGGGTCTAAAGAGTCTGCAGTGGGACAGGGGAAGGCCATACAAAGTGTGATTCACCTAGGGTGGTGAAAATCTCTATAACAGAACCTGGAAGTAATTACTCATTCCTAGCAACCATTATTCATCCTTTTCTCCTGTATTTACTTCACCTTCCTAGGTCAAGGCTCTTACTTTTCGATACTCCTCCTAAAGACTATCAACATTTCTTTGCCTCTTTCTTCATGGAGAAAGTGAGTCATCACTAGTAGGACTGTCATGATCTCCTTTAGTTTCTTTGGGTGTACCTTATTTTTTTGCTTCTCTTGGGCCGTTGGCATGCTCATGGTATGGTTCTCTTTTGGATTTGTTGGTGGATTGGGTAGGTTTACCTTGCGGGCTCCCTCCCGTCATGTTCCGCAATAATGCTTCATTTATAGCTCGTTGTTCCTTTCTTTCATTTAGACTATCTTCTCTGAAACTTTTCAGTTTAGCTTGAAGAACGTGCAAAGTTTTCAGCACATCAAAGTTAAGCTCGACCACCAAGTTCACTTTCAGAGTTGGGGTGGTAATTTATTCCTTTGAGTTGTTTTCTTCCTCAATAATAAACTGAACAACACTGTAAAAATTTCCTGTAACACAAAACTTTTTAATAGCAGCAAACATTTATGTTAGTAACAAAAATTACTTATCATACTTTATTTTCTCTGCATAAATGCCTAGTGCACCCATAAGTTTTTCAGTATTGACATTAGGCTCTGATACCACTTGTAATGTCCCCAAAAATTTAAAATAAAAAACAAAATTTATAGGCTAGTGGAAACTACCCAAAGGGGATCATTAGTACTCGTGCGGAATTCCATGCGCTACTTATACTTTCGATCTCTTTAGAAAACTGTCCATCTTATCTTATTAATCTCTTATCCATTCAGTGATTATTAGTTCGTTTTACTTCTTATTCCTTAATTATGTTATTTAAAATATTGATACATCTTACTGTCGGTGAATTCATGAATTGTATAGATCATTGTTTTACTCCTGCACATGTGTACTTTGTTTATTTAATAAAAACTAACTTCACTTTTTTGATGGGAACACAGTGGTGGAGTGGCGGGACTTTTTCTCCCATGACCATTTGAGAGGTAAAGTATTTCTTGGTTACATAAGCTTACTTATTTCATTCGAACTAAGGCACCTCTTTTACTTACTTACGCAGTTCATTACTTTGCGACGGGATGTGGTGTAAAGTGTGTTGACCGTCTTTATCCTAGAGGACCTACTGCTAGTTGTTATGTTGCTTATCAACTTGGATTTATAACTTGGTAAGTGTCGTTATCGTCAATTTAACTATTACGGCTAAATTTCTTGTGCACTAATTTTTCTTCGTTATGTTTTAAATTCATTATTCTAAGTGTCATTAATACATTTTACGGCCTATGTATATTTATACTATATTTATTAACATCTCTTACGTTCTTTTATTGACAAGTCATTATATCGGTTTTAAGAGAAAACCTTTGGATTTTATAGTCTGAGAGGTTATCATGGAATACTTTGTATGCCATGACTCTTTAACATGAATACCTTATTACTAAGGGATTGAAATCCTAAGCTTTAAACCAATGGTCTAAACACTTTCTAAATACCTTAGGAGTGGGTGCTTTGACTTTGGACTATTGCATCCTATGGACTATGTGTTATTGTAATCCTATCCTATTGCAAACTTTGTAATATGTTTAACGTATGAATAGATTTTGGGTGGCGACATATCATATGGTATAAACCATACCATAGCAGGGTTTAAGATTTTATGTGGGAGGTGGATTATACGTTGTAATGTAGCGAAGCATAAACTATGGAGAGTGGGTTTATATCTGGCTTTAATGGTTTTCAACTGGTGTATTCAATGTGTTTGGTGAAACGCGATAGCCTTCCCTTAGCTTTGGCTCACAATGGTTGTGTGTGTTTTCCTTTGGGGTTTATGCATTTTGGCTCTACGAAGAGGGAAATTCATGGAGGTGACCTCCAGACTATGAGGTATGGTTGTGTTTGAGTTTATACACCTGCACAATGGTTTGGTTTAAAGTTTTCTCAGTCATACTTCTCGTTTCTCGTGGGCTTGTGTTTTTTTTTCAGGTGCCGAAGGGGAAAGAGGGGCATTGTGGCTTTAATATCTGTTGGCTTCAAGCATTGTATTTGTGGCCACGGTAAGCCTGTGAGCAAGGTTTTACTTGCTACCTTTCGAGCCTGTTTAGCAGACTGCGCATAGAATGTTGTTTGGTTTTGGGGTTTTTTGCTGTGGGTTTTTATGTCGTGTTTTAGACTTGCCTTTAGGAGTACAATTACATACTTGGGTTTTTGAACAATGATGAAAAGACTTCGGTCATGGGTGAAGTCACACCTCCTCAAGTTCTGTGTATAAATTTGAGTTTGTAATTTTGCTTGGGTTGTTAGAAGCAAAAAGATGAATTTTTGGATTCTACAATACTTGGTTTTGGTTTATGCAAATCATGCTTTTGTTGGGGCATTTTAGCCATGGGATGCACCATTGCTTGCAATGGTGCGTTAGCCCATTGGCATGCCTGTGTACACTTGATTATAAGCTTTACTATGATTACTGTGTAGTTTACTTGGAAATATCTATGGAAATGGATGCATACAGTTTTTAATACTTGACTTACCATGGTTTTAAACTGTGATGTGCATATCACAATTTCGCTACATTTATTCTGCGATTATGTTTAATTTATGCTGGAATTCACCGACTTGAAGGTTTGTATTATGACATTATTTAGTTTATAGTGTAAAGATATAGATAGCGTGGATATAGGCCATGCCGTGAATGGCATGTGCCTTCCCACACTGCCACGATAGTATAACGTAGGGTTTTTAAATGGCAAAGACCGTGTATTAGATTTAAAATTTGGCCGAGGCTCTGACTTATGTCATCACTGTGCATTGTGGGTTTCATGGAGGCTAGGGTTTATAGACCCTCAATGGCGTTTGTTTTAAAATTCGGTAATTGGACTCTGTCTATTTTATATTCTGATGGATGTATTTAAAAATCACAGCCCGGATACAATTTTGTACAGCATGGCCGGTGTGAGAAAGGTTATAGAATTGGGTTGTTTTTTTGTGTATATAATATGTATGGTCTATTGTTATGGCTTTGCCTTGGGTCTTGACATCCATGGGAATCGATGTCGCGACCTCTATTGGCAATAGGGATTTTAATGTAATGTAATGAATGTATTTTAATGAATAAAACAAATTGGGTTTGCATGCCCACAGGATTTGATTCCTGCTACTATTTGCAATATATGGATTTATGATATGATTTCGATGTTTGTTTTACTATGATATGTTATATTGTATAAGATATATTATTTTTACTTGGATATGGTTATGTTTGATGAGTTATGTAATTTGGTTTATGGTTATGTATAGATGGATAGTTAGAACCATGGGTTTTGTTATATGAATTATGATCAAATAATTGTAAAGGACCACATGGATGGTCACGATGCTTCCTTTAAGTATTTATAATGTTGTTTCATTTATGTGGAGTACTTTTAATGCAGAATTGTAATGTGGATACAGAACTTGAAAGGTCTTAGATGAGTTATTTAATTTTGGAAATAAATGTATAGATAGTTTTCATAAAGCTTTATACCTGATAGTCTTATTTATATGTATATATAGTTATCTTATAAAATAGTTCTAGTTGTAAGTAATACCCTAGGTTTATCTATATAGTATATTTATTTCTTTAAAATTACTCCTATGGTTAAATCTACTATAATCTGAAACATGTCTCTATTGACAAATGTAATATGTCAGTAGAGAAATAACTAACAAATGAACAATAAATGGCAGGTCTGGATTTACCTACTTTACAGTATTTAATTTAGAATTGAATAACAAATGAATACAGAACAAACTTTAGAGAAGGGGACCTAGCTATAATTAGCTGATGAAAATATTTACCATCCTAGGATATATTGAATACAATACAAATCCTAGTAGCATCTAGGAAGACATCAATTACATAGGGTTAGCAAATTCGTTGGAAACATTCATCTAACATATTCATTGTATAATCTAGAAGATAGCATAGACAATCTAGGGTTATATTTTAAAAAATGTAACCCTAGGAGATATGGACAGAACTGACCAATTCCAGTGTTAATAATATATATAAAAGATTTTACATAAAACAACCAGCATTTACCCTAGAAATGAACTTTGACATACTTAAGAACTCATACCTGTAATTTATCTTCCTGGAGCTCCTTTAATGGCTAAATTTGCACACTTTTTAAATAACCAACATTATCATTTTAAGACGGATCTCACCTCTAATTTTGATGAGCAAATCACTTGGGAACTACCATGTTCCTCCCAACCATGACTTGGAACTGTTCCTGGTTCTAATCCGGATACCCCCGAGCTGGACTCCAACATGCAAGTAGCTTAGAGCTTCTAAGGTAGGGTTTCCTAATTGGTATTTAGTTTTGAATCAGTCCTCATTTCCTTGCAAGAGAAAGTTATCCAGGAAAAACACTTGAGAGCAAAAAATAGGCGGAAGAATAATTCTTTAAGATAAAAATCATACCCCCAAGCCTTTTCTTAGCTTCAGTCTTTATAGACAGACTTTGTAGTCAAAGGGACAGTTAAATAAGGAAACCTTGGTTTATTGATTTAGCCCATTTTTAATTACTGGGGAATTTTTCAATACTTAACCTAGGAACTTTTAACTAGTTCCTAGTTAATATTTCATAGGTATTATAGTATTTATTAACCCTTTAATAATAAATAATAATTGGCGGAGCTTCTCTTATTTCTTTATTAAATTACATAATTAATCATAATTAATTCTTCATACATACTATGTGTAAATACATAGTATTAAAATACTTGTTAACAATTGTCTTCGGGCATCATGTATCATGATCCCTAGACTTAACAACACTTATTTATGAAGGTCAAGTAGATAGGTGGCTTAGGTCTACTAGGCTAGGAAACTCTAAACATCCTTGCATGTTGAATTTATCTTGTATAACGTGGTAGTTCTTCAGTACTTGATGAGAATACAGAAATTTGAATTTTCATTTAATCACTTAAAAATAAGTATGATGAGATCAATATTATTCTCAAGTCATTTTCACTTGGAGGTGTTTTTAATCTTTTCAGTAACCCCTAGCGCTTACCAGAGCGCATACTCAACGCTTATAACAAGGAGTTACAAACATAATGCAATTCGAGAGCTCTTTCTCAACACTAAATGCTAGGATGTACTTATATGATACACCCAGGGATACAATGGCCAAAGATTCGATGCTCCAGAGCTTATGCCCAACATCAACATGGAATTATTCAGGACTTATGCCCAACATTTCCAATTATATTTTCATGTGTTCCAGAGCTTTATTCTCAACACAAATATAAGTACTCATGTGATCCAGAGCCTCTCTCTCCACACAAAATATCTCATTGATCATGTGCTTCAGGGTCCATGCCCAACACAAGACATTTCATCAATCATGTGCTTCAAGGTCCACGCCCAACACAACCAACATATATATATATATATATATATATATATGTGTGTGTGTGTGTATGTATGTATGTATGTATGTATGTATGTATGTATGTATGTATGTATGTATGTATCATCAAAGACTGGCTTATGCCCAATATAAAAGACAATCATCATGTTCATATTGTGGAAATTGAACCCAGGTTTTAGAACAATTACACTCACAACAATTGCCAATTACACATGCAAATTACTCACAAAAGAGAATGAATATGGAGCTGAACACTAATCCGTATTGAATAAGTGTACAATAGCCAACCCTGTGAAGTCATAGGCTGCCACAATAAATAATTACATGATATATTTGAATGCATGAAGATGCCATTCGAATTGAGTCAAAAGAAGGCTTAGTAAATCTAAGCAAATCCCCCATAGGTGCATAAAGCAGTTTCCAAAACTGTCTAGGAGCGCATGAATTGGAAAAATCAATTAGGCAAGCTAATAGTGGGTGGAAGGACAAATCATACATGATTTTCATAGGATAAAAGAGTGGAGAATGTTGAGGACAAAAAACAAGTTAACTTCACCTAATCAAACTTTCCCAATTGCCTTAAAACTCAAAAAAAGCAGGCAATAAAGCAGAAAAAGCAAACATGCACTAGGGAGGCCAGGAATAAAGCAGATTTGATTCTAGGAGGTTTCCCAAGTGCTCCATGACTCAAAATTAGCAAGTTTGACCACTATGGATGTGTGGAGGACAACTTGCATAAGGTGGAATATGGAAGCTAGGCAAATAAGAAAAAAAATGGATTAATTAATGTCTAAGGTAGCTAACTATGGGTTGATTATTCTAACACCCCCGCTTAAGCCTGACTTATGAGTAAAATCTCATAAAATTATACGGCCTAGAAACAAGGCTTAGTCACCCTTTACATACTGCATGTCCATTTGACCAAGGAAAGAGGCAAAAACCTAGTGGGAAAAATCGTCCCTTAAACATGGAATGTAAAACAAAATTTGGAAATCTTGTCATCACTCATGCTTCACAGCATGATCAGCAATCCCCAGTATCGATTTGATATTGTTGAATGTATTCTCACAAATTTTTTTTGTGAAGATATTTGCTACTTGTTCTGAAGATGAACAGAAAAATAGGTGAATGGTGCCATCATGCACAAGTTGTCTGATGTAGTGCATATGGATCTCAATGTGTTTGGTTTTCTGCTTCTGAACTAGATCATTGTAGATTCGAATGGTACTCTAATTATCATAGTAGATAGTAGTTGAGTATTCTGATTCGAAGCCACACTCTCCAAGTAACCCCTGCAACCATAAACATTGAGTTGCTACATTTACAACTCCTCTGTACTTTGCTTTTGTAGATGAGAATGCAATGGCACTCTGTTTCTTGCTTGACCAGCTGATTGGCCCTTCTACAAGCATGAACACATATCCTGATGTTGAATTTTGATCTATGCTGTCACCTTCCCAATCACTGTCAGCAAACCCAATCAAATCAAGATTAGATTTAGCTTTATAGAAGATCCCATGTGTCCTTGTTCCCTGAACAAAGTTAAGGATCCTTTTGGCTGCTTTCCAATGGATCTCATGAGGTTGATCCATGTATCTTGAATCCACACTTATTGCATAAGAAACATTAGGTCTAGTATGTGTAATATACAACAAACATCCAATCAATTGCCTATATAGTGTATTGTTTACCATAGGTGAAGAATCAGCTTATTCAAGCTTCACTCCTGAAAGGAAAGGAGTCATGCTTGGTTTGCAATCCTTCATTTTGAATTTGTTCAGCAAATCCAAGGCATGATTGGACTGATGCACTTTGATTCCATCTTTGGTTTGAGCAATATCAAGCCCCAAGAATTGGCTCAACAAGCCCAAATCTGTCATTGAGAAGGCATGGTTCATTGCATCCTTCAAGGAGGCAATCTCATCCTTTTAGCTTCCTGTAATGAGAAGGTCATCAAAATATAAAAAAATGATCATTACTGAACCATTAATCAGCTTCAAATAGACATTTGGATCTGATTTGCATCGAACAAAATTCAGAGATAGCAGAAAGCAATCAATCTTGGCATACCAAGCCCTGGGGGCTTGCTTAAACCCATACAATGACTTCTTTATCCTGCACACAAGAGATGGGTTAGTAAAAAATCCTTTAGGCTACTGCATGTATATATCTTTAGTGAGATATCCATTCAAGAAATCACACTTCACATCCACGTGATGTACTTCCCATTGCTTTGAAGCTGCAATGGCTAAGGCTAGCCTGATGGAGTCCATCTTTGCCACTGGTGAAAAGGTCTCATTGTAGTCTATTCGATGAACCTATAAGTATCCCTTAGCTACCAATCTGGCCTTTTACTTCAGAGGTGAACCATCAGCAGAAAATTTGGTTTTGTACACCCACTTACACTAAACTAGCTTCCTCCCTGGGGGAAGATCAACCAGCTCCCAAGTGTTTCTCTTCTGGAGTGAGCTGAAGTCTTCCTTCATGGATGCTTTCCATATTGGATCATTTTATACATATTCATATGTCTTTGGGTCTGATTCAACCATCAAATAACATTTCTCTGCAAACATAGGATCTTTCATGCACATAGCACTCTCAAACTGAGATCTAGTTCTCTAGCTGCATGAATGGTCTTGGATTCCCATTTTGGTCTTGTAGGAATATTAGGATCTGCAATCAAATCATCATTATCAAACATATCAGAATCATCATGTTCAACTATCTCTTCACTTACATTCAGAGGTTCTAGTGGTGAAGAGGATTCTCCAACTTCCACTGCTGCTAGGGGATCTTATTGAAACTGAACACACCTTTCAATGAAGGATTTGTTTGTGCTCGAATTTATCAGCTTGTACCCTTTTGAATATTTAGAATACCCAACAAATAGACACTCTTTGCTTTGGGGCTGCAAATCCTTCCTCTTTTATGTTGGAATTCTAGCCCAAGCCCTTGAGCCAAATATCCTGAAATGGGTCACATCTGGCTTATGCCCACTCCATGCTTCGAAAGGAGTCATACCATCAAGATTTTTATGAGGCACCCTATTCTGGATATAGGCTACACATTTTATAGCTTCGGCCCAAAAATTTGGTGGCAAAATCTTAGCCTCATCATGCATGTTGCCATCTCTTTCAGTGATCTGTTCTTCCTCTTAGCAACACCATTCTACTGTGGTGTGTAAGGGATAGAATGCTGCATTTGAATACCTGCATCTGCAAAATATTGAATAAAACTTCAGACTTGACATACTCACCACCATTATCATATCTGAGGACCTTGAGTTTCCTCCTAGACTGGTTTTCAACCAAAGCCTTAAAGACTTTGAAGAGGCCAAAAACTTCAGACTTGTGTTTCAGGAAGTAAACCCAACAATACCTGGAAAAGTCATCTATGAATGTCAATGCATATTTGTCCCGAATCATTGACATATGAGGAAATGGGCCAGCAACATCACTATGGATCAACTCAAGAGGTGCAGAGGTTCTCTCATGACTAGCTTTCTCAAATTTATGTTCTGGGTGTTTTCCTAGGATGCAACCTTCACAGACTCCTTTGGAAAACTTAATCTTTGGTAACCCTATGACCATTTACTTTTCACTAAGATTAGAAAGATACTTGTAATTCAGGTGGCCAAATCTTTCATGCCAAAGATTTCTTTCCTCATTAGCATGAATAAGAAGAGCAGAGGGGTTTGAGTAGGGTAGGAAGTGTGAGAACATGTATACCTTTGAAGTGTGATTTGCAACTCCTTTTGCAAGGAATTTACCACTTGAGATCTCTATGATCTCAAATTCATCAGGGGAGAATATGACCTTCTTTGGAGACCCTATGTGGGTCATCTGATACACTGATAAGAGGTTAGAGGCAAGACCTGGAACATACAACACATTGCTAAACTTACCATGGTCAAGATCAATCCTCCCTTTGCCCAAACTTTCAGTGAGAGAGTCATCTCCCAGTACTATTGGTGGACCTTTCGACATTTCAAGTGAGGTGAATACCTGCTTGGTCGAAACCATGTGTCTTGAAGCTCCAGAATCAATGATGAAACTAGGTGAGCTTAATGTGCCAACAACCAATCCATGAACTCTCTCTCTGTCTTCTGAACTTGATCCTCCTTCCCTCTTCTTTCAGCTATCTAGAAGGGAGATTCCATTCTTCTCCAGGAGTTGGGTCAGCATGTTTATTTGCTTCTTCATGCAGGATGTCTCAGAATGATTGCCCTTACTGCAGTATGTGCACTTGCTTATTTCTCCTTTGTTCTTCTTTTTCTGGGGGTTCTTCTTGGAACCTTGAGGCTCCTCTGGAGACTTGCTCTTGTCTCTCTTTTGCTCAGGTGGATTTTTAGCTTTCTTTTTTATTTTTGAATCCACCCCCGAATCTCCAGCAACCAGATCTTGGTATTTGGATGGTTTGGTGGTGCCCATCATCACCAATTTATCTTGTTCTTGTGTGAGAGATTCCATGAAATCTGCAAGGCTAGGCATATTCCAGGCTCGAGCTGTCAACTTTGTTGCATAGAAGGTCGAAACAAACACTGAATAGTCAGGGCCAAGCTTCGAGAGTATGGCCAAGACTAGCTGATCATCCTTCTTTTCGATCCCACATTGTTTTAGATGCAAAACAAGTGCTTTGAACTTGGAAAAATAGAGTTGCAGGGATTCAAAGCTATTGGGACTCAGGGAGATCAATTAATTTTCAATTTGATGTCCCCTCATCTCATCCGTCCTTCCAAAAAGATCAAAAATATTCTCCCATACTTCATTCGGTGATGTCAATCCATCAAGATGGAAAAGGAGGTCTCTGGATATGCTCAGGCGTAGGAGACCATAGGCCTCATCCCTCATGTTGTGCCATTTAATCTTCTCTGGAGCTGCATTAGGCACTGCTTTTGTTTCCATGGGAACTCTATAGAGGCCTTTCGCTCTCAACAGTATCTCCATCTCTTCTTTCAATTCAAAGAAATTAATGGAGCCAAGATGATCTTCTGAGATTGATCCATAGCTCAGAAATTGTCCCGTCAGTTAGTAGAATGCTCCCAATCAATGATGTTGAACCTACAAAAAAAATTGGAAGGAGATAAATCGATATACAAAGGCTCTGATACCATGTGTAAATTGAACCCAGGTGTTAGAACAATTACACTCACAACAATTGCCAATTACACATGCAAATTACTCACAAAAAAGACTGAATATGGAGCTGAACACTAATCTGTATTGAATAAGTGTACAATAGCCAACCCTATGAAGTCATAGGCAACCACAATAAATAGTTACATGAGTTATTTGAATGCATGAATATGCCATTCAAATTGAGTCAAAAGAAGGCTTACTAAATCTAAGCAAATCCCCCATAGGTGCATAAAGCAGTTTCCAAAACTGTCTAGGAGCTCACGAATTGGAAAAACCAATTAGGCAAGCTAATAGTGGGTGGAAGGACAAATCATACATGCTTTTCATAGGAGAAAAGAGTGGAGGATGTTGAGGACAAAAAACAAGTTAACTTCACCTAGTCAAACTTTCCCAATTGCCTTAAAACTCAGAAAAAGCAGGAAATAAAGTAGAAAAACCAGACATGCACTAGGGAGGCCAGGAATAAAGCAGATTTGATTCTAGAAGGTTTCCCAAGCACTCCCTGACTTAAAATTATCAATTTTGACCACTATGGATGTGTGGAGGACAACTTGCATAAGTTGGAATATGGAAACTAGGCAAATAAGACAAAAATTGGATTAATTAATATCTAAGGTATCTAACTATGGGTTGATTATTCTAACACATATGTAGTGGGGTTTTCGACCCAATATAAAATAAAACATCAATATAATCATCACAATCAATAGGCTCACGCCTATAAATGGTAGGTCCAAAATTCGAGATATTACACCGAATCACTTGGGAACTAGCATGCTCTACCCAACCATGACTTGGAACCATTCCTTATTTTAATCCGAATCCCCCAAAGCTATTTCCAACATGCAAGTAGCTTAGATTTCCTAAGGTAATGCTTGCCTAACTGGTATATCAAATCTGGATCAATTCTCCTTTTTCCTCTTAGGAAACTATTCTCCAAGAACTCTCTTGAGAATAATCAGGGAGAATGATGTCTCCAAAAATATTGAAGAGATCCCCAAGCCTCTCTTTGGCTTGGGACTGTATAGACAATCTTTTCAGTCAAAGGGGTAGTTAAATCAGTAATCATTTGATTTCTTTATTTAACCCTTCTTATTTAATTTAGGTGCTTTTAATATTTTAACTTAGGAACTTTTAACTAGTTACTAATTGGAATTTTGTAGGTATTACAATATTTAATTTTCTCTTAGTAATAATAATAATAGATGGAGCTTTTCCTTATTTCTTACATTATTAATATTATTACTATGCTTACTCTTTATACATACCATGTATAAAATATATAATAATATATTATTTGTTAACATTTGTCTTAGGGTATCACATATTGTGATCCCTAAAGTCATGACACTTTCTTCATTAAGGTCATCAGGTAGATGGTTAGGTCTACTAGGATATGAAACTCTAAACATCCTTTCATGTTGGATTCCCTCGTATAACACGATATTTCTTCAGTACTTGATGAGATACATAATTCGATATTTCATTTAATCACTTATAAATAATTCATATGAGATCAATATTTACTTGATTCGTTTTCACTCGGGAATCATTAATTCTTTTTAGCAACTCCTAGAACTTGTCGAGAGCCCATACTCATGCAATAAATAGGGAGTTACAAACTTAGTGCAATTAGAGAGCTCTTCGATCAACACTAATTCTAGGATGTACTTGTAGGATACATCTAGGGATACAATGGACAAGGATCCGATGTTCCAGATCTTATGCTCAACATCAACATGGAAGGTTATAAGGCTTATGCCCAACACTTTCAATTATCTTTTTATGTGTTCCAAAGCTTCAATGTCAACACAAATCTCTCAAAATTCATGTTTTCTAGAGCTTCTTGCTCAACAAAAAACATCAATTTATCCATGTTCTCCAAAGCTCCTCGGTTAACACAAAACATTTCATCAATCATGTGCTTCAGGGTCCATGCCCAACACAAGCAAACATTTACATATATCATATGCAATTGTCTTACACCCAGTATATCAAACAAATCATCATGTTCATATGCAGTGGGGTCTTTGACACAGTATATCAAAATAAAACATCAAGGTAACATCGTAATCAATGGGGCTCATGCCCATAAGTGTTAGGTCCAAAATTTGGGATATTATAGCCCTCCCCGCTTAGAACAACACTTTCCCTGGTGTTCTAGGGACTCGAAATGAAATCATGAAACAAGACAGGGTAACCCTTTCTCATGGTGGCTTCATTCTCCCAAGTAGCCTCGTCAGCTTTGAAGTGCTTCCATTGCACTTTCAACTAGACTATGGTGCTCTTCCTGAGATGCACCTATCTCTTTACCAATGTATGAATGGTTATAGGGGAAAACTTCCCTTCAGTTTCCACCTATAATAAGGACCAATCAATCACATGTTTAGTATCCTAAACATATTTATTTAATAATCACTAGTACAAAATGATAAATTAATGACTAAAATCAGGCTATAAACGACTATTTTCGAGTTGGCGACTAATAGTAGCTAATTTCCACTATCTTATAGCTACTCGTATTTCACTTAGTCATTAATAGATTGACTTATTAGTCATTCATTTAGTCATTGATATTCAATGATTTAGTCGCGGATATAGTCATTGAGTTAGTCACTGATTGCAACAATCAATGACCAAATATATGACCAAATAAACTACAAGATGATAACATATTAATGACTAAGCTAAATATGACTAGATACGGGAAATTAGCTACTAATAGTTGTATATATGAGAATTTAGTCGTTTATGTTGTCACAAATTTATTATAGGGTATGGAGCAATCGAACCACCAACCTCTTGCCTATAATTAGGTAGGTGCTCTACCATTGAGCTAGCACCCTTTAAGAAGTTGTTATTGCTTGATAATGATGATATTCAAACATAGAAAGTAATGATTATCAAGTTACTATAGATCCATAATGGATTACCTTGTACTAGTCGTTCAAGTGATTTTTGCACTAAATAAATGCATTTGAAATACTTGAAGGACTATTACAAGGTAAGCCATTTTGTATCTATAGTAACTTGATAATCATTATTTTCTCATGTTAATTCATCACATTCTACACAAACAAATCTTTTCAATGATAACGAATTAGCACTCAAATAATGCACCATTCAAACATCCTGTCTTGAAGGGGCAATGCAATTCCTATACTCACAAAATTATTTTTGATTACAATCTTAGGACACATTTTAAAACCAGCCAATATAGTGAAAACCATTGGAAAATATGTGAGAGTTTCAACAAACTCAATTTTAAAAGAAATAATCATGGAAAATAGAAAACCCTAAAACAATGCACTATTACAAATGTTGCATAATAAACCCTTATGGAAACATAGACTCTTAATGCAAAAATCAATTGTCAATTGATTCACCAAATGATTTCAATTTTGGGTTGTGATGATTTCAATTTTGGGTTCTGAATTTTTGGATTAGAGAGAATCATTCTTTATAGAAAATAACTTTTATGCATAATCAAAACAATAGAAAAATAATGTTATAACGGGGTGAAAACGCAAACTTGGGTAACACTTCTGTGAGAATCGGGTGCCCAAACAACATAGCAGATGTTATTCGGCCGAATAACCTTTAACGATGAACCGTTTAATTTGACGGTATGCATAGCCTGCTGGTAATTTTTACAATCGTTTCAATACTTATTTGGCCGAATAATTCTTCGGTTGAATAATTATTCGGCCGAATAAGTGTTCGGCCGAATAATTATTCTGCATAAAAGGTCATCTCGGGCCTCAATTTCATTGTTTTCGCTTGCAGTCATTTTTCCTCATCCTAACGTGCTTCTTCTGCCACCCCTATTGTTGGTCATTTCCCATCATCCCCATCCACATCACCCTGGCTCCTAATGTGTACATCCGCCATCATGGCACCCCTCTACCTGTCTAGTTTCCTCTCAGTGTGGAGGTCTGTTCATGGAGGTCACTTCGTGATGGTCTGTTCGACATGGAGGTCTGTTCGTGGAGGTCACTTCGTGGGGCTGCCCGTGTTCTTTTCTTGGAGGGTATGTTCGTGTTCTGGTCTTGATGTGTTTCCCCTTGTCAAATAAATGTTTATGCAATTTATTTTATAATATGAAACGTTGAATATGTGATTTATCTCTTGTTTTAGTCAATGGCTTATATTCATTTTTCATCGTAGTATTGCAGAGTTAAAGTTTGCATATGTTAATTAGTAGTGTATAATTCTTATAATTTTAATTTTAGTTAATACGTATATGATGAAGGTAGTCAGCCATGAACTCTGTCCATGTTAACAGAGTTCACAAACTCTATCCAAATGGATAGAGTTGATGAACTCTGTCCATTTGGATAGAGTTGACGAACTCTGTCCATTTGCACAGAGTTCAAAAGAATTTAATAAAAAATTGATTAAACCAGTTTAAAAATCCCTACCCTTAAGGATGTTGTCCTCCGTATTAAAGTTTTAAAAATGTATTTTATATGGTAACTTGCCAAATTAACAAGATGAAAATGGAATTACCTGTCCCCAATGCAATATTATGGAATCTCTCTAGGCCTCTTGCTGTGATTATTTAATTTGTAACAAAGAAGGTACTATAAAGTGGTTGATTATGAATATATGCTTTAAACCTAGCCCACAATGGGGAGATAAGTGGACAAAGTTAATGAACTCTGTCCAAATGGACAGAGTTGATGAAATATGTCCAAATGTGGACAAATTTTATCAACTTTGTCCATTTGGATAGAGTTGATGAACTCTGTTTATTTTGATAGAGTAGATGAACTCTGTCCAAATGGACAGAGTTGATGAACTTTGTCCATTTGGACAGAGTTGCTTAACACTCAGATGAAAATTTCATGAAATCTTTCCAGATGGATAGAGTTGATGAACTCTGTCCAAATAGATAAAAAATGGATTATACTTAGCAAAATGTAGTTCATGCAGAGTTCATCAACTCTGTCCACATAGACAAAAAATTGGATTATACTTAACAAAATGTAGTTCATGCAGAGTTCATCAACTCTTTCCCTGATAACTTTACTTAGCGAAACGTATTTTAGTAGTTTTTATATAAATCATAAAAAAAGAAATTATTATGTACATAAAACATCAAATTTTCTAATTACCAATCTGTTTGATCTTATGTATTTGTAATCTAAATTATAAAACAAATATATAACTTGTATAATGCTTATTAGTTACAGTTTATACTTACTATTATATTAAGATATTGTGCATTTTTTTAAATTTTAATCTAAGTTCATAGGTATTATAAGGAAGATATCTATATTAACTCTGTCCATGGACAGAGTTCATGGATGAATACTCTGTCCATGGAAAGAGTTGATGAACTCTATCCACATCTATTTATCTTTCACACATATTTTATTTTCTCGCAATTCAATTCTTTTTGAATGTGCATCACTAGAACTTGTAGAATAATTGTTGTATTTATATCTTCTCCAATCAAAGGTTACATTTGAAAGTGACTGATCATTATCAATAGGGTATTTATTGTGGAATAAAACAATATTTCCACAACCATGACAATGTTTTCCATTGACACATTTCTTATTATAAAATACTTCATCATGATTTCTCTCACATAGGGTTTGAGATATGAATTCACGTACTGCGGTTCAAGGTGTTGAATTTTTCCAAAACATTTTACCAAATTCAAGAAATGTGTCATAATATAATTGAAATTGCACTTGATAACGACAACAACATGTGTCACGTATAATAATAGGTTTAACATACCATGGTTTTTGTTGCACAAATGTAGTGACCGACATATTCATTCCACGATGATCCTCCTTGAATTTATTGAACAATTGTACTTGTGTCATTTCCATTATATGTTTTGGACAACTTTCATATACATTTCGTGATACTCTTTGTCCTATCACATCCCTTGAACTTGGTAAAACTCAAGCATTTTCCAACCAATATTTCTGTACAATATATTTAACACCTTCTCCCATTCTATCTTTGTAAGGTTGTCTACAAATAATTGCCCAGCAAGCAAGTTCATCGTTTTTGTCTATTTGCATTCTAAATTTGCTATGTTTGTATAGTGTCTTTCTTGAGGTTCCAATTGCTTGTGCTAGTTGTGTTGTCAAATGTTTTTGTCTAGTACTAGATGAAACAATTGATGTCTGAATTGTTCTACGTGCAACATTGGTATCTTTCTTTCTGGATTTTCCAAATTTTTTTATTGCATCACCTATATTTTCTATCACATTATGTTTCAGTTTCGACTCTTTTTTCGCCTTGTGAATACCCAATAATGACGTAGCACCTTCTAACTTCTTGGACACCAATAAACATCTCAACATTTGCGCTTGTCCTACTATTGAACAATCCTTGATATTATCATCATAAATATTTGCAGCATGATATCGTGCAACATGTATAGGTATTTTTTCTCCATATTTTTTGCAATCAATGTCTTCTAACATTTCATCATCAATGGTTAAAGTACCTATACATCAAGTTAAATTTAATTTAACATATGTCCAAAAATACAATTCATTTTAAAAAATGAATTTTGAAAATACATGATATATACATACCAGGTCCAATTTTTAGATCTTGGTTTTGATCTTCAATATTGACTTCATCAACATTAACATGTAAAACACTATTTACATCTTCAACAATGGTCTCTTAAACTTCCATTTGTTCTTCTTGTACCCTATTTTCAATTTCCTTTTCATCAATAGTGTCATGTAAATATGATCTTATATCTTCAATTCTTTCTTCCGTTTTTGTAACCCTTGCTCTTTCGGTTGTATTTCTGAGTTTTTGTTTTTCCCTATTAGCATCTTCATCACATTTACGATCACTTTTTTTTTACGGTTTCTTTTATTTCCCATGATTTCTTAATCTCCTTTTGAAAAACCCTTGGAAAAAAATAAGAACACCTTGTAAAGAAATCTTCTGTGTAAAAAAATTGGAAAAAAAAAACTCTTTGAAAAAATATCTTATTTGAAAAAACAACTTATATAAATATTTTGGAAAAAAAAACTCATTTGCAAAAAAACTCTTTGGAAAAAAACCATTGCAAAGAACCTACTTTGCAAAAATACCTTGGAAAAAAACTTTTTGAAAAAACCCCTTGCAAAGAAATAACTCTGCAAAAATACCTTGAAAAAAAAAACTCTTTGGAAAAAAACCCATTGCAAATAAATAACCTACTTTGAAAAAATATCTTGGAAAAAAACTCTATGAAAAAGCTTCTTGCAAAGAAATAACTTCGTTTCGAAAATACTTTAGAACACAAAATCTTTGGCAAAAGTGCCTTGGGAAAAAACTCTTTTAATGCACCCCTTGAAAATAAATAAGAACAAAAATACCTTGTAAAAAATATCCTTTAGCAAAAGAAATCTCCTCTGAAAACCCCTTCAAAAATATTTTTACTTATACGAAATGAAGAGGTGAGAAAATAATGAGGCTCTTTCATTTTAGTTAGATGAAATGAAGAGGTTTGAAATAATGAGGCTCTTTCCTTTTACTTATACGAAATGAAGAGGTGCAAAAATAATGTAGCTCTTTCATTTTACTTATACGATTCAATGAAGAGGTGCGAAAAAAATGATGCTCTTTCATTTTACCAATACAATTTTTTGTTCCGACTGACAAATTTTTTTTGCGCTTAGTTTGTTGGCCGAACAACCTTGCTTGTAACGTCTCCGTAATGGAAAAACATTCTTCGGTCGACTAACCTTTGAGACCTGTAACCTGCATAGCTTTCAGGTTTCTCCATTTTCAGAAGGTAAAATGGATGCCTTACACTACAAATCGACTGTCGGACTTGATACCTTTAGTTTCGTCATTAAATATACTTTCCATAGGTATAGATTTTGTTGTGTATAGGTGATATCTGATATTTTTATTTTTTTTGTTTCTTAACATCTGTCGAGTTTAGTTTCATCTCTTTCAAAATGCGGTGAAATAAAAAATATATAGCTTTAAAAATACACCACCAAAAAAATTGAAACAAATATGTTGCAGTTAATTGGAGTGCCTACTTCAAAAGGGTATTAGTAGATTTTTAAGTTTTATAGTCAATTGAGAGAAAAGTGGCACAAGGTTTTCCCATTGATTGAATTTAAAAAAATATTATAATTAGTATGTAGATCTCTTGGTTACAAAATTATAGTCACTGCAATAGTATATTGTGTGTAGATTATAATAGCATATTTGTTTTTTGTAAAACACAAGTTTAACAATGATTTTACGAGTGCAACCAAACATGACTATTTTTTAGTCATTTCATTTCATAAGGACACTGTCAAACATTTTCCAAAACGACATATCAAATCTCAATAAAAAATATTGAAAAAATTATGAATGTAAATCTAACATAATTCTCTAAAAGTTTTGTTTTTATTTAAAAGTGAAATTCTAAACAAAAATAGCACTTTCATTCGGCCAAAGTTGAAAAACATTAAAAAATCAAATTTATTTTCTCATAAGACCCCCCAAAATGGACACCCATCTTCATGGATTCACCCAATGATCATTGTGTTGTATATACACATATTTGGTCTTTGACGAATACAATTAAGAAAACTATATCACTTGATTGCCTTGTAGCCATTATTTTCCACTACCAAAATATCTTTGCCATGCCTTTAGATGACCTCACATAGGACAATCCTTGCATTGTCCTCAACCCTATTTGCTTCAAATTAGTTGCAAATTCATAATAACATATGGGAAAAAATGTGCGCAACCACATATGGGAAAAAATGAAAAAAAATCGATGGCCATGATTTAGAGTGAAACCGAGGACTTAAAAAAGGTTCTTCCATAATCCTTTGGCTTGTTCTAGGAATTTGGCCCCAATTCTCTTTAGATCCAACTTCACCGACGACAAGACATACACTATCCTTGTAATTTTATCATGAGATTGAGTCCTTCATTTAATGGGAGAATAGAAGTTAACATAAAATATGGTTATCTAGAAGATAACCAATTAGATAATTTTCAGTTATTAGCCATGGACTCTTTTACAAGAAAAGTTGAAGAGAATGAGACAAACCTGTTCTCCCATAATTTAACCTCCCTCCTAACATGATCTTCCTCAATATTCTTGATGGCCTTCAAAGTATTTTGAGCATTTCTATCATATCTCTGAGGCATGTTTCTTCTTCTCTCAAACTCGAGCGTTGTGTCCTATCTGTTTCAAAGAAACGGTATTAACTTAAAAATTGTGCATGTGTAATTATGTCATCAAACTAATTCCATCCACATCCAAACATGGCCTTAAGCATTTGGTATGGCACACAAAATGAAATGGTTTTCCTTGCATTCTTCAAAATTGTTAAAAAAAATTACTATTGTTGCAAAAATTGACTAATCTCGAAGTTTGTTCTGGAAACTATCTAAGTGCAAAGAGATAGACCCAAATAAGAAATCATCTATATTACAAGTTTGGATAAAAATTGTGGCACAACATGGGAACACATGAGAAAACATTTCAACATGTGTCATGGGCACAAAAAAGATACCTTAGTAATTTCTTTTCCATGTAGCCTTTTGTATGCTTTAGTACACTTCACCTTTCGAGGGTTACGTTTCATTTCGAAATTCTTATGACATTTGGAACAGAAAAACTAGAATACCTGAAAATGAGAAAAAAGAAGTTAGGAGATAGCACTATCATTTGAGTAGGCTACACTAGTGTATGCAGACTTTTTCCCCACGGAGTTTCTTTTCTTTAGCAACACATGTGGGTTGCTATAGTGACGAAAATGACCCCTTCTTTTTCTGGGAAAACTTCCATTGCTATAACAACGTTTTAAACCTTTGTCACAATTGTGAAAAATGTTACATGTCTCACTAGTAGGAAAACTTTGGCAACTACTAAGACAGACTTATGTTGCTCTTACGATGATAGTTTACTGATGAAAACATTAAGGGTCGTCGCTATAGCGACAAAAATTGACATTTAAAAAAAATGGTTGTTGCGACTAATATTTTGTCACTTTAGTGACAAAATATCATTGTATGGAGTGGGTGTTGCGACGAACTATTCATCGCTATAGCGACGGGAAGACATTTAAAAAAAGGCTTTTCCAATGAAATGTGTGTTGCTTTAGCAACAAGAATCAACAAATTTGCATGGGTATGGCGACAAACAATGCACATATATAGAAATGGGCATCATGTTTTTTTCAAAAAAAAAGTGATAGGTATAACTCTCGATTCTTATTATTCCCTTGTTAATCGATATATTTATACAATTCATGTGACGGTTGTGCTTCACCTTCCACCCAGCCTTTTCGGCTTCCTACATAACTATTCAGCTTTAATTATTTACAAAATATAATCTTGACGGATTATATTCCAACAATCCCCCTCTTAATTCGAAGGGGTGTTCGTAAGTCTGAGCATGTTTCTGAATCTTTCAAACTTTTCTCGTCCAAGCGCTTTGGTGAAGATGTTTGCAAATTTATCATTTGTGGAACAATGTCGAAGATGGACTGTCTTGGCCTCTACATGATGTCGAATCAAATGATACTTTGTGTTGATGTGTTCGGTTCAATCATGGAATCTAGGATTCTTAGCTAGCTTGATTGCAGAAGTATTGTCGACCAATAATGGAGTGGAGTTTTCTTGTTTTTCTTGCAAATCTTCAAGTATCTTCCTGAGCCATACTATTTCTTTCGTTGCTTCAGTTGCAGCCACATATTCTGCTTTTGTTGTTGAATCTACTGGAACTGACTGTTTGCGTGATCTCCATGAGACAGCTGCTGATCCAAGACTCATAGTGTATCCAGAAGTTGATACTCCTGTCTCCTTATCGCCATCAAAATATGAGTCTGAGTACCCAATAAGTTTGAATTCATCCACTTTAGAGTACTTGAGTCCAACATATTGAGTCCCTTTCAAGTATCTTAGAACTCTTTTTGCAGCTGACCAATGTCCTTCACAAGGTTTATGCATGAACCTTGAAAGTATGCCAAAAACATAATAAATATCTGGTCTAGTTGTTGTAAGGTAGATAAGACTTCCTACAAGTTGTCGATACTTGGTCGCATCCTCAAATTATTTTCCTTCGCTTGATGTGAGCTTCATTTTATGTTCCATTGGAGTAGAGATAGGGTTGCATTCTGTCATGAAAAATTTGTTTAGTAGTTCTCCAACATATTTTTTCTGAGATAGGAATATGTACTTAGGATGTTGAGTGACTTCAATTCCTAAGTAATAGTGGAGATGTCCCATATCTGTCATTTCAAAGAACTTTTTCAAATCTTTCTTTATGGATGATATATAGCTCTCATTGTTCCCTGTCATCAAAAGATCATCTACATACACCACAAGATACACAACAGATCTTCCAACTTTCTTTATAAATAGTGTTGCATCATCAAGATCAAAATGTTCGAAATTTAACTTCAAAAGATGCTCGTTTAACTTTTCATACCATGCGTGAGGCGCTTGTTTTAGTCCATACAAGGATTTGACAAGCTTGCATACCTTTTGTTCTTTTCCTTTCACAACAAAGCCTTCTGGCTGGGACATGAAGACATTCTCTTTCAAGTCTCCATTCAAGAAAGCAGTCTTCACATCCATCTGATGAACTTTCCACCCTTTCTGAGCAGCTAAAGAGAGTAAGGTACGGATGGTAGCCCATTTTGTTGTAGGAGAGAATGTTTCTTCATAGTCAATTCCTTCCTTCTGTGCATAGCCTTTTGCTACAAGCTTCGCTTTCTGCTTGTCAAGTGAGCCATCTGATCTGTATTTGTTCTTGTGCACCCACTTGTAGCCAATTGGTTTGGTTCCAACTGGAGGGTCAACCAGCTTCCAAGTTCCATTCTTCATGAGTGCATCATACTCATTCTGCATAGCTTCTTTCCACTCAACTCGAGTAGAAGCTTCTTCAAAGGAAGTTGGTTCAAAGTTAGTAGATAAATTAAATTCACAATCAAATTATACATCCATGTCATCACCTGAATTATCTGCTTCTCCTCCATGTCTTTTTGAACTTCTCGTTCCCGTCTTTCCAACTTCATCCGGATGGACACTTTCAAGTGTCTGTGTGGCCCATTTATAAATCTTCCGTGATGGTCCTGGTTGATCAGCTGGTGGTACTTCATCATTGATTGAGATTCTTCCAATTCTCTCAATCACATCATCCAGTTGAACCTATTGATCAGGTGAAGTAGCAGGAACTTATTCATGGGGGGGAGTTGGTGCTTCATATGGAAATTCCAAAGGTTGATCCAGAATAGGAATCCCCCCTTCAAGGTTTGGAATTTCATATTCATTTTCAGAATATGTCTTTGGATGAGGATAACTTTCCAAATGATCAAGTTGTCTCTCAATGGACTAGTCATTTTTATTAGTTTCAAGAAAAATGACATCTCTAGAAATAACAAACTTCTTGTTTACCTCATCATACAGACGATATGCCTTGGAGTATTCTTCGTACCCCAGGAAAATGCATCTTTTGCTTCGAGCACCAAGCTTGTTTCTTTTCTCCTTTGGAATCAAGGAATAACAGGTGGAACCAAAACTCTGAGATCCCTGACTGAAGGGATATGGCCAAACCACATTTCATGTGGAGTCTTGTTATCAAGAGCATTTGAGGGACTTCTATTTCTCAAATATGCTGCACATTTTACTGCATCGCCCCAAAACATTAGTTTTACATTCTTGAAAAACATCATTGAGTGAACCATATTCATTATGGTTCTATTCATTCTTTCTGCTACACCGTTTTGTTAAGGATTGTAGGGAACGGCGGTCTAATTTGCAATTCCATGTTGGCGAAGATAATCTTCAAAAGCATTTGAAGTGTATTCTTTCTCATTATCAGTACGAAGTGTACCAATAGGTATAACTCTCGATTATTCAATATATGTCAGTCAATATATTTTGCAATCACGGTCCATTTCAACCAGCAAAAAAAGTTTTTCCTCCACGCTGTTGATAGGGCACACTACTACATTTTGACCAAAAATCCGACGACCGTCATGTCGGATTTTCTACACTTCCCTATCGCATGTACGACACTTTGGTTTTTTTATAAGCGTCGGAAACTTGTCGTCGGTTATCTGACACCTAAGTAACCATCGGTTAAGCGACACCTAAGTAACCATCGGTTGAATGTACATCGTCGATTATCCGACACTTATTAAGCGACGGTGACGAAAATTTTTAACAACATTTACACCTACATGCATCGCTTAACCAACACCTCCCGGACATAGGTGTCGCTTAACCAACAGATCCAGGCGTCACTTAAGCGACGGTATTGTATTTTTAAAATACACAGGTGTCGCTTAACCGACACCTATAGGCGTCGGTTAAGCGACGCCTGTGTATTTTTTTTTTTATAAATATTGTGAAAATATTGTGAATCTCAAGAACACACCAAAAGGGAAGAAAATCTATTGACTGTAAATATCCTATGACTTATACCAGCATACCTGGAGGAGGAACCAAGGGTCCTTGGACTTGAAAGCAGTGCACTTGCTCATAATGGTGGAGCAAATTACTGTAGTATTTGCGTAGAACAAATGAATCACTTGTTGTAGTTCGAGGAAAGTTGAGCACTACTGTGATCTCCTTCCATTTCCGCTCATTAATGACCTGTCAGATGAGATGGAACATATCCAGTTAATGCTTATATACTGAAGAGAAACAATGCCACTTACAGAGGAATATAATATATATGGGAAAACATCTCAAGCCTTAGACGCATGGTACTTCTGGTCCCACACATATTTTCAACCGTATAATTTACAATGCAGATCCCTCAGTTCTCCTGCATGAATAAGGAAATACAGATTTATAATATCTAAAGTAAATTCCAACTTAACTTACACTTGCAGATTTATAATAATTAAAGCAAATTCCGACTTAAATTATATTTCAAGTCAAATGGGGAGCTTGCTGGGTCAGTGAAACAAGGATTATGTACTTGCTATTTCCCCCACAAGGATTCAATTCCCCCATGGGTCGTCGTGCCTCCACAAGGGGGCTCAGGTCAGGAGATGATGATTCACACATCATAACTATGACAGGCGATGGATGCTTGTTAGTCAGTGTTAGGAAGCATCTTGCAGTAGTTCCTCAAACTATACTTCAAACAAGGCAAAGCATCACACTGAAACATATTTACTTGAACCAATATCATACTATAATGTCCTCTGCATAAAAGAAATCAATATCTTTTGCACAAACCCAATATAATCAAACTCATCCTATACAATTTCCATAACTGTCCTGCAAGAGAAAGAACATGCATTCAGGCTACTAAAATACAACTGGCAGTAAAAATGAGTCCTGATAAAATCCTTGGCAGTTAAAAAGAGTCCCGGTAAAGTCCCTTGAAGGACATTAAGGTTAAAAAATTTGAAAATTGATTGAAGTCCCTTCAAGACTCTGCAATGATGTCTATCAAGTATTAAAACAATGTTTATGTGCCATGTTTAAGAAATCCTTAGTTCAAGTTCAATTCCCCATGAGGATTCAATTCCCCCATGCAATGTGTTTGCCCCTCATGGTCACCACCACAAGGGGGCTCACGTTGGGAGGTCACGACTCACATATCATAACTATGACAGGTGATGGATGTTTGTCAGTCGGTGTTAGTAATCATATTGCAATATCATCCTCAAATTATACTTCAAACAAGGAAAAGCATCAACACCGAAACATTGTTACTTGAACCAATTTCATACCACAATAACCTCCACGTCAAAGAAATCTTTTGCACAAGCCCAATATAATCAAACGCATCCTGTACAATTTCCATAACTGTCCTACAAGAGAAAGAACATGCACATTCAAGCTATTAAAATAATGCCAGCTATAAAAGAGAGTCCTGATAATATACCTTGAAATCCCTGGCAGTTAAAGAGAGTCCTGGTAAAATCCCTTGAAAGAAATTAAAGTTAAAAAAATTAAAAATTGACTGAAGTCCCTTTCAAGACTCTGTAATGATGTCTAGCATTCATCTATCAAGTATTAAAACAAAGATTTTGTCCCATGTTTGAGAAATCCTTAGGTCAAGTTCACGAATACTAATGGACCTAAAGCTTTAGAAAAAATTATCCAGTTGTTACTGTATTTTATAGATGCTCTAATTTTTCCAATAAGTAGTCCTAATCTAGAGTAAATTGGGACCACGGGTCAAATCACTAAATTTGTAGCAGGAAAACATAGCAGTAAGTCACAGAAGAAGCTTTGGCACTTCAAGACTTGTTCCTATACTTTCTGAGATGTAAGCAGACCGTCTATTGAAGACGCTCTGAAATTGAGTATCGAGTTTCTCTATACAGATGTAAAGAAATGAAAGTGGCCAGCGAGTGTCCTTATATCATTATATTGGAGATGTGGTAAACAAGAGAGCACCTATATTGAATGTTAATCTTACCGGTTGAACAAATCTCCTCCATTCTTCTTGTACCTATTATTCATGAAATAGTCTGATTCTTAAGTTTGTAAATTGTTTGACTGAGAATATTTTGCGCTTCTGAACCCATATTTCTTAAGAGGGTCAGAAGCATAGGTTTGCCTCCATTCCGTTTTCTGGCAGGTAGGTTGTGAAGACATTTGAAAGTCTGCAAATTAAAACTATAAATTACTCAATTCCATCATCGTTCTTACTAGTAGAACCACTGGTAAACATAGAATGGCACCCATGTTAAATAACATCACTCAATTCTTAGTAGTTACATCATATTTTGGTTATGGCACCTTGTTAATCTAAAGGATTTCATCATTACTTGGATGTTATATAATTTATGGGCAATGATAGTAAGATCAATGAGAAATAAAGGTGAGGCCCTAAGGTATACACTGACTGCAGACAACAAGAATGTGGATAGCTCCTTGCAGGCCCCTGTAACATACCCTCCTTTCTGCTGCACAAACAAATTGTGCTAGATAAATGGTTGTCATAAAAAACAAGAAGATTAGGCCACTTTTCAGAAGCCTCTCTCCTACGATTCATTACTTAGTGTCACAGACAGAAGAGATTACTGCAAAACCCAACAATTTGAATAATAGAGAATGAAAGAAAGTTAAAAAAATATTGCTATCCAATTTAGGAGTCAATCAACCTAGAAATAGTGAAAGCATCATAAAAAAAATTGCAAGTCATCCCACCAACTATGACGTTATAAACATCCAAACTAGAGTATTTTTCCAATTTATATGGGTAGCAAGGAAATTTCTTAATTATAATCAGTTTTTGGCAGAAATGAAAAAACAGCTATAATCCTGCTATAAGAAAATATACAGAGTCTACCTTACCCTTTCAAGTTCACCACGAGTAGTTACTTCCCTGTACAACAAATGAAGATCCAGATCCTTACCTCCTATCTTTGGGATTCTGCACATTGAAAAGGAAATCAATAGTTATTATTTTTCTCGATGTCTGATGCTAATGAGAAAAAAATTAGATGTAAGAAAAATATAGCATAGATTCATTTTAAACTCAAATCTTTGACGCCGTCATTATTTTATTCTTCTAGATGTTTGATAGATCCAGGGTAGATTTCATAACTTCATCCTCAAAAAACAAAATATGATTAATGGGTATTAGAATACAATTGAATATTTCTTCACTACCAACATCACAGAAGGGCTTCAAAATTGTAGAGACTTGTATGCCCTTCCTAGCAACAATCTTTTAGACAATTCTGAAGCTGCATATAGTTTCTACATAATATATGTACATGAAAGATGTATGCCCTTCCTAAGTAACAATATTTTAGACAATTCTGAAGCTGCATACAGTTTCTACATGATATTATTTTAGTAATATAAAATATATATAAAGATCAGGAAATGTGAATTCTTTTGCAATCAAAACTGTGAATCTACCTTTTTCTCCTCCTTAATAGTTTGGGCTAAGAACTGACTATGTTATATTTTAAGAGCAAATTAGCTGATATTGTGAAGAATACAAGTTCAGTTCAGGCATTGAAAAACACAGTGAGGGCTTTTACTATTTCTAGCTTCTACATTTATTTTAATTTTCTATCGATTTCAATGATAAAGAGAAATTCTGGAGTAACCAATGGAACCATTATTGATAATTCTGATCAAACTGGAACTCGAAACCATTTAGCTGTGGACAATTCCCTTAACCTCAAAGACCAGAATGGGGTCCTCGGCAAGGTACCTATGCCATTATTTTTCTGATTTTGGGCAGAGAGACATAGGTTTCTTCTTCAAGATTTTGAATATTCCGAGGACAACAATTCAAGAGTAGAGGTGGGAAAGGAGTGCATTTGATCTCTGGTGTACACATGCATTGCAAAAGTAAAGGAGATGCATAACTCTATCCCATCTGGCTCTTCAATCATAGACTCACATGCACTGAAGCAAGGACCCACTGCATGCATACTTGCCAGAGGCCCCAAGCTGCCAGCCACATTCAGAGATTCTGTATTCTTCCACTGTGATTCTATTGGCTCTCCTAAGAACATTGTAAACAGCCCAGATATCTTAGAAGAGCTTGGAGTAAGACTAGGACAGTATCATAAATAGTCCACAAGCCAAATATGTGAGTAGTATCATATCATTCGTGTCCCAAACGGTTGCAAATATATTAAGGCATTGAAATATATTTTTTCAAGCAATGCCACTGAGCGACTGATATCTTGTTTGGGCCAGAGCTTGATATCTTGTTTGCTGATTTCATCAAAAGGCTTTACCATGAAGGAAAGATATAGGAAGCACCAACTATATTAAGGGAATTGGAATTAAGGAAAGATACAGGAAGCAGCAGCAACATTCTATAGAGGATGGGAGGTTTGCTTATACTGATGATGCTCTTGTTCTTGTATCTCGCATTCTTATTATAAGGACATCCATAGGGTCAAAATATCCAAGAAGTTTGTGCAATTCTTCCATCCCTATTTCATTTGGAAGTTCTTCTCATGGCTTTTCATTCTTCAAATGCATTTGAAAAAATCAAAATGGCAGAGAATATTTTTTCTACCCTCAGCAATGTAAGTTGTCCTCCAATGGAACTTAACAGCACACAATTGGTTTGCTGGTATTTGATAAGAAGAATAGTTAGCATAACAAAAGAAGCAAGAAGATGCTACAAAACATAGGAAAGGCTGCCCTTAAGGCTCTACGAGTCATACAAGTTAAGGTTGGTGAAGAGGAAATAAAGAGAAGAAATTTGGGGCGACAAAAAATGTCTTAAACCACAGGAGAACCCAGTTGAGCCTTGTTTGATTGGAAAAGAATGCGAAGATGATGCATTGTTTTCACTAAATTTGCTGCTTCAAGCAGGTTATGACAAGCCAAAGAAGGAAGAGTTGTTGGGGAAGCTAGGAGCTAGCTTTAAGCTTATAGAGTCTGTACTTGGAACTCTGACAAAGTTTAGAGGAATTGTGAGCAAAGAAAACACAGGGAACCTATAGCAGTCCTGGGCACACCTACATGGATTATGGGCACTTTTCAACCCCAAAACAGTCTCATACAACTATGATGAAGAAAAAATCCAAAAAAATTGAGCATGTAACAGCCTCTAATAATCAATCTTGTGTGTGAACAACAGTAGGATAAGTGTGTGAACTTGTTATGAGGCGTGCCGTATCCATCACCTAACCCCACCAACATTCTACCAACAAAAAGAACATATGGATCTGGAGAAGCAGTCCTAGGCATACCTAAGCCTTCAAAATGCAAGCTGCGCCATTATATCAACATTCCTCAGCATTATTTAGTGAAACCTAGGCATGAATGAGAAGTTCTGCAATAAAATTGTCTTTAAATACTCAACGACGGTAGCCTCTGTGAGATAAACAATGGAGTAGAAGTTTGCATCAAAACAACAGTATAATGAATCTAAAATAATCAATAAACATCAAGTTTGTTTAACCTTGGTTTGCACACTTATTATCTGTAAAACAACCTTCAAAGGGGCATTTTGAGGCATATTTTCACACAACGGCCCTAAAAGTGGTAAAACACAGTCACCTACAACAAATATGGGCACTTCTTTGGGTGACTTTCATGAGGAACAACCATGGATCTTAAACAATATGGACTGTCATGAGCATAATCAGTCACCTATAGCAGTCCTGGGCACACCTACATGGATTATGGGCACTTTTCAACCCCAAAACAGTCTCATACAACTATGAAAGAGGTGTCATGGTATCTAAAATTCTCACTCTTATTTTAAGACAAGTACTTGGGTTTTTAGTCACTACTAACATCCTAGAGCTCCATTACACTAGCTGATTTAAAGTTACCAAATCATTTTGGGGTTGGGTTGTATTGTTCCTTCTGTTTCTCCCCTCCAACAAAATAGGTTTGAGAACAATGGATGAAGTGACACCTATTATGGAGCAAGTGGGTTGTGATCAGACTGATGCATTGGATAAAGAACTGTGTGTATCACTGCCACATGTAACAAATTAAATGGATCATAAAATTCAATCAATGCCCTATTCCAAGAGCTTGCTTAACAAATTCCTCTACTTCTCATTACCAGATGAAGCTTAATTTTACAATAACTAAGCATTGCTGCATGTCATGGCATACAGCCTAAGGCTTGCCACTTCAATAGATCAAGCTATCCTAGTCCTGCCCATGTGTATGGCACTCCACTCTGTCTACTAGTTGTGAATAAGACAAACATAATAGAACAAAAATCTTCGATCTTTCCCCTCTAACATTTATCTTTGGGATCACCAAACCAAATATGCAAGAAAAAACCTACCTTAAACATGTTTATTATAAGCAATTCAATTCTTAAAGATGTCAAAAGACTCTTTTCCTTTATGTCAAATATTTTATTCCATAATGTAATCGTAAACACCAAATCAGTGAAAAGTTTCTAACTCATTACTGTATATTTATCTTTTATAACCCCTGTTCCCCATTTTTCTCACTCATTACTGTATATTTATCTTTATTATTGTAACAGATACCTTTATTTTTAATTTATTAGCTCTTAGTTCCAATTTCTTGGGTGGGGCACAAGTCCCTTCACTCACCACCTATGCAGATGGAATATTATTTCCTCTCACAGTCCCATTAGTCACTTTTGGCTAGCGGTGGACATTAGCATAATCCTTTTTCTACCCACACTATATAAGAAATGTCTTGTGCCCCACAATGCCCAAGAGTTTTCAATGAAGCCATCATCAGTGAAATGCAAAAGGCTAACTAAATAATGAAGAAAAAAAGATGCATGTGCTTAATGCCAAGGTGATTAGCACTTGCATTGCATGGGGACTGTAATAAAAAAGACAGCAAGGACACTGGAACCTCACACAAACCAACCCATATCGATAACCATGAAGACAAATGCTAAGAAAAGACAGCTCCAAAGCTCATGCCTGGCTACTTAAAAGTCAAGACCATCTATATTAGAACTCATTTAATTAATGTGACAAACACTTGTATGACAAACATGGGCATATATTTCTATCCTCTCCTACATAGAACCCCATCCCAGCACCGGTAAAACCTATGCATGTCAACATATAAAAGCACATAATTGAAAAATACAAATAGATGCAACCTCTCATTGCAGTCAACCTGAACAAAACATGGCAATTTCATCTATTGGTATGCAGTATGCACACAAGAGATAATCATTGTGCTTGTTTCCTTTGATTCAAAACACACTCTCAACAGAATAGTAAACCTATTATTTATGTTAGTGTAAAAACTACAGGAACAAAATGACAACAATGATGGCAAAATTTTGTCTCTTCTACCCTCTCTGTTGAGGGATTTTTGTATACAATTGAGCAATTTTTCAGAGCAAGAGATGCATTAGGGGGAATTGAGGTTGATGCAGAAGTTTTCAATAGTTTCCTTGAGGTCATAATGACTATTAAGTTTGACAGGCTATTTGAGGGTATACATGATAAATGTAGAATCCTGTTCAATAATTTAATTCCCTCTATAGAAGAGAGATGTATCTATAGTGATCTATTTTTGCTGAAGAACATGGAAATCCTTGTAAAAGAAATGAACTCAAGCAAGGAGGTTAACTTATCTATTAAAGAGCATCTACTTACAAGTGCAACTGATATGGTGGAATGCATGAGAACGAATCCATTTGGGGCATTCTGTCAGCCTCAGTGTGACCTCTACAAACCCTCCTCCTTTGTAAACCCTCCTTCGCCGCCCTCTCCTCTGCGAGCTCTGCCCCCCATGGCCTTATCCTCTTCGGCCCTCTCCTATTGTTCACGAGATGAAGAATTACCTATTGATCACTATGTTGAGTTGTGTAGTTTTTTCCCTTGTCAATGGAGTTGCTATGCTTCAGCCAAATAAACATTTTTTAATGCAACCCTGTCAAACCCAATAGATAACAATGAGGGCTGAGCCCAAAATAGTAATGGGGCTTCTCTTCCTTCCACAAATCGATTTGGTGAACCCGGTCGAAAGGTATACATCGTTGTTGTCTCAGTATACAAGAAAAAAGTGGATGGATTGGCCTCCTAAGCATGCAAATATAACACACATGGCTATGGCTACAGGGATATGCCCATAGATTATTGATAGAGAATACAGATGGGTTTGGTGACAGGGTTGCATGAATGCTAGGATAAACCCACGACTTGCATCTTTTCCACAACAAAAATCCCAAATCGATTTTCTATTTTTCGTTTAAAATATGAACTCATGAGGTAATAGATTTCCACCATCGATTTGGATCTAAGGGATGAGAGCGCTTGGTGGGTAGAGCGCTATAGTTACCACTCCCATAGCACAAAATATAATTACAATTGTTATGTATTGGGGGAAGCTTGCTCCAATCCTACCCATACTATTTTCACCATGTTTGTATTATGAATGGAGTAAACAAAAACAAGTTTGAACCATTCTCTCATAGGTTGTGAACTATTTGTATCATATGTGCAATAATATGCATCATGTTGGTATTTATTTGTTATTATATTTTTTTTATATACTTTGACACTAATGCTTAATGTATTTGGTCTGGTAGGTGTCATGACCAAGTTCCTATTAAAGATCATAATTAAAACAATGCACATCATTTACAATCAGAACCTTTATAGTAATTTACAATCACAATATCAAGTGACAATTTCATAAGCAACCACATATATAACACTAATGGCATTGTTGTCTTGGGTAACAAGCCTAAAAACAATTCAGTTATGGAGATTTCCAGTAGAGTGAAAACTAAACCAATTAAGTGTATTTATTTAAATAATTGACTAGTATGAGGACCTGTCACTTAAGCGATGCTTATGAGGATATTCGTCTCTTAAGCGTCAGGCTCTTTTCACATGATGAATATTACCAAATCCAGTGATCCCATATTTGCTTTGATTTCCAAATCTGGGATGATTAAAATACTAACCTTGTTTTCTCAACAAAACTTCCATGAGAGCAATACTCCCCAGAGCCTCGTCCAACAGACCCGTATCAGAGAGCCCTTGAATCAAACTGATGTAGGTAAAAACATCTGGGGCCATCCCCTTCTCAACCATGAGAATCTGCAATTCTATGGAAAAATCGACCTCACCCATTTTACAGAGCCCATCAATCAAAGAAATGTAGATGACAACATAGATGACAACATCGAGCTCGCAAAGTATGGCCACCATCTAGTAGTGAATGTTTTCATGTGATGTGTTATTGGTAGTGTGTCCATGAATTGGGAACCCTTTCCATGGGTATAAATTGGAAGGAATTTTTCATGAACTATTATATTTCTATGTGTTTCTATTTTTGTAGTTTGAAAATGTGATTATGCGAAATTAATTAACACATAGAGATATAGATAAATGGAAGAGATAAATTTTAATGGAATGCACGAATAATCATGGATTCTTTGGATGAATGAAAGTTTTTTCAATAAGGAAAATTTATAGGTAGAGATGTCTCATATATGGTCTTGAGGGTAGGCCCATAATGAAGACTAGTTACTACCACATGCATAGACAAACATTATAATATGGATCACATATTATATACGTTAGTTTTTCAACAATTAAGCTAGCATTATGATCTTAGGATCTTTTCACTGAGAGAATAACAAGTACAGCAATAAAACATGAGCACATCACAAGAGACAAGAGACACAAAGAGTTTTCCTCGGGGAAACCATAAAGGAGAAAACCCCACAACTTCCTCTAAGATAGAATCAACTCCAAAACAGTAAGAGATCTCCCAAAACAACAACAGCCTTCTGTCTTCTGTCAAGCCAAAGTATTTCCTTCTCCAAAGGTGCACCACACTTGAGAGAGCAAGTGATGTAATTCACAAGTGATAAATAGAGAGACTCACACGCTCTATTTATATTAGTCATTTCACTTGAATTACCATTTCACACGTAGGCTCGACCTAATAATTACTACTTGAGCCTACACCTTAATTAGTGTATAATAACTCAAGTGCCCCGAAACTATGGGGACTTACCTGATGACTTGATATGACTTGTTTACATTATTAATCCTCCCGATCGAAACATCGGGGTATGACAACATGACTCAAATACATAATAGAAACATCCCATAATAAACATCGGGTTACAATACATGAGATACATAAAAGAATACATTACGAAGTTACATATACATCAACACTCCCTCTTAACTAGGAAGGTATTCTTTCGACACAATTTTCAGCCCTGGTCTTCTTCTCTGTATCAGCTGGATCATCTCGTCTTCAATTCATCTTCGTCTTCAAGTCATCTTCGTCTTCAAGTCATTATCGGATCCGGATCATCTCTCGATTTGGATCATCATCACTGGACTGGATCTGGATCATCTCTCGATCTGGATCACTGCTGCTGGATCATCATTACTGGATCAGGATCATCACTCAATCTAGATCAACACTGGTGTTATCTCATGATTCTTCTCGTCATAGGAAATTCTATAGAGCCAGTCCTTTTTCATACTAGATGTATCATCTCAGAGCTAGTCCTCTTTCAAACTAGATGAGGCATCTACTTCAGAGCTAGTCCTTTTTCAAACTAGATGAGTCTTCCCAGAGCTAGTCCTTTTTCAAACTAGATGAGGCATCATAGAGGTGGTCCTTTTTCAAACCAGATATGGCATATACTTCAGATATAGTCCTTTTTCAAACTAGATGAGTCTTCCCAGAGCTAGTCCTTTTTCAAACTAGATGAGGCATCATAGAGCTGGTCCTTTTTCAAACTAGATATGGCATCTACTTCAGAGCTAGTCCTTTTTCAAACTAGATGAGTCTTCCCAGAGCTAGTCCTTTTTCAAACTAGATGAGGCATCATAGAGCTGGTCCTTTTTCAAATCAGATATGGCATCTACTTCAGAGCTAGTCCTTTTTAAAACTAGATGAGTCTTCCCAGAGCTAGTACTTTTTCAAACTAGATGAGGCATCATAGAGCTGGTCCTTTTTCAAACCAGATATGGCATCTACTTCAGAGCTAGTCCTTTTTCGAACTAGATGAGTCTTCACAGAGCCAGCCCTTTTTCATGCTAGATGTGGCATCCTGACAATGGAAGGAACCAATCCTCTCACCATGTCACTGCCCTTACATCCGACCATGGAAGGAACCAATCCTCTCACCATGTCGGAATGGAACTGCACTTATATTCGACCTACTCGTCGGAATGGCCAACACTCACATATGACATGGAAGGAACTTAATCATTTAGCCATGATTAGAATGGTTCAACCCTTACATCTGATCAAGTGGGAACACATCCCTCTATCACATCAGAATGGCTACACAGTCCTGCACTGAGTGATCCTGGTAACTGACCAGGTGCCTCCATTCCTAGAATGGCAATTTCCCTTACATCTGTCCTGCTCGACAGAATGGCACAGCCCTTATATCTGACCTGCTCGTCAGAATGGCTATGGATCTCATCACTCATATCAGTCATGGAAGGAACCAATCCTCTCACCATGACAGAATATCTCACCCCTTACATCTGACCATAGAAGGAACCAATCCTCTCACCATGTCAGAATGGATTTGGATCTCATCACTGTCTCTGGGAGGAAGCCTCAATCTGGAGAACACCAAGTCTCTCTATGAAGTACTCAAACTTCAGCCTAGCCAATGGCTTCATCAATACATCAGCTATCTGTTCCTCCGTCGCAACATACAGGAGCTTCACTGCTCCTCTCTTCACCATATCCCTGATATAGTGATATTTGATCTCAATATGCTTCGACCTGTCATGGAACACTGGATTCTCTCACAACTTTACGCAACTCTGGTTGTCACAGTGTATACAAGTAGCATCTAACTGGAGATCAAATATATCAGACAGTAGCTTCCACAGCCATACTGCCTCACAACTAGCTGAACAAGCTGCGACATACTCTGCTTCAGCTGTACTCAGTGCCACACAGGATTGCTTCCTGCTAAACCAAGAGATCACACCTGATCCCATACTGAAGCAACACTCTGAAGTACTCTTCCTGTCGATGGCACTGCCTACCCAATCTGAATCAGCATAACCGTCCAGGTTAATCTTCAGATTCGCATCATCCTTGAGCCCATAATCAATTGTACCCTTCAGGTACCTCAGAATATGCTTTGCAGCAATCAATTGAACACTTCTCGGATCTGTCAGGTACTGGCTCAAGGTGTTCACAGCAAAGCAAATATCTGGTCTCGTGTTCGTCAGGTACATCAATGACCCAATCATCTGATGATACATCGTAGCATCAACCGACTCTGATGAAGCATCACTCAATGGCTTCAGGTTTGATGCCATGGGTGTGGCCATTGCCTTGCAGTCCATCATCCCAAACCTCTTTAGGATCTCTACTGCATACTTCCCTTGTCCAAGGAAGATTCCATATGAACTATGCCAAACCTCCATACCTAGAAAATAGTGCATCATCCCCAAGTCCTTCATCTCAAACTCAGCATCAAGCTTTCTCTTTGTATCAGCAATCAACCCATCTGTACCTGTCACAAATAGATCATCTACATACAGTAGAAGCATCACTGGGTTTCCATCTTCAACCTTGTAGTAAAGGTTGGAATCTGCTTTACTCTTGGTAAAGCCCAAACTGGATAGAAAGCTGTCAATCCTGCTGTACTAGGTCTTGGGTGCCTATTTCAAACCATAAAGGGCTTTCTTCAATTTGTACACATGAGACTCTCTGTCATGTGTCTCAAAACCGAGTGGCTGTTCTACATACACTTCCTCTTCTACTACACCATTCAAGAAAGTAGTCTTGACATCCATTTGGTGTATCTTCCATTTCGTCACTGCAGCCAAAGAAAGTACTGATCTAATGGAAGTGTATCTGGCTACAGGTGCAAAGGTCTCTTCATATTCTACTCCCTCTTTCTGAGAGAATCCTCGAGCTACAAATCTTGCCTTATACTTTTCAATGCTACCATCCGCAGCATGCTTGATCTTGTAGATCCATTTAGAAGTGACAAATGACTTCCCTTTTGGTCTTGGGACAACATCCCAAACATCATTCTTCATGATCAATTGATATTCTTCGATCATAGCATCCTTCCATTCTTTCTGTTTTGCCGCTTCTTCATAACTGGAAGGTTCTTTATCAATAAAATCACATAGTAAAGCTACATACCCGGAATTTGATCTTGCACTCTTCCTTTCTCTATGATTCTCTTCTGGAGCCCCATATCTTTCCACACCTTAGATAATTTCACGTACACAAGCAGGTTTCCTCTTATGAGGATTCTTCTCCAGAGGTGGATCTTCAGGTTTTTGTGGTTCCTCGAACTCTCGATCTTCTTCTTGAGCTTCTTCGTTCATGATTGTATCATGGATCCTGGGTGCTTCTGCTTCTTCAGGTTCTTCAGTAGGTCTCTTTCTGGATTTGTTGTAAGCTGTGTCTTCATCAAATGTTACATCCCTACTGACGTCAATCTTCTTGAATCCTGGAAAGTAGATTCTGTAATCCTTCAAGCTTTCAGAGTATCCCACAAATATACCCTTCTTTCCTGAAGGATCTAATTTTGTTCTCTTCTCTTTTGGAATATGTATGTACACTGGACAGCCGAATATTTTGAGATGGCTGACTTTTGGTTTCTTGCCGGAGAAGACTTCTTCAGGAGTCTTGTTCTCGAGTACTCTATGTGGAGTACGGTTCTGTACATACACTACTGTTCTAGCAGCTTCAGCCCAAAGATGCATAGGTAGATCTTGATCATGAAGCATAGCTCTCGTAGCTTCCATGATAGTTCTATTCTTTCGTTCTGCAACCCCATTCTGTTGAGGATTATAAGGAGTGGAGAACTCCCTCTTAATCCCCGATTCTTTGCATAGCTCCTTGAATTCATTTGAAGTGAATTCTCCACCATTATCTGATCTAATGGTCTTGATCTTCTTTTCAGTATGGTTCTTGATCAAGGCTTTGAATTCCTTGAACTTGCTGAATACTTCATCTTTATTCTTCATAAAATAAATCCATGTCTTTCTAGAAAAGTCATCAATAAAATAAACATAGTATGCATACCCGCTTAGTGAGTTTGACGACATTGGACCGCATACATCGGAATGGATGATTTATAGAATGCCTTTGGCTTTGCTTTCGCTGCTAGGAAATGTCTTCTTCGTATTCTTCCCTTTCGCACATCCTTTGAAAACTCCATCATGCTTTTATTGGAATTCTGGAAGACCTTCAATAGCTTTGCTTGCAATAGGTAGTGCTCTGTAACGCACATGTGCAATCCTTCTATGCCAAAGCTCATTTGGCTCTACTGAATCATGGATTGAGGCTTGTTCTGGATGGCCCTTCAATTTGTACAAGCCTCCTTCTTGTTCTCCAATTACTACCGCATCATCGATTGTCTTTCCTTTTGGCCACATGATGACTTGACCATCTATGAATGCAACCTGCATTCCTTTTGCATCCAATGCTGATATGGATAGAAGATTATTCTAAAGTCCTGGAACAAACAATACTTCTTTCATTGTTAGAGACTTACCAGAGTCTAGCTTGTATGAAGATTCCTCACTACCTTTTATTGGATATTTGTAGTCATCTCCTAGTTTCACCTTGTGAGGTGATTCATGTTCTGATAATCTCACAAAAGATTCCTTGAAACCCGTCATATTTTTGGAAGCACCACTGTCTATTAGCCAATCATCACTCCCATGAGTAATGTTGCCTGTGAGGGCTGATATCAGAACATATTCATCCTCGCTTGAAGAATCTTCACTTTCATATCTGGATCTCTTCTTGGTTGGTTCATCATCCTCTGCAGCATGAGCATGATGTCTTCTTTTGTTCCCCTTCTTCTTATGAGGGTGGCTCTTGTTTTTAGGACAGTATTTTGCAAAATGTCCTACCTCATCACATGTATAACATCTTAATTTTGATATATCCTTTCTGGGATGAGAAACCTCACCTTTGGAGTAATAAGGTCTTCTTCTGCTTTTCTTAGAGTGGGCTGTGAGGGCTTGATCTTCACTTCCCATCTTCTCTT
Source organism: Pseudotsuga menziesii (assembly GCA_001517045.1). Lineage (NCBI taxonomy): Eukaryota > Viridiplantae > Streptophyta > Pinopsida > Pinales > Pinaceae > Pseudotsuga > Pseudotsuga menziesii. Next base: position 342,096 of record LPNX010821855.1, on the reverse strand, counting down.
CTCGAGCTGCAATCCGTGCTTCTTCTTGAGAACACTCTTCCCATAGTCTGCTGAATTTGACTAGCTTCTTTCTTGCACAGATACCTTGGATAAAAGCATCCCATGACCTAGGAAGGCCATTTAAGGTAGTCATGACAATCTCAGCATTTTCCACTTCTTCATCAACAGCTTCTAATTGTTCTTTAATTTGAGAAACCCTTGTGAAGTATGACTGGATAGTTTTTGCATTCTGAATCTTCACATTCTTCAACTGGTTCCTCAGGGTCATCTTCCGATTGATGTTCTTTCCTTCAAACAATTTGGTTAGGGCATCAAACATAGATTTAGGTGTATTGAGAGAGGACACCTGTGGAATAATATGATCCTTAATAGAATCAGCAATGATTCTCTTTGCCATAACCATCTTCTTCTTATGTAGGGCCTTTGCCTCATCTCCCTCTGGATCTGGAACCTCCTCATGAATGTAGGAGTCTAGTTCATTCTCTTCCAGGACCAAGGAGATCCTATACTTCCAAGCTCGGAAGTTATCAGCCCCCTCAAACTTTTCATCAAGCTTGGTATGATGAGACATCTTTAAATAAGAACCTCAAATGGAAATACAAAAGATTTTAGATCTTACCAGGTTCAAGATGTCAAATCTGAAGCTTGAGCTGAAATCCTGTAGAGCTAGTTCAAGAGCAACAAGGGTTTTGATTTCCTGGAGTTATGTCCACCCAAATGCCTTCAAATTTTTTCCTAACTTCTATTTTGGGGAGGAGAACAATCCAGGCCTGGGCTTACTGAAAAATTCCTCTTCTGCAAAAAGCCCTAATTTTCAACCCCAGTGACAGGTCCAAAACTAAAAAACCTCAGAATTGAATTCTGTTTCGACAGAAAGATGCGCCCTAGGGAGGAGAATAATTCCACCTTACTTTTGCTGAAAATTAGTGGAGGAAGATCCACAAACAAGGAAGCCCTAGCCTCTGCAGCTGCACAGTGTCTTCTTCTCAGGTTAGCTCTGATACCATGTTAGTTTTTCAACAATTAAGCTAGCATTATGATCTTAGGATCTTTTCACTGAGAGAATAACAAGTACATCAATAAAACATGAGCACATCACAAGAGACAAGAGACACAAAGAGTTTTCCTCGGGGAAACCATAAAGGAGAAAACCCCGCAACTTCCTCTAAGATAGAATCAACACCAAAACAGTAAGAGATCTCCCAAAACAACAGCAGCCTTCTGTCTTTTGTCAAGCCAAAGTATTTCCTTCTCCAAAGGTGCGCCACACTTGAGAGAGCAAGTGATGCAATTCACAAGTGATAAATAGAGAGACTCACACTCTCTATTTATATTAGTCCGTTCACTTGAATTACCATTTCACACGTAGGCTCGACCTAATAATTACTACTCGAGCCTACACCTTAATTAGTGTATAATAACTCAAGTGCCCCGAAACTGTGGGGACTTACCTAATGACTTGATATGACTTGTTTACATTATTAATCCTTCCGATCGGAACATCGGGGTATGACAACATGACTCAAATACATAATAGAAACATCCTGGAATAAACATCGGGTTACAATACATGAGATACATAGAAGAATACATTCCGAAGTTACATATACATCAACAATATATATATAATTATTGTATGATACCTAATCAAGAAATTAATTGAATTTTTCATGATAATATCTCATGGTAATTGAATGTTTATGGTATAGGTGAGATACTAGTTCTTTCTTATGAATATAGATGATTACTTCTATAAGCTTGAAAGTATGGGGTACGATGATACTACGATGACATTAGAAACTTGCACTATGGTTTGATCACCTAGAGATAATATTTTTTTTAGTTTTCTGGTGGGATTCCCTAGAAGTAAATCTTTAAAATTTGTTTCTCTTCTTGCATGTGAAATCCTTGGTAAATAATGGATTTCCTTAGGGATTGTTTAGAAAATAATAATATGCATGAGATTGTAAGGGTGAATGGCTACAAGGAAAAGAGGAATCGAATAAATATCATGTGTGAGATTCATGATATATGATGGTTTGGGTCAACACAATATATTTTGAGTGTATTAGAGAAGACCATAACTTAAATTATGCTTTCTGATGCACCGTCGCTTAAGTGACACTTATGAGGCTAGACGTCTCTTAAGCGACGCTTATGAGACTAGCCATCACTTAAGCGATGATTATGACCACATTTTCAACAAAAAAATTTATTTATGTGATTTTTGGTAGGTTTAAAAAAATAAATCCACGTGCCGTCGTATTTTTCCGTCGGATTTTGGGTCGAAATGTAGTAGTGGCATAAACTCCACGCATTTTCTTCAATATATATCAGTTAATATATTTTGCAATCACTGTCCATTTCAACCAGCAAAAAAAAGGTTTACCTCCACGCTGTTGATAGGGCATAAACTCCACGCATTTTCTTCACTATATATCTATTTGTTCAACGCAATCTTCACGGTGATGCTCACACAGCAGCAGCATATCATGGTCCTTGTATGAAGTCGCAGCACTATATTATTTCTCCAGCGCACAGTTCTTAAAAATTAGGTTTTTAGTACAACTCCTTCACAAAAATGCAATAGTGCAGCATAACGCACAGAATTATTGGCACCCAGGCTGAAGGAGAAACGCATAGAAACTGGTAGACTGACGGAGCAGGAAGTCTGGCAATGGACAGGCAAGCAGAATGCCAGGACTGAAATGCAACCAGGAGTTATGGCAGGCAGCCAAGCTCTGATACCACTGATAGGTATAACTCCTGATTCTTTTTATTCCCTTGTTAATGCATATATTTATACAATTCATGTGATGGTTGTGTTTCACCTTCCACCCAGCCTTTTTGGCTTCCTACATAACTATTCAGCTTTATTTATTTAGAAAATATAATCCTGATGGATTATATTCCAACAAAAAGAAACTTTTTGCGACGGCAATTTCGTTGGTTTAGCGATGCCACGGCATGTGTGTAGCGATGAGGTGTTTATTGCTATAAGGACGGGAGGTAAGTTTAAAAAAAAAAAGTGTTTGTGAAATTTTTTTGTTGATGTAATGACACAGAGGCCGTCGCTATAGTGACAAACATCAAATTGAAAAAAATAGTAAGTTCTTCACATGTAATATGTATGTTCGTCGCTGCTAAAATAGTCTGGGATACTAGGTTTACATCATTCATAGTACATTGACGTTAAATTTTCACAAGTTACTAGAATTACGGTTTCCATGTGTTATTTCCATATTTCTTCATTTTATCAAATTGCATTTCTCAGTCATTCCCTTGTTTGGTTTCATTCCTTGTAGGCCCATACAATATTGATTCCAAGTTGCATTGAAAACCCCTATGGATTCCTTGTTATATTGAAAATGGCCACAACATTTGTTTCTTGTTTCCCAATTGGCTATTTTTTGGGTTTTTTTCAAAAAATAAATTTGCTATTTTGTCATTTTTAGGCTCTAATATCGCCTATATTTAACATAAAACATGTTTTTTATCGTAATATTCTCCAAAATTTACAAGTTTTAATAGTAAATTGTATGCTTCATATTGAATATTTTCCTACTTATCTATATATATGTTTTTTTCAATCCAAAATAATCGCCTAGAATACTATACTTAAGTATACTATTATAATCCTTAAAAAATACCCTTCCATACACCTTTCAAAACTGTAACTAGCTTCAACATATCGATCTTACCATTGGAAAACATTATCTTTATACAATAGTTTTAGAGAATCTTTATAAACTCATGATTTCAATACTTCTCCATTACCCTAGTTTTTTGCTTGAGGGAGTATCAATTTGTTTATTGCTTAGTAATTTAGGGGTTTTTGAGGGATTATCATTTGTTTGTTTCATCAGAAACAAATTTCATAAACTGTCATATTTAGAATAAAACAATTTCAATACTAGGTGAAGGGCAATTACCATGTGCTACACCTTTGCAACAAATTTTTAAGGAGCTTTTGACACCATCTAAAATTGTATAGGCCTATAACAATTCCAAAATTGGTAATAGATTTTTTAGGTGAGGCCATATTGCCCCCCCTTACAAGAAGAAGGATGTATCCTTACAAGGAAATGCCCCCATAATAAATGTGAGATCACTTGAACAATACCTTTGAAACTAAAAAAAATTCTAGGATCCCTTGGACCATACCACCAACCCTACCTCTCACCTCCAATAGTTCAATTTAATTTATATAGTTAAATTTAACAAAAAACCTATGTGTTAACTATGTCCTCAACAGGTGCTACACATGAAGATTTTAAATTAGTGTCATCCAACAATACATCTAACCATGTATTGAGTGTCACACTATCTCCACATGTATCATTTAAAATATTCGATGAGGTTTTTTATGGTAAGTTTGAAATAACGGCAATCCCTTCTAGTGATTTTGACTGATCTTCTGAGTGCACTTCAATGTCACCAAAGTAAATAGGGGAGGAATTTTTCTCTGTAAGAGATAAATCACCCTTCTCAACTGGTGTTGTGTACTATTCTCCACTTTTTTCACCAATTCCACACTTATTGAAAACATGACACAAGACAAAAGCATTCTGCAAAAGAATAGAAAATTAGAATCAATGGACACTTCATAGACTACAAATCACTATAGTTCCACTCTTGTTAATCAATAATTTACAAGACTTGCATAGATTTTAGAATCTTATTAAAAGAGGAGAAAATTATAGACACTAAACTAGAGAAATAAACTAAAAGTCCAACAAACTATCACCTCGAATTCATAATTTGTGTTATTTTTTTTGTTTTAACAGTCTACTTGTAGGGTAGATGAATAACAACATTCAATCAATTCAATAATTCATATTGCAAATTAAAGTTTATGTAGCACATTACAGAAATTTTTAAAAAGGATCAGGTGGAAGAGGCCTAAGCCCAGATCAGATGGATTAGAATGCCATAATTGATAGGAGAGATTCACTTGTAACTAAGCAAGGAGATGCAGTGATACTCAGCACCGTGATCATGATGAAATGGAAGTATTTTTTGTTGATATTAGGAAACAAAAGGCTTTATTTGTGTGATACTACATGCCAATTAGCAAGAGGTGTTCTCTTGAATACACAATGATGACTCCAAAAGTGGCAGTTTATGTATAATGCATGAGGGACAATTTTCCCTAGCCTATCACACTAAATATGGATACATACTATGGTTAAGATTCCTAAGCTTACCAGGGGTGGCAGGAGCGGGGGGGGTCCTTCTGGACCCCGGTGGAAATATAGAACAATCCTTCGCCTGGGGATTAGGGAACGAAACCAATAACGAAGTAGAATGGCTGGCTCTTCTACAAGGTCTTCAGATATTACAAGCTAAAAACTATCGCAAGGTTTTAATAATTGGAGACTCAAAGCATGTCATCTCCAAATTGATAAATGGATACCCCTCGGGAGCGATTAATTGTCGTCGCATGTACAACAAAGCAAAACCTCTTATGCACCACTCCTATAAGCCTCTGCATATTCTCCGGATAAACAACAGTGCAGCTGACGCTATGGCCAATATTGGGGCTTCTCTTCTGCAAGGTATTTATGAACAAGATGGGAACCCTCCCCTCCACAAATTCATCCCATAATGATGAAGAAGGTCTCTCTTTGGCATAATCTCCCCATTGAGTTTTGGACTGCCCGCATGATTGGGAATTGTAGGCTTAGTCCCATGGTTTTACCCTTGGTACTTAGTCTCCTTTTTGTTTTTTATTTACCCCACCCCCTTATCCCCCTTCTCCCTCCGTCCCTAGCTCTCCTTAGTCATTTCATCCCCCCCTTCCCCTTGTCCTTTGCCGGCCTCATCCATTTCACTCCTAGCTCTTTCCTCCCCGTCGCGTGGCCTCCTCCTCGGTCCTCCCTCCATCCAGTCGACTTAGTTTTAATGGCCTTAAGGCCTTGGGTTAATGGCATTTATCCCTTGCACGATCCGTGTCCCACTTATCTTTGTCCTCCTCCTCTCTTCGGATACAGAATGCCGCTCCATAACAACTCCTCTGCAAGCCCTGGTTTCTATGAAATTCAGTGACTTCTGTGGCAGGTATTTTTTGGCGTCAGCGAAGGGTGGCTTCAGGGCCTCCCGTGGCAGGTCCTCCCCCTTTCGCGTTCGGTGGTGAAAGAGTGGCTTGCCTCCATAGCCCTCTCCTCCTTTGCAGGAATAACCCATTCAGTGTTTCAGGCTGCAGCTCACAGCATAGGTGCTCCAGTGAGTATTTGGGTCTTGGATTTTGGTCTTTGCCAGGGCCGGCTGGGCTCGTTGGACACTCAAAAGCGAGATGAAGTTTCTCTATTTCAAGAAATCGTTGTGCTCAGTTCCATTCTCAAGCATTCCTCGGTGGATCAGCAAGGAAGAGTTCCTGGCAATTCAGCAAGCATCCCTTTCAATCTCTTTGCTCGTTTGAGCATTTCGAATGAAGCTTCTAGAATGGCGCAGGGTGGAGAATGGGTGGATATTAAGAAGAATTTGCGCAGACTATACGAATTGATGGCTATCAATGTCGTGGACACCAAAGAAATGAGCATGGAGGTAAAGAAAATGGCTGACACTGTCAGTTATACTTCACTTCAAATAAGCAATCATGATGCTCGTATAGACGACAATGAGATCAGTCTTCGGGAAATCCATGGGAAAGTGGATAGAATTCAGGAGGATCTCCAGCGGTTCATAGAATTGAACCAGGCCAGCAGATTCAATGGTGAAGTTGCAGAAGCTGTTCTTCCTATGGAGGAGGAATCTGTCATCTAGCCCAGAAACAGCATAGGCAATCAGTAATCTGTCCCCTTTTGTTATGTCTGAATGTTTTTTTGTCTCCTTTTCTGTAAGCAGTTTGTAAGGGTATACCCCTCCAGCACTTTCCGAAGTATTGAGCAGAATGTATGTAGGGTTTTTTGGACAGCTCCATGGCTAGCTTTTTTGTGCAACATTTTTGTTGTTCATAAACTTTCGAAGCTATCTATCTTGTAATGAATGGCTGTGCACAACCCCCTTTTATATATACCTCTTTTTAGTTTCTGTTAAAAAAAAAAAAGATTCCTAAGCTTACCGGGATATTGTACATATTACATAGACAAAATAGTCAAGTCCTTTAGATGTCTTCTGGTTGGAGATGCTTATGTTTCCAGGTCCGTGAAACATAATTCTCAGGTATGCACTGAGACAACTCTGATAAAAATGGTTCCTACAAAAATATGCATTCACATTCCTTGTAGGGTTTCATATTAAAAAGGTAATATATTTGAACTTAATGCTTGTTATGCTTGTTTTTGACATGATCATCACATCAAGAAATGCCCTCTTAAGAAGGATGAGAGAAAACATTTGACAACCACCATCTCTCGTGATGCTAACAGTGAGACAGTAATCCAAAACCAATCATAACAACCAGGTGAATAAAGAAGTATGGACTTCCAAAATAGGTGAAATAAATACCAATCAAAACCAGATTGAAGGAAATATAAAAAATAATAGTGCACATCAGCTAATGAATTTGGGAGGTCACCGTTGTTCAGGATTAAGCACCCTTGTAACCTAGTGTCTAGGGTTACCAACTTACTACTAAACTTGCAAAGAATTAGCTTTAATAGAGAACATAAAGGAAATAGGAAGAAAGTCTTGACTTACCTGATTATCAACGGTTGATCCAAGCTTGATCTTCTTTTGTTCTTGTTCTCTCCAAAGCTTCTAGGGATGTACCCCCTTCACATGTAAAGAAAAAATTCACCAAGTACTATCTTATGCATGTATATATAAGAGGTTAGATCGACAATATATCCAGTACATAATAAAAAATATTCATTAAACATGATACATGAAAGAGACTCAACACAATGTTGGAAGAATAATTCTCTTTATTAACAATCAGTGAATGAGATAAGAGTGCAACCCAGCTTCTGAGACAAGGACTCCTTTGCAACCAAAGGACTTTGAGTTCTGCAGCTCCAAGACTTCTGAAGATATACCACCAGCATAACGTTTCTCTCCCATCTTGATTGATTAATTCCCTCCCCAAGGCCTCTATTTATACTTTGGGAAATAGAGTAGTTTCGAAGTTTGAGGAGGTTGAAACTCTTAGGATAGTTAATGATTAAAGCCCAACTAATCTCCAATAATCGTATTCTGTATTTTTAATGTCGAATCAAGATGTATGTGACTATTAATATAGGAAACCCATGTATGACACATGAGTTGCTTAAAGGAAACCCGCGTATGCTGATGTACATGGGTTGCAACGTAGATAGTCGCGTACAATACGCGAGTTGTCAATGGAAATAGTCATGTACGTATGCAAGTTGCAATGAAGATAGTCGCATACGCAACTCAACACTCAGAAAAATAATATTGGAAAATGGTTCAAGGGTCAATGCATCCCAATTCATGCCCATCTATAGTGTTTTGGAAAACTTCAATCCTAACATGTCCTTTTGTGTACCAACATAAGTAATGTCGGCACTCGAACAGAGAAGTACCATTTGGGTTGATTACATATGCCCCCTAATGTGTGAGGTCAGAGGGAAATGATGGCTGAAATACATTATAATCATTATCTTGGAGAACTCAGAAGTCCAATGGAGCAGAGGTAGTACCTGAAATAAATACATAACTATGTCATATACAAAGTCATATCTGAGGATGCTATGTTCAATATACTAGAACACTGGCTCCTTTACAATATTTGAGTACATCATATGGTACGGGTATAAAACCACGTATGTTATAAAGGTGGATCTAAGCCACAATATACAATAATGATGAGTATTCAAAAATCTAGAAGCTGTGTAAGTGATCACAACATAATCTTGCGCAACTTAATCCATAGATATGAACCTAAGGTCTTCGTAAAAAATCCGAAAGAACTAGTATAATCCAATCCATGTGAATAGATGTTATTGAAGTCAAACATGGATAGGATTCAACATATTTTCAATAAATAGATAATAATTGACAACTGAAGCAAAGGAATTCACCAATAATGAATGTGAACCATAAGGTACGATCATAAAAAACTCTAGGTCTTCGTTGTCAGGAAGTGCTAATGCGGAACCATATTGAGATGAGGAAGGCAATAAATCCTCCAACCGATCACAAGAGTGACTAGGAACTGAGTAAAGGAAGGGAAATGCAGGTAATAATAAATAAAACAATGATGGAATCAGGATATAGATCAGATATAGGGTTAAATCCTTGAATAGTGAGCATGACACAAAAATGACCCAAGACAGATTTTAACTTTGCAGATAGTACAACTAGACTTATCTGTCATGTAGGAGAGATGATTAGATTCCCCAGGTATAACTTACAAGAGGAGGAGTAAGAAACTTGAAGTAAAAGCTGAACTGAAATTAAACACTGAGACATGGGTATTGGAAAAGACAAAGAGTGCTATGTTCAAGAAGGACATGCTACCATCGACTGAGAACCAAAAGAAAACTTCTTGCTTATCTTCCTCGTTAAATTTTAACGAGTTGAGGAAAGTCAACTCAAGTCTCTCTTAATTTTTTGAGAAGCTTGAAGAGAAGAGGGAATAATGCTTGATAGTGTCACTGATTCGTGGATTTTATAATCCTGAACTAGTGTTGACATAATTGTAACTTCGGAATGGATTCACTTGTATTTATTATCTATTGTAACCTAATGTTTATTCCAGGATGTTATCATGTTATGTCATGCCCTGATGTTCTGAACGGGATAATCAATAATGTAAACAAGTCATGTCAATTCATTATGGGTAACCCTCCTATTGTTTAAGGGTTAAATTCCCCATATTTCTAGGGCACTAGGGTTATTAGACTCTCCTAGGAGAGGTCATCCCTAGTAGGGTTTTAGTCATGCGGAGATTAGTATAAATAGAGAGGTAGAATATCTATTTAGCACAAATAAAAAATGCACTCAAGTGTAGCACATATTTGAGGAAGGAGAAGACACTGGGGCTAGAAAAGAAGAAGGTTACTACTGTTGGGAGAGCATCTTATTGTTTTGTGGTTTTACCTTTTGTGCAGATTCTATCTTTGAGGATGTTGCAGGGTTTTCTCCATTTATGGTTTTCTCGAGGAAAAAAACTATGCTCATTGTCTCTTGTGTTTGATTTCTGTACTTGTTGTTCTCTCAGTTAAATATCCTAACATAATGCTAGCTTGAATGTTGAAAAACTAACATGGTATCAGAGCTAACTTGAGAAGAAGACACTATGCAGCTGCGGTAACTAGGGATTCCTACTTTGTGGATCTCTCTCCACATATTTTGAGAAAATGTAAGGTGGAATAACTCTCCTCCTTAGGGCGCATCTTTCTATGAAAGCGGAATCCAATTCTGAGGTTTTTCAGTTTTGGACCCAACACTGCTACCAGAAATTAGGGCTTTTTACAGAAGAGAAATTTTTTAGTGATCCCAGGACTGGATTGATATCCTCCCCAAATTCAAAGTTAGGGATCAATTTCAAAGCATTTGGTTGGATAGAACTTTGGAAAAGAAAAACCCTAATTTGCTCTTGAACCAACTCTAGAGGATTTTAGCTCAAAATTCAGATCCGACATCTTGACTTGGTAAGATCTAAAATATTTTGTATTTCCATTTGAGGTTCTCAGTTAATATGTCTCATCATACCAAGCTTGATGAAAATCTTGAACGAGATGATAGCTTCTGAGCTTGGAAGTATAGGATCTCCCTGGTCTTGGAAGAGAATGAGTTAGACTCCTACATCCATGAGGAGGTTCCAGTTCCAGAGGGAGATGAGGCTAAGGCCTTGCATAATAAGAAGTTGGTTATGGAAAAGAGAATCATTGCTGATTCTATCAAGGATCATCTCATACCATAGGTGTCCTCCCTAAAGACACCTAAAGCTATGTTTGATGCCCTAACCAAATTGTTTGAAGGGAACACGGGGACTTCACTTAGTCAACCTCTCACATAGCACGTGCGATCGTGGGATATTAAAGAATACCCTTAATTTCGAGAGATATTGACCCAAACTCTTTTTGTTGAAACCCCCTCCCAATACATAAAACCTCCTCCCCACCCCTTTTTATATCTCAATCCTTATAAACCACCCTACCTACCCCCACCTTAAACCCCTCATCCCCCTAATACCTGTAATATATTGGTTCAATTTTTGATAATTTAAAAACCCACAATATGAACTAACGTGATAGGATATTGGTCAACAAGTGAAGCCCCCGTGGAAGGGAAGAACATAAACCAGAAGATGACTCTGAGAAACCAACTGAAGAATGTGAAGATTCAGAATGCAGAAACAATCCATTCTTAATTCACAAGAGTTTCTCAGACCAAGGAACAACTAGAAGCAGTAGATGAATAAGTAGAAAATGCAGAGATTGTGATGACTACCTTGAATTGCCTCCCTAGGTCATGGGATTCTTTCATCCAAGGATTTTGTGCTAGCAAGAATTTAGTCAAGTTCAGTAGAATATGGGAAGAGTGTTCTCAAGAAGAAGCTCGGATATTAGCTCAAGAAGAAAATATGGGAAGTGAAGATCAAGCTCTCACGATACACTCCAAGTCAACCAAAAGAAGATCTCATCACCCTAGAGGTAAGCACTATCACAAAGATAACACTAGAAAATATTTTTCTAGAGTCATATATTATACATGTGATGATGTAGGACATTATGCAAATAATTTTCATAAGAAACAAAAACTAACAAAAAGGAGCAACAAAAGAAGACATCATGCTCATGTTGCAGAGGATGATGAAGCATACAAGAAAAGAACCATATATGAAGGTGAATATTCTTCAAGCGAGGATGAATATGTTTTGATTTCAACTCTCACAAGAAACATTACTCATGGAAGCAATTATTGGATCATAGATAGCGGGGCTTCCAAACATATGACAGGATTCGAGGAATCCTTTGTGAGACTGTCAGAACATGAATCACCTCACAAGGTGAAGCTAGGAGATGAATACCAATATCCAATAAAAGGTAGTGGGGAATATTCCTATAAACTAGACTCTGGAAAGTATCTAACAATGAAGGAAGTCTTGTTTGTGCCAGAACTCAAGAAGAACCTCCTCTCCATATCAGCATTAGATGCAAAAGGAATACAAGTTTCATTCATAGATGGTCAAGTCATCATGTGGCCAAAAGGAAAGATTATTGATGATGCGGTGGTGATTGGAGAACAAAAAGGAGGATTGTACAAATTAAAGGGTCATCCAGAACTAGCCTTGGTCCATGACAGAGTAGAGCCAAGTGAACTTTGGCATAGAAGGGTTGCACATGTGCATTACAGAGCACTACCTATTGCAAGAAAAGCTGTTGAAGGTCTTCCAGAAATCCAAGCAAAACATGATGGGGTCTGCAAGGGATGTGAGAAAGGAAAGAATACAAAGAAGACATTTCCAAGCAGCGAAAGCAAAGGAAAAGGAATCTTGGAAATCATCCACTCCGATGTATGCGGACCTATGTCATCAAACTCAATAAGTAGGTATGCATATTATGTTTCCTTTATTGATGATTTTTATAGGAAGACATGGGTTTACTTCATGAAGAACAAGGATGAAGTATTCAGCAAGTTCAAGGAATTCAAAGCCTTGATTGAGAATCACACTAAAAATAATATCAACACTTTTCGATTAGAAAATGGCGTAGAATTCAATTCAAATGAATTCAAAGAGATATGCAAAGAATCAGGGATTAAGAGGGAGTTGTCCACCCCTTATAATCCACAACAGAATGGGATTGTGAAAAGGAAGAATAGAACTATGATGGAAGCTGCAAGAGAAATCCTTCATGATCAAGACCTTCCTATGCATCTTTGGGTGGAAACTTTCTGAATAGCGGTGTTTTTAGAGAACCCTACTCTACATAGAGTACTCGAGAACAAGACTCTTGAAGAAGTCTTCTCCTGCAAGAAACCAGAAGTCATCCATCTCAGACTATTCAGCTTTCTAATGTACATACACATTCCAAAGGAAAAGAGGACTAAATTAGATCCTTCAGGAAAGAAGGGTATATTTGTGGGATACTCTAAAAGCTCAAAGGCTTACAGAATATAATTCCCAGAATTCAAGAATATTGAAATCAGCAGGATGTGACATTTGATGAAGACACAGCTTACAACAAATCCAGAAAGAAACCTGCTGAAGAATCTGAAGAAATAGAAGCATCCAGAGTTCATCATACAACCATGAACTAAGAAGCTCAAGAAGAAGATAAAGAATTTGAAGAACCACAAAGACCTATAGATCCACCTCTGGAGAAGAATCCTCATAAAATGAAAGCTACTTGGGTATGAGAGCTTATCCAAGGTGCAGAAAGATATGGGGCTCTAGAAGAGAATCATAGAGAAATAAAGAGGAACAGATCATGCTCTGGGTATGTAGCGTTACTATGTGATTTCATTGATAAAGAACCTTCCAGTTATGAAGATGCGGTAGAAATAAAAGAATGGAAGGATGCTATGATCAAAGAATATCAATCGATCATGAAGAATGATGTTTGGGATGTTGTCCCAAGACTAGAAGGGAAGTTAGTTGTAACTTCCAAATGGATCTACAAGATGAAGCATGCTACAGATGGTAGCATTGAAAAATATAAGGCAAGATTTGTGGCTCAAGGTTTCTCTTAGAAAGAAGGAATAGATTATGAAGAAACATTTGCACCTATAACCAAGTACACTTCCATCAGATCAATACTTTCTATGGCTGTAGTGATGAAATGGAAGATACACTAGATGGATGTCAAGATTGCTTTCTTGAATGGTGTAGTAGAAGAGGAAGTGCATGTAGAACAAACACTCGGTTTTGAGACACATGATAGGGAGTCTCATGTGTGCAGATTGAAGAAAGCCCTGTATGGTTTGAAACAGGCACCCAGGACATGGTACACTAGAATTGACAGCTTTCTATCTAGTTTGGGCTTTACCAAGACTAAAGCAGATTCCAACCTTTACTACAAGGTTGAAGATGGAAACCCATTGATATTTCTACTATATGTAGATGATCTATTTGTGACAGGTATGGATGGGTTGATTTTTGATACAAAGAGAAATATTGCTGCCAAGTTCGAGATGAAGGACATGGATATGATGCATTATTTTATAGGTATGGAGGTGTGGCAGAGTGCAGATGGAATCTTCCTTGGACAAGGGAAGTATGTAGTAGAGATCCTGAATAGGTTTGGTATGATGGACTGCAAGGCTATGGCCACACCTATGGCATTGAACCTGAAGCTATTGAGTGATGCCTCATCAAAGTCGGTTGATGCTACGATGTATCATCAGATGATTGGGTCCTTGATGTACTTGATGAACATGAGACTAGACCTTTGCTTTGCTATGAACACCTTGAGCCAGTTCTTGACAGATCCAAGAAATGTTCACTTGATTGTTGCAAAGCATATTCCAAGGTACCTGAGGGGCACAGTTGATTATGGGCTCAAGTACAATGCTAATCAGAAGATTAACCTGGAGGGTTATGTTGATTCAGATTGGGCAGGTAGTGCCATCGATAGGAAGATCACTTCAGCATGTTTCTTCAGTATGGGATCAGGTGTGATCTCTTGGTTTAACAAGAAGCAATCCTGTGTGGCACCGAGTATAGATGAAGCAGAGTATGTTGCATCTTGTTCGACTAGTTGTGAGGTAGAATGGTTGCGAAAGATACTGTCTAATTTATTTGATCCCCAAATGGATGCTACTTGTATACATTGTGACAACTAGAGTTGCATAAAGTTGTTAGAGAATCAAGTGTTCCATGACAAGTCAAAGCATATAAGGATCAAGTATCACTATATCAGGGATATGGTGTAGAGGGGAGCAGTGAAGCTCCAGTATGTTGTGACAGAGGAACATATAGCTGATGTGTTGATGAAGCCATTGGCTAGGGTGAAGTACGAGTACTTCAGGGAGAAGCTTGGTGTTCTCCAGATAGACGTTTCATCCAAGGCAAAGTGATGAGTCCCATAGCCATTCTGATGAGCAGGTCAGATGTAAGGGCTGAGCCATTCTGTCATGGTGAGAGGATTTGGTTCTTTCCATGTCAGATATGAGTGTTGACTTCCATTCTAGGAATGGAGTTACCTGGTCAGTTACTAGGAATGATCAGTCTAAGACTGAAAGAGCCATCTTGACGAGTAGGTCAGATATAAGGGCTGAGCCATTTTTTCATGGCTAAAGGTTTAGGTTCTATTGTGGATGCAACTGTTTTCCCAAATGTTGAAATTTTGGACCCTCCTTTTTTATTTTATCTTTCCTGGGAGTGTTTGGATTCCTGAACTCTGTTTTCCTCTGCTATAAATTTGAATTTTGAGGTTGATTATTTTCTTATCATCTCGGAAGTTGAATGACCTTGCTTTGACTGTGGAACTTAGCAATTTTCCACCACTTCGATTGTATCACTGTCGGAGTTTGTTTGAAGTTTGAGTCGGGGTTTTTCTTCTCTATGACGCCACTATTTCGGAGATAAAATGAACTTTTTAACCGCTACAAAACTTTAAAAGTTTTCCAAGCACTTAACTTTTTTGGTGATTTTTCCTATTTTGATGGTTTTTCTAGTCGCTATCAAAAGCCTATTCATGCTTGAGTCAGAGCTTTAGTTCCCTACATGGCCGTCGTTGTGGGAACTAAATGATGAATGACCTGATGGGTAGTTATTACATCTGCTGGTGCATGGTTTTATGGGTTAAATACCTTTTTTTTCTTTGTAATGATATATTTATGTTTTCGTTGTCGAAAGTATTTTGAATAGTGAGTTAGAAGCCGTAATCTGATTGCTTTCCACCATTGTGGTTCCCAAGTGAACTGAATGTCCACCATATAACTTCTCCACTCACCAATGTTTTGTTGTGGTTTTCATCGATATGTTTTATTTGTTGTGGAGCCCGTAGTCTTTCAATCTTTTTCCCTTGTGGTTGCATAATGCACTAACCACCTGATGTGTGTATCGTGTCGTTCGCTGACGAGGAGTTTTTCCCGTCCGATGTTTTATTTTTTAGTCTTCTCGACACCAATAGGATTAATGGTCTCGTGAGACTCATTGTCTGTCTAAATCCTGCCATCGCGGTTGTTAATTAAACTATCTTGCCAATGATTTAGTGATGTTTCCTACCGGTAAGGGTTTTTCCCGCCTGTTCTGTGTGTGTTTTTACCCTATCTTATGGATGGCAGAGGTTTCATATTTTATCATTTTAAGGTTTTCGCGACAAGAGTGTAGTACAGGGCCTCATTTAGATGATCAATTTTATTGTTAATATGGTTTACGTTTGTTGAAAAGATGCAGTCTAAATTAATGATGAATTTGTGTTTTAACTGCAGACGGATTAGAAGATTCTTCAAATTACTCCTGCAAAGAAGACATTGCTGAACGACAAAACATAAGGAAGTTGGCTGAAAGGTGATAGGTAGAGATGTTCTGAGATCAATGGGATATTAAAAAGGATAACTAAAAGACAAAGCAGAATCGATTGCAATAGAGGCCCAGGATTGGAAAATGTTCATTAGTTACCAAGCTCGTCCCATTTTATGAAGTACTCATAAGTCTAAATCCAAATGTAACGCATTATATGAATAATGCAGACTCACAAATAGAAAAAATTGTGAGATTAAACGGTTTGGGGACCCTAAAGGTCACCCAGGAGGGGTAGCCCAAGGGTTTTGCTGTTTTGTATAAGTATTGGAAAGTTAGAAGGAAGGAGGAATTTTTCCCTGGAGAAAATTGTGAACCACTTGTTGTAAGAGGAACTATTTCGTTTTGAAATAATAAATTACAAATTTTGCCTATTGGAGAAGGTGTTGTGTGGAATGTTCGAATGTGATAAAATGAACAATGTTGAAGGGTAACTATTTCATTTTCAACTGTGTTTCATTAACTGTGAGAGTGTTCTAACTTTCTGAACCTATGTCATCATTGGAATGTTCTTTGGTTTATTCTGTGATAATTTCCACTATGAGTAATGGAGGTTTTAACAGTTGATGAGCTATCTTGTCATGTATATATTTTTTCATGTTTATGTGTTTTGATTCTAAGAACAACTATCTATGATTTATATTAACATGTGAATATTATTACATTACTCATGAATTAATATCTTGCTCCCTAGGGATAGCTTAGTTAGTGTTGTTTTTCTAGTTGTGTGTGATTTAGATGTGGGAGAGTCTAAGACGAGAGGAAAGAACCTGCACATCACATTGTGACCACTCCTTGCATTCTTTATCAATCTACATCTTAGATAGGCACTTGCATATCATACTTAAAGTAAAAAATATGAAAATATATACGGTGGACCAGGCTGCAACCGGTAAAACCCTTTTTTTTGTTACTTGACCTATGGTAGCTGGACCGCAAACCAGATGGATTCCCTACACCAAACATTCATGGGCTAGTTGGGAACGTTGACTGGGGAGAATCCCTTGCTGTTGTTTCCTGTGAATTTCTAGGCCTCAACAGGTTCCTCCCATGTCAGATGTTAGTGCTTTCCATTCTGATGAGTAGGTCAGATGTAAGGGATACTACCACTCTCCAGAAGAGTGGAGGCACCTGATCCGTTACCAGGTAGCTCAGTCTGGGACTAGGGGCCATTCTAACGAGGGTGTCGGATTTGGTTCCTACCAAGTTAGATGTGAGTGCATGCCTTTTTGATGAGTAGGTCAGATGTGAGTGCTGGCCATTCTGATGTAGGATGGGATCCTGCATAGATGTAAGGGCTACCGCCTTTCTGACGAGTAGGTCAGATATGAGTGCTAGCCATTATGATGTGACTATAGGATTTGGTCCTACATGATTAGATATAAGGGTTACCATTTTTCTGACGAGCAGGTCAGACGTGAGTGCTAGTCATTCTGATGAGTAGGTCAGATCTAAGGCCTATTAAAGACCTACGAGGAGGTAGGAATACACCCAATAGTTTCTGGCGCTAGAAAGAGGGCCACCAGTGCATGGCTGGCTGAGGAAATCCATTTCCTCAAAATAAATCCACCAGTGATATTTTTGGAAGCAGTTTATTTCCTGATCCAAATACTGAAGAGAATAGAGAACATTTGTTTGTTGTGGAAAACCAAGTAGTAAATGATCTGAGAATACACACACGAGCTTATGTAAAGAGTATTGGAGGATTACCCATTATCCTTGATTTACCCCGAAGAGAATACAAGAAGAAAGACAGTCCCATCTTGGAAGAATCAGTGTTGGTTAGAGACCTGGAAGAGTTAGTAGAAGGAGCATTACAAGAGGTTGTTCATCCTTTGAATCAAATAGGCCCAAACACACCTTACTGTTCACCTGTGCGGAACCCTATTCCTTTGCCTCCTCACTCTCCACCAAGACTCATGGCAGGTGTAAATGCAAACTAGCCACCTAACCCACCAAACCCACCACTAGCTTGGAAAGCTAGATCACCCTTGAACCTAACACCTCCGTTGCATGACTTACCTCAAGCTTTTGAAAATATGCTGCCCAATTTTGATCCAAATGAGAAGATGCTAGTAGATGACTATTTACAATGTTTCTATTTGGAAATAGAAGGATTAAGGGTAGGGGAGCATGAGGATGTCATTTGTAGACTTTTTTCGCATACCCTTAAAGGAGCAGCAGCATCATGGTATTTCGATTTGCCTGCAAACTCTATCCCAGACTGGGATACCTTTGAAATGATTTTCAGAAGTAAGTATGCAACCCAAAAAACTCATGCAGCTCTCATGAAAGGACTGTGTGCCTTAAAAAAAGAAAGAAAAGAGAAGGTGCATAGTTTTACCCAAATATTCACAACCTATCTTACGAATTTTTCTGAAGCTGACAAACCCTCGGATAAAGTTCTGATTGAGTATTATACTTCAGCTCTAGGACCTGAGTTGGCCATGTTTGCAAAAATGAAGGCCAAACCTACGCTAGCAGAGACTTATGAAGAAGTGGAGAGAGTAGAGGCTGAAAAAGAAAGCATTGAATATTATCCTGAATGGTCAGGAGAAAAAAATGTTGGGAGGAAAGATTTGTTATTTACTAATCCTAAAGAAGATCAATCACCATATTTCAAAGGAATGGAAAAGATGATGCAGAATCTCTCTAACAGAATCATAGACTTGGAAAAGGAAAAGGAAGCCCAAAATTTCTATAATCCTTAATACAAGAAAAGGGAAGATAACAATCAATCCCAAACCCCTCTGCATAGCCCTGTATCTATGAACTTAACGGATGTAGGAATGGATAACTTTTGCACTTTCCACCAACAACCCCATTCTGAAAAGAACTGTCCTCAATGGATAAATTCAATGACATTGGTTATGAATCAGCTATTGGATTACAAATTAATTGAAGACGACTATGAAGAAGGGAAAGACAATAATAACTCAACAGAAAAACAGGAGGATGAGGCCATGGTTTTATGGGACTGTGTATCATTGTTTGATGCTGAGGAAGAAAAGGATTCAAGACAGAAGAACATATTGGAAACAAATGTAATGACGAGAAGCCAGGGGTTGATTAAGGAAAATAGTCTTATGCTCCCAAAGATTAAGAGAAATCAAAAGAATGTTAAGAAATTTCAAAACAACTCCTCAGCTAATAAAATTTTCGAATTTACCATCAGGGATGATTTTAAGGAACCATAATTATTTAAAAGTGTATAAATATTGGCGAATCTTACCAATTCTTAAAACACCAACTATAAAATGTTTGGTGATATTTTTCAAAAACTATTTGAATTTCCAAGGATTTTATATCATTTATATAATAATTTGGTGATTTTTAGGATGAAAAACGTTTACCCCATCAAAATTGGGTGAAATAGGGCTTCAAAAATTGCAAAATCGTGAATCTTTTTTTTAGAAAACCCCCTAAAAATATCCCGTGGGCTAAATTTTTCCCCTAAAATTATCCATGTTTACCATCACCAGTCAAAATCCTAGACAGATCAACATGCCTACTAAGCCCAATGAAGAAAAGATAAATAATGTTAAACCAAATCTCACAGGACATAAGATGGATTATGACGTTGTGGAGGATATCAAAAAGTTAAGGGTAAACATCTCATTATTTGAAATGTGCAATGTACCATAGCAGAAAAAAAAGCTATTGAAAGCACTTGAAGTATCAGAGGAGAGGCTACCCACTGACATTCAGCCCCAAGAAGAAGAAATTGGTGAAGCAAGTGTGGGAGGTAAGCCTAAAAGAAAGACTCCACCTTTTCTCCTTACTTTTGAAATTTTCAACCACAACGCACATAACTACCTAGTATACTTGGGGGCATCAGGTAACGTCATTCCGCTGTCGGTCCTCAAAAAGATAAATGGACAACCTCAACCATCTACCTAGAGGTTTGTTCAGTTGGATAGAATGAATGTGAAGGTAATTGAGGAAATGGAAGATGTTCTTGTTCGCTTATCTTCAAATGATAAGGTATGTCAATTCATTTATATTGTGGTGGTTGACATACCAGAAGCTTATGGAATTTCTTTGAGTAGAGATTGCTCGGCAAAGATGAATGGATATTTTTCCTCAGACTGGTCACATCTATGGCTACCATATAAAGGAACCCCAAATCAAATTAAATTTTTGAGGGAGCCCCACATGAAACACAATGTTACTCAGTTCGAAGGTAAAAATGAACCAGTGGATTCTGTTTTGGGAAATTACTTTATTGAGCTAGATCCAGGAAACTATCAAGCGGAAGAAGCCAATGATACATCAGACGCTCAGCCTGATCTCCTTCGCTTTTCATAGGATGATGAAATTGATTTTAAAATAGTAGAATTAGTTGTATATGTAGATGTTAATTCTCGCACGGTAGTGGTTAGCGATTTTTGGATGCTTTTCTTTGATGGTTCTAAAACTTTAGAGGGGTCAGGAGCCGGCTGTGTCCTGATTGACCTGAAGAAAAACAAACATTTTCTTTCATGTAGGTTAGAGTTTGAATGTACCAATAACACAGCTGAATATGTAGCATTAGTTCAATGACTAAGAAAAGCAATTGAATTAAAGGCAAAAAATCTGAAAGTGTTTGGAGATTTTGAAATAATTGTAAAACAAATTCGAAATCAAATACATTGCATTTCTCCTCATTTAAAAGCTTACTAAAATGAAGTATGGGATTTACTTAAATGTTTTAATGCATTTAACATTGTATCGATTCCAAGACCTAAGAATGTCGCAGCTGACTTGTTAGCCACCTTAGCTGCAAGGCTTGTGCCCTCTAATAATCGGTGCTCTGTTGAATTTCTTTTCAAGCCTTCAATTCCAGATATGATTACCAATATACGAGTTTTTGATGATGATCAAAAAATTATAGAATGCTTGACAAATTATTATACCTTCAAAGGGGAGATTATTGATGATGAAGAACATCAAGCCGAGCTAAAATTCGATAATTTTATTCCTAAAGGAGTTAGGACTTTAGAGCGAATGTTTGATTTAAATGAGAAATTTAGAAGACTAGCGAATGTGAAGACTCATAGCTCGTCTCTATAGTTCGATTTAATTAATTTGGGGATTGAAATTGGGCCTAAATATGTGAATTTGGGAAAGTGTTGCTCCCTAGGTGAAAGGAATAAGTTTATCATCCTTTTCAAACAATACAAAGATGTTTTTTGCTGGACATATGAAGATCTGAAGATATATGACACCAATATTATACAACATGTTATCCCCATCAAATCTGGAATCAAAACCAATCAACAACCTTTGAGGAAAATGCATCCAAAATTAGAACCTTTAATCCAAAATAAGTTAAGAAACTATTGGATGCTAGAATTATCTTCAAGGTTAGACACTCAGAATGGGTTTCAAAACTGGTACCAATAAGGAAGAAATCTGGAGAAATCAGGCTATGTATGGATTTCAGAAACTTAAATCGCACTTCAGATAAAGACAATTATCCTGTCCCACCCATGGAACAGATATTTCAAATGGTTTCGGGTTCTGAACTATTCTCTTTATTAGATGGATTCTCAGGCTACAATTAAGTATTAGTAGCTGAAGAAGACAAACTTAAAATGACATTTAGAATCAGGTGGGGAACTTTTGCTTAAAGAAGGATGCCCTTTGGACTCATAAATGCTGGAGCTACTTTCCAGAGGGCTATGGACGTAGATTTCCATGGTCTGATTGGCCGCGGTGCTATAGTATACCTTGATGACATCACGATATTCTCAAAGAAAAGAGAGAAACACGCATTTGATCTAAAGCATATTTTTGAACGCTGCTGAAAATATGGTATGTCACTAAAACCCAAGAAGTGCGTGCTTGTCGTTACAAAAAGTAAGTTGTTGGGTCACATGGTTTCTAAGAAGGGGATCTCCATAGACCCAGAAAGGATCAAAACCATCGAACAAATTCCCTTACCCCATAATAAAAAGGGCATGCAATCATTTATGGGGACAATAAATTTCGTGCAAAGGTTTGTGCCGGATTTTGCTCAAATTGTTAAAAATTTGCAACAAATGTTAAAGCAAAGTGTACAATTCAAGTGGATTGATGTAGAGAAGAACGTATTTAGTAAAATTAAAAAAGCTGTTGCACACACACCCTCCCTCAAAAGTCTGGATTTTGAGAAAGATTTTATTTTGTACACTTTCGCATCTGATGATTCACTAGCAACTATGCTTACCTAGAAGGAATATGGGGGAGATGATTTCACCATATCATTTATGAGCACCAATTTGTAAGGGGCCGAATTGAATTACCCAGCCATGGATAAACAACCTTATGCCATGTTCAAAGAGGTAAAACAATTCAGGCCATACATACTTAAGAACTAGACAAAGGTAATTGTTCCACACCCAACTGTGAGGTCTCTTTTCGTACAAAAGGAGTTAGGAGAAAGAAGAGGCAACTGGGTAACATCTCTACAAGAGTATGGTATCGAATTCAAGACAACTTCCATAGTTAAAGGGGATGGATTGTGCAAACTAATGACTTAAAGTAAAGACAATGAAGAAAAGATTTGGGAAAACGAAGCCGAGTTACATTTGATGGATGTATGTCCTCTTTTCATAGCTCCGGACTCCTGGTATTGAGATCTTGTGCATTACCTTTAGGCAGGGTTGTTACCGGAACATTGGAATTCTAAGCAAAGAATAGCACTGCATCTTAAATCAGCCTCATATCAGATTGTTGAAGGAATATTATTCAGAAAGAATTATGATGGAGTTCTTCTTAGATTCTTAGAGAAAGAAGATGTGAAGAAGGTAATGATAGACTTACATGATGGGCCTATTGGAAGACATTTCTCTGGAGATTCAATAGTACATAAAATTCTTAGAGCTAGATACTATTGGCCCACACTGTTCAA
Source organism: Pseudotsuga menziesii (assembly GCA_001517045.1). Classification (NCBI taxonomy): domain Eukaryota; kingdom Viridiplantae; phylum Streptophyta; class Pinopsida; order Pinales; family Pinaceae; genus Pseudotsuga; species Pseudotsuga menziesii. The sequence goes on along the minus strand of LPNX010821855.1, from coordinate 318,841 downwards.
AGATGCACATGCCCATGTCAGAAAGTGTGACATCTACCAAAGGTGTGCTGGAAGACAAGTTAAAGCAGCAGGACCATTAAATCCTGTAATGATAACATAAATTTTGAGCAGTGGGGGATGGACATCATTGGAGAGATAAAGCCAAATTATTCCTTGCAACAAAAATATATTCTGACGGAAACTGACTACTTCACTTGGTCGGTCGAAGACATTCCGTTGCATAAAGTAAATGAAGATGCGGTGATGGACTTCTTGCAGGATCATATTATGACTAGGTTTGGAGTTCCAATTTCTTTAGTTTTCGATAATGCTACTTACTTTCCTCAATTAGATTAACTATATTTTCTCATGAGAAAGGAATTAAGTTGAATTACTTTGCAAATTACTATCCACAGGGAAATGGTTTGGCTTAATCTACGAACAAGAATTTGATTAGGATTTTAAAAAAGATGGTGATAGAAAATCAGAGGATTTGGCACTCAGCATTACCAAATTCTCTTTGGGCTGATAGGGTCCCCCAAGACTTCGTTAGGTGTGTCCCCGTATACCCTTGTTTATGGAAAAGAGTCCATTCCCCCCCATTATCATGCTACCCTCTTCCATAATAGCTCAGGAATCCAGAGGATCAAATAATGAAATCTTGCAGATAAGGATACATAATCTTTTGAAGGTAGAGGAATCTAGATCTAGGGCCAGAGAACATTTTAAACAACAATAGGAGGTAGTAAAGAAATGGTTTGATAAACACAAAGCTGGAACAAAAGAATTCGAGGTGGGAGATTTGGTTCTCAAATGAGACCACCCCCATGATGAGAAAGGAAAACACACAAAATTTCAATAGTTATGGGTAGGCCCCTTCTAGATTGCAGCAAACCCTGGCCCCTCAACTTATAAATTTCAAGATTTACAGGGTGGGAAGAGAACTTACCAGTAAATGGTTTAGTTCTCAAACCTTATTTTTCCTAAGTTTTTGTTTTGTTCTTTTGTTTTGTACATAAATAATTTGCTTTGTTTGTTTACTTTGATTTGTTTTATTTCTGTTGGTTTTAGTTAGATTTTGGTTGATTTCAATAAAAGGGGTAAACTTTTGGTTGCATAGAGAGAATCAGAATTCTAGATTAACTAAAATCCTTGATTATAAGATTGTGTACTATTGTTTTATCTGAAAGAATTTCTCCTAGTTTAACGGTTTTCCTAAATGTCTATGAAAACATTGAAGTCCTACTTAATCCTTGTAAAATAACTTAGGATCAAAAGTCTGGAATACTCTTTCGAGGCTCCATCCATCTCACATGTAAAATGTCCTGGGGGGTGACAGCAAAAGACCCATGGAAATGAAGCAAGGTAAACAATATATTATATATAAATGATCCCATGCCAAGAATTGAAATCCAAAAGGCAGACAAGAGTCAAAAACTCCTATGAAAGTAATAGGTACCAAAACATAGTATTGAATCATTTAAGTACAAAATTGTCAAAGCTCTTCTCTGTCCGTGAGCTGAAAGTTAAATGCATCTCTCACACAAAAGGACACTATGGATAGAGGAGCCTGAATAAAAAATCCAGAAAGAAAGGCATGCAGGAGGACTCATAAAAAAGGACAAAAATTCCAAAAGCACAAAAAGTGCAAAATGGCATGGGAATGAGGAACAAATGAATATTTCTGTCTACCATATGTTACAATCATGTGGTGTCCAAGCTGGAATATGCCTAAAGATAGAGGTAATGAATGAAACTCATCTTCCTGGCCTCAAAAGAGTTATCTTGACTTGGAAATCTTGGTTTCCATTCTCCTAAATTGGACTATCATCAAGGATTAAAAGTACATATATTTTCCATTTGGGAAATCTAGACATCTAGAAGAATTCAACATATTGGTTTTATTGTCAAATAGTTTATTACTTAAGGAAGAAATTGTCCAGAGATCTAGGTTCACTAGGTAGTCGCCAATTGTTGTGGCTGCAACTGTTTTCCCAAATTTTGAAATATTGGACTTTCCTTTTTTATTTTATCTTGCCTGGGAGTGTTTGGATTCCTGAACTCTGTTTTTCTCTGCTATAAATTTGGATTTTGAGATTGATTGTTTTCTTGTCATCTCAGAAGTTTAGTGACCTTGCTTTGACTATGGAACTTAAATTTTTTTTTCTATTTCGATTGTATCACTGTTGGAGTTTGTTTGAAGTTTGATTTGGAGTTTTTCTTCTCTATGAAGTTGTTGTTTCAGAGATAAAATGAACTTTTTAACCGCTGCACAACTTTAAAAGTTTTCCAAGCACTTAACTTTTTCGGTGATTTTTCCTATTTTGATGGTTTTTTTGCTCACTATCGGAAGCCTATTCATGCTTGAGTTAGAGATTTAGTTCCCTACATGGCCACCGTTGCGGAAACTAAATGATGAATGACCCAATGGACAACTATCACATCCATCTGTGCATGGTTTTATGGGTTAAATACCTTTTTTTTCTTTGCAATGATATATTTTTGTTTTCGCTGTCGGAAGTATTTTGAACAGTAAGTCAGAAGCCGTAGTCTGATTGCTTTCCGCCATTGCGGCTCCCGAGCGAACTGAATGTCCTCCATATAACTGCTCCACTCACCAATGTTTTGTTGTGGTTTTCATCGATATGTTTTATTTTCTATAGAGCCCATAGTCTTTCAATCTTCCACCCTTGCGGCTGCGTAATGCACTAACCACCTGACATTTGTATCATGTCGTTCATTGATGAGGAGTTTTTCCCATTCAATGTTTTACTTTTTAGTCTTACCGATGCCAATAGGCTTAATGGTCTCACAGAACCCATTGTGTGTCTGAATCCTGGTGTCGTGGATGTTAATTAAACTATCATGCTGATGCTTTAGTGATTTTTCCCGTCGGTAAGGGTTTTTCTCGCCTATTCTGTGTGTGTTTTTACCCTATCTTATGGATGGCAGAGGTTTCATATTTTATCATTTTAAGGTTTTCGCAATGAGATCCCAGTACAAGGCCTCATTTTGATGATCAGTTTTATTGTTAGTATGGTTTACATTTGTTGAAAAGATGCAGTTCGAATTAATGATGAATTTTTGTTTTAAGTGCAGATGGATTAGAATATTCTTCAGATTACTGCTACAAAGAAGACATATCTAAAGGACAAAGTAGAAGGAATTTGGATGAAAGGTGATAGGCATATATGTTCTGAGATCAAAGGGATCTTAAAAAGGACAAATAAAAGACAAAGCATAATCGATAGCAACAGAGGCCCAAGATTAGAAAAGGTTCATCAGTTATCGAGTTGGTCTCGTTTTATGAAGTACTCATAAGTCTAAATCCGAAATGTAACACATTATATGAATCATGAGACCTCACAAAAGGACAAAATTGTGAGATTAAATGGTTTGGGGAGCCCAAAGGTTACTCAGGAGGGGCAGCCCAAGGGTTTTTATATTTTGTATACGTATGGGAAAGTTAGAAGGAAGGAGGGATTTTTCCCTAGAGAAACTTGTGAACCACTTGTTGTAAGAGGAACTAATTCATTTTACAATAATAAATTACAAATTTTACCTATTGGAGAAGGTGCTGTGTGGAATGTTTGAATGTGATAAAATGAACAATGTTGAAGGGGAACTATTTCATTTTCAACTGTGTTTCATTAACTATGAGAGCGTTCCAATTTTCTGAACCTATGTTCTTATTGGAATGTTCTTTGGTTTATTCTGTGATAATTTCCACTATGAGTAATGGAGGTTTTAACGATTGATGAGCTATCTTGTCGTGTATATCTTTACTCATGTTTATGTGTTTTGATTCTAAGACCAACTATCTGTGATTTATCTGAACATGTGAACAGTATTACATTACTCATGAATTAATATATTGCTCCCTAGGGACAGCTTAGTTAGTGTTGTTTTTCTAGTTGTGTGTGATTTAGATGTGAGAGAGTCTAAGATGAGAGGCAAGAACCTGCGCATCACATGGTGACCACTCCTTGCATTCTTTATCAATCTTCCTCTTAGATAGGCACTTGCATATCATACTTAAAGTAAAAAATACAAAATATATATGGTGGACCAGGACGCAACCTGTAAAACCCTTTGTGTTTGTTACTTGACCTACGGTAGCTGGACCGTAAACCAGACGGATTGCCTACGCCAATAGCCATGGGCTGGTTGGGAACGTTGACTGGGGAGAATTCCTTGCTGTTGTTTCCTGTGAATTTCCAGGCCTCAACAGGTTCCTCCCATGTTAGATGTTAGTGCTTGCCATTCTGATGAGTAGGTCAGATGTAAGGACTACTGCCACTCTCCAGGAGAGTGGAGGCACCTGATCCGTTACCAGGTAGCTCAGTCTGGGACTAGGGGCATTCTAACGAGGGTGTCGGATTTGGTTCCTACCAAGTTAGATGTGAGTGCATGCCTTTCTGATGAGTAGGTCAGATGTGAGTGCTGGCCATTCTGATGTAGGATGGGATCCTGCATAGATGTAAGGGCTACCGCCTTTCTGACGAGTAGGTCAGATATGAGTGCTAGCCATTATGATGTGACTATAGGATTTGGTCCTACATGATTAGATATAAGGGCTACCACGTTTCTGACGAGCAGGTCAGATGTGAGTGCTAGTCATTCTGATGAGTAGGTCAGATCTATGGCCTATTAAAGACCTACAAGGAGGTAGGAATACACCCAAGATGAAAAAAGGTTGGCTCTATAGAACTTCCTATGACGACAAGAGTCATGAGATAGCACATATGATGATGACTAGAGGAGATCCAGATTGAGCTATGATCCAGATCTAGTTATGATGACTCTGAGAGATCCAGATCGAGTGATGATCCAGATCTAGTAGTGATGATCTAGATCAAGTGATGATCTTGATCCAGTAGTGATGATCCAGATTGAGTGATGATCCAGATAGAGTGATGATCCAGATCTAGTGATGATGTCTAGTTATGATGATCCAAATCAAGTGATGATCCAGATCTAGTGATGATGTCCAGTTATGATGATCTAGATCCAGTTATGATGATCCAGATCCAGTGATGATGTCCAGTTATGATGATCCAAATCCAGTGATGATGATACATATTGAGTGATGATCTAGATCCAGAAAAGAAGATGGCATGAAGATAAAAATGACTTGAAGACAAGATGACTTAGAGATGTAGATGATGAGAAGATCTAGAGAAGAAGACCAGTGATGAAAATTGTGTCGAGAGAATACCTTCCTAGTTAAGAGGGAGTGTTGGCGTAATTGCAACTTCAGAATGTATTCACTTGTATTTCTTACCTACTGTAACCCGATGTTTATTCCAGGATGTTATCATGTTATTTCATGCTCCATTGTTTCGATCGAAAGAATCAATAACGTAAACAAGTCATGTCAATTCATTATGGGTAACCCTCCTATTGTCTAAGGGTTAAAGTCCCCACAGTTTCAGGGAAATAGGGTTATTAGAATCTCCTAGGAGAGTTCATCCCTAGAAGGGTTTTAGTCATGCCAGGATTAGTATAAATAGATATTTGGACGCTCTATTTAGCACACATCACAAACACTCTCAAGTGTAGCGCATAGTTGAGGAAGGAGAAGACACTGGGGCTAGATAAGAAGAAGCTTACTGCTGTCAGGAGAGGATCTTACTGTTTTGTGGTTTTAGCTTTAATTTTGATTCTATATTTGAGGAAGTTGTAGGGTTTTCTCCATTTATGGTTTCCCCAAGGAAAAACATTGTGTTCATTGTCTCTTGTGTTTGATTGTTTTACTTGTTGTTCTCTCAGTTAAAGATCCTAACATAATGCTAGCTTAAATGTTGAAAAACTAACAACTAGTACATGCTCACTTCGTGTTTTCATGTTTAGAGAGTCTGAAAACTCTGACGAAGACTCTAGGGGTCCTTTTTTGTCCAATTTCGGTCTCTTGAGGCAGAAAAAAGTATAAAACATTCCATAGAATAACTCTCTTAACTCCTGTGGAAGAAAAGATGAACCTTTTTTGTACTTAGTCAGGGAGGTCTGAAAAAGGTTAAATTACCACCTACCCAATGGTCCTTCGAGAGAAACATATAACTTGAGTTTTACAAGTGTGAAGGAAAGAAAGATCACTCGGAAAGATCCATTTGAATATGAGAAATGGGGTTTACGACAATAAACTCGATGATTTGTTCTTGGTGTTTAACAAGCATGAAAAAGACATGAATTACACTCGGAATCATTTTCAGGTTTAGGTCTAGAGCACAAAAAATAGAAAACTGAGCTCATACCGGGTGTTCCTTTTCCATCAATTTAGTCCCTCATGTCCGGAAAAGTGATAAATGTGTACCTGCGAATACTATTCTTAATTCCATAAAAAAGAGAGTGATCATTTCTTGTATTATTCCACATGGTTTGAGAAAGACATAACCTACCACCAATACGGATGCCCATTCACATATTCTTAACAAGCTTGAATGGACAAGTTTACTTGATAGTCAAATCTATTTTGAGGAGTTAGACCTGGGCCTAAAGAAACTCCATAAGGGTGGGGAGTCTTATAAAGGAATATCTTGTAAAAAGAGACTAAAATAAAGCTCAATTTGGCCTGAAAAAAAACTAAGAAGACCCCCTTGAACCTATGATAGCTGCAGCATGAGTATCGAAAGACAATAAGTAGGTTCTAAATGAGGATACTCATGGGAGGAAAGTCCTATCCATGGAGGAACAATGGCATAAACAAGGAACTAATGGTTAAAGATACCATAGTGGTCTAAGTGTTAATGGTAGGATTAATATGGATTAGGTATAAATGCAAAATGCATGTGAAATAAGCAAAAACATATCCTATATCAGTGAAAAAACAACTTTAAACGACCATAAACATGTCACATGGAAGAAAAGATATGGCATTAGTTTGATTTTATATAAAAAAATATGAACTATAGGGAAAAACCCACTTTGAAAATAATGTTTCTATAAATAGTTCAAAATATAAATAAAAAACTCACCATTTGATTTTTAGCCAAAATAGACAAGTTTTACCTCTACCTTTGATTGCTCAGTGTGGACGACTCGGTGGACAATTCTCAAAACCACAAGTGCTAGGTAAAACTACACTCGATGCTCTTTCATTTGATCCAAGAAAATTTCAATTTTTGTCCCAATTTTTATATTTTCCAACACCCTCAAAGCATGAACTGTAACGAATATAAAATAAATTATTAAATAGAATAGTTAATTAATTAATTACATGAAAGGGTGTAACCCTTCATGCTCGAAGCCTATAAAGGCGAGCCTCCCTTGTCATTATTATCATCATCTCCTATCTTATCATTAATATATATGTTTTCCTTATGGTTTGTCTGATTTACCAAGTTTTTTGGTAATATTATTTGTATGAGCGAATAAATATTTGGCTCATTTGGTATCAGAGCCTCATTGGCTAGATCTTGGCTTTTGGCCATATTTTTGGCTTTTATCCATCACCCAAGGTTTCCCTAAATTTTTGGGTTTCACATTGTTAGAATAATCCGTAGGGATTATTGTAAATAAATAATAAATAGGAATATGAATAGATAGGAAGGTGAAAAGGCTGGTTCTCAACCGCCACATTATAATGTATAAATAAATTTTTCAGCCATGAATAGAATTGAATCGGGAGTTACTACCAACAAGTGGTATCAGAGCCAGGTTTTCTATTACCAACACAACATGCAGAAAACACAGGCAGATGGAGGACTGAAATGCAGTAACACATACAATGCATGCGACTGGCACTGATGGAGCAGTCTGGCAGAGACTGTAGACCTGCAAGGTTATTATTTTTTTCTATTTCTCTTTGTCATATCGAGTTCATTATTGTAAATTACACTAACAGCTGTAAAAGATGCAATATTTTTCATCAATAGTTGGTGCCACTCTCTCTGGCAAAGAGAGAGGCAGAGGAAGAAGAAAATTCATAGGCAGAGGGGGCAGAAAAAGATTAGATTTGTAGTGCAAGCATTGCGGAAATATTGGGCAAACATCAGATCAGTGTTGGGCTTCGTGGGACTCCATCAAAGACAAACATAACCAGAAGAAATATGACCAAGATGCTAGTAAATATTTTGATTCTTGTATTGTTGCACATTGTAATCTTGGAATTAATGAAATGACTTCTCTTTCATCTTATAAAGATTGTTGGCTGCTTGATACTGGTGCAACATCACACATGACATTTAGAAAAGACTTTTTTGAAGAACTGAATGAAACAATAGATGGAATAGTTTACTTTGCAGATAAGTCAAGTATTAAACCAAAGGGAATGGGCACCATTCGACTAAAGATGCCTGGATTCCCTGATTTCTTCTTGAAGAATGTTCTCTATCTTCCAGAGTTGCAGAGAAGCCTGCTGTCCTTGGTGGAGATTCGATAGCAAGGCCATTCCATCCATATGTTTGATGGAATTGTTGAAATAAGAAATTCCTCTGACAACCAAGTCATCATGACTGGATACGAAGATGGAAAGCTGTTGAAGCTCAAGGGTTCATTCACAAAATTTCAGAACTATGCCTACCTCTCTCAGCATGGAGAAGGTAATATGTCATCTAGCTCATTGTGGCATGCAAGATTTGGTCATCTAAATTATAACAGTCTTCGTTTGTTGAGAAAGAATGGTGTATTTGGCTTGCCCACCATTCCCAAAGAGAAGAACAAATGTGATGCATGTATATTAGGGAAACATAGTAAGCTGCCATTCCATGAATCTAATTTCAGAGCTAGTAGGAAATTAGAATTAGTACATTCTGGTTTGTGTGGCCCAATGCCAACTCCTTCAGCAAATGGGAATAAGTATTTTATGACATTTGTTGATGACTACTCATGAATGTGCTGGATTTACTGTTTAAAGACAAAATCAAAAGCATTTCAAACATTCAAAGACTTTCATGCATTGATTGAAAAACAAGCACAATAAAAAATTGGTACACTTTGTACTGATAATGGAAAAGAATACACTTCAAATGCTTTTGAAGATTATATTCGTTAGCATGGAATTGCACATCAGACTACAGTTCCCTACAATCCTCAACAAAATGGTGTAGCAGAAAGAATGAATAGAACCATAATGAATATGGTTCACTCAATGATGTTTTTCAAGAATGTAAAACTAATGTTTTGGGGTGATGCAGTAAAATGTGCAGCATATTTGAGAAATAGAAGTCCCTCAAATGCTCTTAATGACAAGACCCCACATGAAATGTGGTTTGGCCATCTCCCTTCAGTCAGGCATCTCAGAGTTTTTGGTTCCACCTGTTATGCCTTAATTCTGAAGGAGCAAAGAAACAAGCTTGGTGCTCGAAGCAGGAGATGCATTTTCCTGGGTTATGAAGAATACTCCAAGGCATACCATTTGTATGATGAGGTAAACAAGAAATTTGTTAATTCCAGAGATGTTATTTTTCTTGAAACTAATAAAAATGACCAGTCCATTGAGAGACAACTTGATCATTTGGAAAATTATCCTCATCCAAAGACATATTCTGAAAATGAATATGAAATTCCAAACCTTGAAGGGGGGATTCCTATTCTGGATCAGCCTTTGGAATTTCCATATGAAGCACCAACTCCCCCGCATGAAGAAGTTCCTGCTACTTCACTTGAACAAGAGGTTCAACTGGATGATGTGATTGAGAGAATTGAAAGACTCTCAATCAATGATGAAGCACCACCAGCTGATCAACCAGGATCATCACGGAAGATTCCTAAATGGGCCACAAAGGAACTTGAAAGTGTCCATCCAAATGAAGTTGGAAAGACAGGAACGAGAAGTTCGAAAAGAGATGGAGGAGAAGCAGATAATTTAGGTGATGACATGGATGTATCATTTGATTGTGAATTTAATTTATCTGCTAACTTTGAACCAACTTCCTTTGAAGAAGCTTCTGCTTGAGCTGAGTGGAAATAAGCTATGCAGAATGAGTATGAGGCACTCATAAAGAATGGAAATTGGAAGCTGGTTAACCCTCTAGTTGGAACCAAACCAATTGGCTGCAAGTGGGTGTACAAGAACAAATACAAATCAGATGGCTCACTTGACAAGCACAAAGCGAGGCTTGTAGCAAAAGGCTATGCACAGAAAGAAGGAATTGACTATGAAGAAACATTTTCTCCTACAGCAAAATTGGCTACCATCCGAACCTTACTCTCTTTAGCTGCTCAGAAAGGGTGGAAAGTTCATCAAATGGATGTGAAGACTGCTTTCTTGAATGGAGACTTGAAAGAGAATGTCTTCATGTCTCAGCCAGAAGGATTTGTTGTGAAAGGAAAAGAACAAAAGGTATGCAAGCTTGTCAAATCCTTGTATGGCCTAAAACAATCACCTCGCGCATGGTATGAAAAGTTAACCGAGCATCTTTTGAAGTTAAATTTTGAACAT
>LPNX010821855.1:277194-308353 GCA_001517045.1 Pseudotsuga menziesii | reverse complement strand
ACAACAATTAGACCAGATATTTCTTATGTTGTTGGCATACTTTCAAGGTTCATGCATAAACCTTGTGAAGGACACTGATCAGCTGTAAAAAGAGTTCTAAGATATTTGAAGGGGACTCAAGACGTTGGACTCAAGTACTCTAAAGTGGATGACTTCAAATTTATTGGGTACTCAGACTCAGATTTTGATGGCGATAAGGAGACGGGAGTATCAACTTCTGGATACACCATGNTGGACTCAAGTACTCTAAAGTGGATGACTTCAAACTTATTGGGTACTTAGACTCAGATTTTGATGGCGATAAGGAGACATGAGTATCAACTTCTGGATAGACTATGAGTCTTGGATCGGCAGCTGTTTCATGGAGATTACACAAAACAGTCAGTTCCAGCAGATTCAACAACAAAAGCAGAATATGTGGTTGCAGCTGAAGCAATGAAAGAAATAGTATGGCTTAGGAAGATACTTGAAGATTTGCAAGAGAAACAAGAGAACTCCACTCCATTGTTGGTCGACAATAATTCTGCAATCAAGCTGGCTAAGAATCCTAGATTCCATGATCGAACCAAACACATCAACACAAAGTATCATTTGATTCGACATGATGTAGAGGCCAAGACAGCCCATCTTCGACATTGTTCCACAAATGATCAAGTTGCATACATCTTCACGAATATGCTTGGACGAGAAAAGTTTGAAAGATTCAGAAACATGCTCGGACTTACAAACATCCCTTCGGATTAAGAGGGGGATTGTTAGAATAATCCGTCAGGATTATTGTAAATAAATAAAAAATAGGAATATGAATAGATAGGAAGGTGAAAAGGCTGGTTCTCAACTGCCACATTGTAATGTATAAATAAATGTTTCAGCCATGAATAGAATTGAATTGGGAGTTATTACCAACACACATTATTTACACCTTGTGTAGATTTGGGTTTCCCAAAAAAATAGGACTTTGTCCTTAAAAAAATAAAACATGGGTAAAGTAACTCCCCCCCAAAAAAGAGAGTTTAAAAAAAGTGAAAAAAAAAAGTAAAAACAAAAAAAAACTAAAAGAACGAGGAAAAAAAAGGGGAAAGAAAAAAAAGGAACAAGTGAGATTTGAACTTGGGTGGGGAATATAACATCCATTCCTCCCAACCACCCAATCTACTCACATTTTACAAAACATAAGGGAAATAAAATATCAAAAAGATGCATAATAATGGATACTAAAAAGCAAGTGAGATTTAACTTAGGTGGGGAAGTCAAAGGAAAAAAAAAAATCGAAGACCATCATTATCTAGTGTGGAAGAAATTAGAGATCATGGAATCTAGGTTGCGACTACAAATAAATAAATTAGAAGACAAGTTAAAGTGTTTTCGAAGAGACAATGAAGAATTATGAGACACGAATAGGAACTCAGAAATAATAATTAAAATACATGAGATGCAAAAAGAGATCAAGGAACAAAAAATTTCCGAGCAGAAAAATCATATAGAAAAACTGTCTGCCCAAATTGAGAAATTAAAAGATGAAAATGATTTTAATTAGAGATTGAGAAATCAAGATATAAAGAAAGAAATAAATGATTATGAAGCATAAATAAAATAGTTGAACAAAATCGTTAGCGACAAGGATGAAGAACTAACATAGATACGACATAACTTAGAAAATCAAGAATCAATGATCGACCAGTATCGATAGCATATAAAATTTCTTCAACAAGAAAATGACGAATCTAAAAAGACTCATAAGTTGAAGATCACAAAAGTAATAAAACACTATCCAACAATTCTGAAGAAATTTTTAGATTAATGAATCATAACAAAACACTAGTCACGAAAATTAAGAAGTTGAAAAATAGTCGGAAGACAGAACAATCTACAAACGAAATTGAAGGGAAACTTCTACACAAGCAGGAATAAAATGGTTGCATCATAAGTCATAAAAAATATCTTAAGGAACAACTTAAGAAGTCTGAAGTTGACAGAAAAGAACAAGTAGAAGTGATTAAGAAGTTTCAAAATGATTATGTGCAGTTGGAAAACAAGTTGGAAAAAATACAGAATGAAACCTTAAAACCTCAAGGAATGAAAATACAACTTACAACTAGCATCAATGCTCAAAAGATGACACTCGTAAAAGAAAGTGACATTGTAAAAATTCCCTATCGACACCCTAACCATAAAAACTAAAATTCTAAAAAGTGGGAAATGTCGAAAGATAATGATACAAATATGATCAAAGCTCCTGACGAGAGATCAGTAAGGAATCCCAATAGTCAACAACAAATCAATTTAGGATGGATTGACCCATCCACGTATAGAAATTTATGCTCTATACTTAGCAGTTCGTATAAACATGTTTCATCAGCCATGGCATCACAAAGAACAACATGACAACATTATAAGGCTTTGAGGACAAAGACTTTCTAAGAGAATGGTAATGTAATGAATATAAAATAAATTATTGAATATAATAGTTAATTAATTAATTACATGAAAGGGTGTAACCCTTCACTCTCAAAGCCTATAAAGGCGAGCCTCCCTTTTAATTATTATCATCATCTCCTATCTTATCATTAATATATATATTTTCCTTATGGCTTATCTCATTTACCAATTTTTCTGGTAATATTATTTGTATGAGCAAATAAATATTCAGCTCATGAACGCTGTGGACGTGAGTATGGTATATCAATAGTTGTGTACGCGATTTCTGTACGCGGGTTCTCTGAAGGAAAGTCGTGTACAGTACGCGACTTGTCCAGAGGACAATTGTCTACACTGCACGAGGTAGAAACAGATTGTGTAGCGTAAAAAAATCAATTTTTTATATGAATCTAATGGTTTAAAATGGATTTTTTATTAGATTTAAATATGGTGCTTCAGTGGAGAGAGAGGGAACATGAAGACATGGACCAAGAAACTCTACAAGATGCCCCCATGGTCAATGTTTTACAGCAAAGTGGGTTATTGAAATTATTCTGTACCTCACCTATGCGATCAAATGTCCGCCTATTAGAGTTTTTGATAAACTATTGGGATCACGATCTTGGTATGTTTTAACTTCAAGGTGAGTTTCTAGAGATTACTTCGGAATATTTCTATTTTATTTTCATTTTATCATGATGGGGAGCTTTGGTGAACTTGTAAGGTACTGGCAGAGGTGGTGACCTTCTAAGTGTACAGAATTACATAGATACATACTGCGAGCCTAACACTCAAAATAGGGGTAGCTGAATCCCTATTTTTCATATTCACAACTTGCCTTTACAGGTATTGGTAAGCACTATAGTGAGGGTTGCAGGGTCATCATCACTTCACCTTGAAGCTCGAAACCAAATAAGACTTGTGGTGGACTATATACATGGAGCTCTATATGACTGGTGTTTGGGAATAATATCGATAATGAGGAAGCGGCTCTCTGACTACAAAAGAGGCAAGAATTTTTTTTTTGGTTATTCCAGCATATTGGTAGCCTTTTTCTTTGAGAGGGTGCTCGGTTTGATTTCTACAGTACCATTTCTAATTCGTTCTCCCCATCAACCTAAAATGAGTAGGTGGGGAGATATCTTCCTCCACTAGGGAGGCGGTGGATCGGTCCAGAGCGTATACGATGACGACTTCTACTTTTGGTGGGAGCGAGAGTTACCAGCCTTGGAGCAGTTTCCATATGCTGGGCTATATTTCCAAGGTGATACCGACCTTGTCCTCCCTCCTGGAGGAGCATGGGGAGAGTCAGGTATTTTTGTTTTCAAATTTTCAAGTTTTTATGAATTTTAACTATAAAGATATATACATATGTATAAGAGATTTAATCCTTTTAAAATGTGAAACTCTAGATATTGGACCAGTCCTCCCTACTAGGAATCCATGCATGTATGTGCGTCCTATCTTAGGAGAGGACCAGGGTTTGATTAGGTTTCTTAAGGGAAAGATGGCCACGCTTACCCATAGAGTACCTACCTTACACATTGATCATATCCCTATCGTCATGTAGGAGCTAGTGGTTGGTATACCACCTATCTGGATACGCCTTATGAGGTGGGTAGCGAGAGTAGTACTTGTGTATATTGATGTCGTTGAGGCTGAAGAATCCTAAGAGCAGGATGATCGAGGGGAACAGGGTGGTCAAGCTTAGACTTAGGAGCATTTTATGGACTTTGATCCATATTTTGTATATTTTTTGTATATTATACAGTTATGAATGGATCTGAGGATCAGAAACTCGACCTATCTATATGGACAAATATTCACACACACACACACACACACACACACACACACACACACACACACACATATATATATTACCGGTTTATTTACAAGTGTTTTGTTCTGTGTCTGCTATATATTTTTATGCAAAATGTGTTAAGTGCCAATCCAAGATATAATTAGCATATGCATCAGTTAATGAATTTTGATTTCTTGGAATTTGATTGAATATAATAAAATCAAAATTTCTTTCCAATAACCTAACTTACATAAAATGACATAGAAAAATAGGTTTCCGCACCTGATAAGCTCAATTGAGCTGGGAAACCACCAGTTGAGAGTCAAGTCGTACTTACAGCTGAGTGATACCACATGACAAAGAATCCCATAAAATATCAATGGCAGCCTTGTATTCAGCCACATTATTGGTAGCAAGACCTAAGCAAGCGCCTCCCGAGGCAACTAACTGTCCTGAGGACGAGTAAATGACCCATGCGGTTGAAGCCAAATTACAAGTGTGGCGACTAGCGCCATCAGTGAAACCTACGAACCACTCGGAAGAAATCTGTAACAACCAGAAAATGGCATAAAAAACACAAACTGACGAACTATTGTACATAAAAATACATACAATAAAATACAGGAAAAAGCGCTAAGCCTAAGCATAGTACTTTTTCAAGTAAAGCCCAGTTCTAGGCTCAGGCAGGTTATTCCCTTTGAAATAAATCAATTCATATGTGCCCTTCTTCAACACCTTTGAAATGACATAAGGTCCTAACCACATGGACCTGAAGTTTCCTTCCCCCAAGGGTTCTTTGTCTTGATCCCAGAGCAAGACAAGCTCCCCTTAAGAAAAAATCCGAGGCTTGACCAATTTATCATATTGCCTTTTTACCCTATTTTTATGAGCTTCGTTTGCTATCAGTGCATCTCTACAGTGCTCATATAGATGTTCTAAATGTAATCAACATTCTTCCATCTCAGTCATATCAGGTAACACATGAATAGCAATATTTAAGAATGGGATTTCCCATTCGACTGGAGTAACTGCTTCCACTCTGTGAATGAGTTGGAAAGGAGAAAACCCTATAGTAGTTTTCACATTGGTCTGATATGCCCAAAGTGCAGGATATAGCATGATGTGCTGGTTGGAATGGGTTGCATTAATAGTACGTTTGAGAATAGTATTCAAATTTTTATTTACAGCCTCAACTTGACCGTTTGCTTGAGGATAGAACAAAGATGAATGTTCTTGTCTAAAACCTAGCATAGTGGTCAAATAAGTCATCATACTATTTTGGAAATGACTACCATGGTCAGTGAAAATCTCTTTAGGGATACCAAATCGTGCGATAATTTGGTTGAAAACAAAAAAATCTCCAGTTTCCCCTTCAGCTTTAAAGGTGGGCATTACCTCTACCCACTTCGTGAAATAATCTACAGCGACAATGATATGTTTGTGTCCCCTAGCTGAGACTAGGCTACACATCACATAATCTATCCCCCACTTCGTGAAGGGGCCCACTAAGATGATGGGAAATAACGGAGCGAGATGCGACAACATATTTTTGGTGTAAAGATGACAAGGATGACAATGCTTCATGGCTTCCACACAAACTCTAAAGATCGTGGGCCAAAAATAATCAACACGGAAGATATTTTGGGTCGTTTCTAACCCAGATAAATGACCCCCACATGTTCCACTATGGGCATCATTTAGGACAGTCTCTACTTCTCCATGGGTAAGACATCGATGCAAAACATAATCTACCCCCCTAGGATATAAAGTATCTCCAATAATGACATAGTTCTTGGCGTGCATGCAAAGTTTATACCGCTCTTCCCACGAGAATATTGCTGGGGACTTCAAATTCTACATATAGATAAGTATATCTCCATACCAGGAGTTAGAGGTGGAAATAAAAAAGATATGCTCATCTGGGAGCGAGTCTTCTTCAATGGCTACATCTTCCTCTACCGAAAATTATTCAACGAGCTCAGCAAAAACTAAGGATTTCTTGGATTTAGTGGATTTGAAATGTAAGTCAAACTCTTAAAGAATGACTATCTATTTGTTGAATTTTCCTCCAACTATTCGTCGAGACAAAAAATATTGAAAAGGATTAACATCCGCCACTACCATTGTGGTCCTTAGTAAGATGTAGTGATGCAACCTCTAAACAACATACACAGCTGCCAAAGCCAACTTCTAGACATGGGAATATCTAAGTTCAGGGTCAGCTAAAGCACGATTGAGATAGTAGACAACATGCTCTTTGAGCTTATCGTCCTCTTGGACTAGTACTACACCTATGGTCGACTCAGATGCGGCCAGATACAATATAAAATCCCGAGAATATATTGGCAGATGCAGTAATGGTGCTGACAAAAAAGGTTCTTTTAATGCCTTGAAAGAAAGTTGTGCAATTTCGTCCCATACAAATGGGGTGTCCTATTTCAATAGATGCATGAAACATTTAGTAATCTTGGCATAATTTACAACAAAATGTCGAAGGAAATTAGACTTCCCTTACAGGCTTTGAATCTTCCTAATAGAACGAGGAGGAGGAAAATTTATGATGGCCTCAACTTTCAAAGGATCCACCTAAATGCCTTTGCTGGAAACAATGAATCTGAGTAGTCTCCCTGACTCGAAACAGAAAATGCACTTGTGGGGATTCAAGCAAATTTTGTAGTATCTGCATCATTCAAAAATCAAACACAAGTGATTTGGGTGATTGATCCTCTTACGAGAATGTGTTGGAAGATCATCAAGGTAGGGTTTGGAAATGGCTTTAATGTCATGAAAGGAAAAATTCATTACCCGTTGAAAGGTTGCCCCTACATTTTTTAATCCAAAGGCCGTTTTCTTGTACACTAAGGTAACCCAAGGACAAATAAAAGTTGTTTTATGTTGGTCTTTCGGTTTAATTTGGATTTGATTATACTTGGAGAAACCATCCATAAATGAAAATACTTCACTTCCAGTGCAAGTATCAATAATTTGATCTATAAATGGCATGGAGTAGTTAAGGATGATTTTAAGGAACCATACTTATTTAAAAGTGTATAAATATTGGCGAATATTACCAATTCTTAAAACTCCAACTATAAAATGATTGGCGATAATTTTCAAAAAATATTTTAATTTCCAAGGATTTTATATATTTTATATAATAATTTGGCGATTTTTAGGGTGAAAAAATTTTACCCCATCAAAATTGGGCGAAACAGGGCTTCAGAAAATGCAAAATGGCGAATCTTTTTTGGGAGAAAAACATTGAAAAATAGCCCACTGGGCTAAAATTCACCCCTAAAATTATCCTTGGTAGTTGTCCTTAGGACAACCTTTGTTTAGATATCGAAAGTCAGTACAAATGCATATATTCCTTTGCTTTTTTTCAACAGGAACAGGGTTGGATACCCATTCTGTCAAAGGTAGGGGGTAAATAAAACCGGCTTTCAACAGTTTCTCAACTTCAGCCTTAACTGTTGCTGCTTTATGCGGGTTGATGGGTCCTAAATTTTTTCGAATGGGTCTAGCATCAAGGTATGTTCGTATT
The DNA here is from genome assembly GCA_001517045.1 of Pseudotsuga menziesii. Taxonomy (NCBI): domain Eukaryota; kingdom Viridiplantae; phylum Streptophyta; class Pinopsida; order Pinales; family Pinaceae; genus Pseudotsuga; species Pseudotsuga menziesii. The sequence continues at coordinate 300,587 of LPNX010821855.1, read as the reverse complement.
TCATGCTCGAATATTGATGGATCAATGCCTAGCATCTCCTCATATGACTGAGAAAATACCTCACAAAACTCCTTAAACAATGCCGTATAGATCACAATCGCCTCCAGAAAAAGTTTGCGTCGATGTGTACATTTTCCACAACGTTTGGATTAACAGAGATGTTGATAGGAACTGTAGCGAAATTTTTTTCCATAATCCCCTCAGCAAATATCCCTTCCATTGGTAAGGGATTAATAGGCGTATCAACATCACCTGCCAATCTCATATGGAACTCCTGGATCTTGATCCTGCTTAACTCTGGAATAAAATAGGATCGCTGGTAAATATCTTCACAGATCTTATCTTGTCTGCACATGGATTCTAGAATGTCTTCATCTGAAGGTAAAACCATATCTAAGAAATCTCTAGAATGCAAAGAGTTCTCTACCCAAGCAGGGAAATAGGATTCTTCTGGCTCCTGTGAGACTGTGAGAGGGACCAGAATGGAATCAATAGTGGTATGAATGATAGCTTGATAAGATACTTCCGCTACTGATAAAGGCACTTCAGGTTCATGGTGGGAAGGAAGAACCCAAGGATTTGTTCTATCAATAGCCATTTCTATAGAATTCTCTACACTAGTAGAACCTATATAATTAATCAGAGCTGGAATATCAAATGTGCCCATAAATGATGCATACATTCTAGCCCCTAAGCTCTTTGAAGCAAGTCTAACCTGATTAACCAATCGTATGCTGGACTCGTTAGTTTCCATGTGACCTTTTCGAGTAAAACTGAGTTGGTATATATTAACCAACTTCCCTTCATGTGGAAACACTACCACCCAAAAAATGGCCGATGGAATAGCTGACATGGTGTAAGTCCAACTTCTCCCCAAGAGAAAGTTATAATCCAAAGGTGCATCAATCACCTCTACCTCAACAAACAGTGCTTTCCCTACCAAGTTAATTTCAAAATCCAGTAGGATACCATGTGGATGAAATGACCTTTTGTCGAAAGCAGTAAGTAGGGTGTTCGATGGAACCAGCTCTAGATATCCAAGATATTTCCAACAAGACAGGGACATGACACGTGTAGAAGCACCCTTGTTGACAACCACTCTTCCGATGGTATTTCCACCATGGATGACATCTATCGATAGGGCTACCTGATATGGCAGGCACATTTTGACATTAGACAAATTAAATTTCACCATGAGACTCGATCAGTCCATACTACCTAAGGTTGCTAAGAGTGCATCCCGTTGGCTGGGATAAATCTGTAACACCTCTAAAGCCAACATTGCACAAGGTGTCTGGGCTAAGTCTTCAACTACAGAGTAGTTTGCTGCAGCCCTAGTATTAGGATTGTGCAAGGTTTTCTTAAAGACACCCTTCGGTATTTTGGGCATAATTTTGGCAGGCTTCTCAATCGTGAGAAGGTTCGAAGTTTCACCTATTGACTTACCCTTCTCTGAGCTCTCTTTTTCATAGTTCTTGTTCCTGGTCTATAGCAAAGTCTTAGATCGAACTATGTTGATATAATTGGGGTCAAGAGCATTTGGGGTGCCCCCTACTGCATTTGAAGTTGAAGTAGAATTATGTCCTTGGGGAAATGGATCCTTTAGGACAGTCGGTTGTTGGCCTTTTAATAGCTTCTGAGCTTGTTCCATAAGGGTACATAGATAGGTCAAGTGATCCTCATGGCACAACTTACATGGGAATTTCACCTTCTTCTTTTCTTTCTTGCCCCCATCAGCATTGTTTGTGGGTTTTTTCTTGTTTTGGTTTCCCTCACCATTTTTTCTTTTCTTCTTTTTCCCATTGGGCTGATTGCCCTTCTAAGCGTTTTGTGCAAAAACATTTGCATTTTGGGGCAAGGGGGAAGCCTTTGCTGCCTCTGCCATAGAATGTTTAACAGACAGCTGATGGAGTTGTTTATCCAAATATTCTATAGTGGAAGAATTCACAGAACCAACCACACCATAGGCATGGGGTCGAGGCTTAGGTTTCTCTACATTGTGCATTGGCCTTGGTGCCTTAGTAATAATCTCATATAAAATCCTAGACTGAGAATATATCAAATCTAGTTGCTAGGCCCTAAGGATATCTTCTTCCTCGTTGGTCACTCCCGAAGTAGATACATCCTTAGATATATATGGCAATAGGGATTTAAGGAACCATTCTAATAAGAACTCAGGAGGAATAGTGGCTTTAATAAGGCCCTTCCATCTTCTCCACTCTTGGATGTGATCTGAAATATGAGTGGAATTTTCCTACCGGAAGGTAGACAATAATTCTTTCCTGAAATCATATCAGACAGGAAGTTGGAAGTGACTAAGGAATACATTAGCCAAGTCCCAAAAACTATTAAATGCAGTAGAAGGAAATTCAATATACCATTTTTATCCAGTACTGGTTAAATTTCTTTGGAATAGCCTTGACCCAACTAAATATTCATTCAGTGAGTTGGAAGAGCACCACAAATTGAAAGTGGTGACATGAGCTCTCGGATCATCAACAAATTTTCCTTCGAATTTTTGGATATCCAAGGGAATCTTGGTAGGGATGGGTGGCCAGGAGGAGTTATATCTCATCGGGTCATTCATTAGTTTTGAAAAATATGGAAAATTTAACATTTCCAGGAAAGGGAGCTTGGGTCTAACCGGAGCACTAAAAGTAACAACTTGGGGATTGGAGGGACTTGCCCCCATGTTCCCATATATGAAGGTGAGGTTACCCCCTGTTGTTGGTTGCGAAGTGGTTGGGATGCTTTGGAAAGTATTCCATCCATAACCCAGCAGATTGTTTATGTGCGGTGCAGTATATGAGGTTCTAACTACCCCAGTAGAAGGTGGCGTTTGGAATACAGTAGTAGGTATCCCTTTTGCTGAAAAGGAAAAAAAGAGAACTCGTGAATGGAGCTAAAACTAGAGTTCGAAAACCTTAAACATAAGGATTAGGGTTTTCAAACTACACCCCTACATATGCGGGTGTTGGGCCTATGTATGGAGTGGATGGGGGAATGTGCCCCCCATTCTAAGGAAAACCTTGGACAAAATCCGAGGATCCTATAGGACCACTTTGAGCAGTGTGTGTGAAAGAAGTAGGAGCTATAGGTACACTAGGAATCCTAGTGATCATACCACTATAAGCACCTGCTAAACTTGTGGGATATGATGGTTGAACCACTTAGCTAGCTAGAGTTAACGGTGTAGTAGGTATACTTGTTCTAGGGGTACCTACCGGGGGAGGTAGCACCCCTTTAGCTGGAGCAGCTAAGGTGTAAATAAAATAACTTTCTCCTGTAGTAGACATTATTCTACCCAAAGGGACACCAATCACGGGTGGATTGAAAGGATGAAATTGAATGATCACTGGATTGTTTAATTCAATTAGAGGTGAATTAAAATTCCTTGCAAACACGTCAGCCTACAAGTCTTCTATCTCAACTATGTTTAAATTAACACGGTTTGTCGTAAGCTCTAGTTTACCTGGAACTTCACTAACTCCTATCAGTTCAAAAGAACCATCTATGTCCAATATTCTCCTTTGAGGGGGAGGTGGGGGTTCCAATGTAATAAGCAGAGGAAGGTTTTGCAACCTTTGTGACGTTCTAATATATTAGTCCTCCATGATTGTAAATTTGACTCTTCACACCCTAAGGTCGGCTAAAACACACACAAACCACAAACCAATCACTACAAAATTTCCTAAAGTCTCAACAATCATGAGGGGTATAAGGTATGCTTTCCCGAAGAAAGCTGAGAGATAGTTTCTTGGCATCCTTGAATAGGTTCTTAGGCACAAGTAGAGGAATCACCCACCACCCTCCTACACTTTCAATAAGGGTCACCTTCCAAGCCCGTCCAAGGTGAACCAGAAACAGCCTTCTAGTTTACTTGTGTATAAACTCTAGATGTCTAAGAGACTAGAGGCTACCTTAGCTATATCAATAGTCTGGGGGGATAGTCGCAAGCCTGATTCATATGCATGGGTAGGGTAGCAAATCCTAAAATTCTGTCTAGGACAGAATCCCTAGATGCATAAAAATCTTGGTCTATGTTTTCAAAAGGAATCGGAGGTTTATCTCCTCAGTCCAATTCCTCCATGCGACCTCGTGCTTAACTCCCATTTGAGAGGAGCTTCCTAGAAGATATCAACACAAACAATGATTTACCTATCAATTGGCCATCTACATCTAAATTTAAGTACTTATGGGGAGTTTACACTTCCTATCCCACAAGTATAGCCTAAGCTAGTAGGTGTATGACACTATAAAACAAAACTTACTAATAAATTTTAAATTGCAGCGTTCATTTTAAGGGTTGTTCTTAGTCAGAGGGTGAGTGGTGTGAATGACTATGATATTATAGACTTGATAAGAAAATTTAAAAAGGTGTATAAAATGAATTCCAAAGCAAATTATAACTACTTAAAGCAAGCTTATTTTTATATTTTTTTGTAAATATGAACTAATGAAATTGAAAATAGGAAAGAGAAAACTCAGACTTATTTTTGTGATTTTGAGAATTTATTCAAAAATTGAAAGTAAAACTACCATATATGATTCAAATGCAAATGTTTCCAATGATTTTCTTTTCACTTTTCAAACTCTTCAAAAATTACTATGCACCTAAATGTAAAAATTATTGAGTATGCTTGAATAATCAGACTATAGAAATCAAGCAAAATGAAGTATAGCATACTTATAAGAACCAAAGATCAACCACATAAGGAAGAAACTTGGCAAACACCTATCTTGGGAAGACACAATGAATGAAATCCACTGAAATCAATAAAAGGCAAGTGACAAACCAACACTACTTGGAAATAGCACTGGGTACACGATATCTAGAACCATGATCACTGATTTAGATACACAACACTTGGACCTATCACCCAACAAGATAATCCACCTTAGATTGCTAAAAAGAAAGAAAATCTAAACAACAAAAACTCAAGGGCTTGCTGAAAAGCCCGAAGTATGGTTGACAGGGATTTCAAACCTACAGTGAAATGCCGGTACTAGAATAGTACTAGAAGACCACAAAGCAAGGAAAAATCCAAAAATGACAAGGACAAGCAACCCTACCCAAAATTTTGTTGCTAAGGTATGTACAGACTGTCTAGTTGAGCAACCCATGTACTGTACGCAATTCTTCAATATAGAAAACCATGTATACAAGCCTCTGTACGTGACTGTGTAGCACAACAATACGCGTAGAGGAGAAAAAAAAATTCAAAAAAGAAAAAATTATAAAGGTCTCTAAAACACTACTGCAAGTCCAAACCAAGAGATAAAACCACACACTGAATCAAAGAAAAGAATGGGAAAGGATCTACAGGACTAACCCACATAAGGCTAAACTCCCTAGTGTAGTCGTCAGTTCTATTGTTTAGGATTAAGCACCCTTGTAACCTAGGGTCTGGTGTTACCAACTTACTACTAACCTTGCAGACAATTAACTTTAATAGAGAATAGATAGGAAATAGGAAGAAAGTCTTGACTTACCCAATTATCGATAGTTGATCCAAGCTTGATCTTCTTCCATTCCTCTTCTCTCCAAAGCTTCCAGGGATGCACCTCCTTTACCTGTAAAGAGAAAATTCTCCAAGTACTATATTATGCATGTATATATAAGAGGTTAGATCAACAGTATATCCAATACATAATAAAAAATATTCAGTAACCATGATACATGAAAGAGACTCAACACAATGTTGGGAGAATAGTTCTATTTATTAACAATCAGTGAATGAGATAAGAGTACAACCTAGCTTTTGAGACAATGACTCCTTTGCAACCAAAGGAATCTCAGTTTTGTTGCTCCAAGACTTCTGAAGATATACCACCAGCATAACGTTTCTCTCCTGTCTTGATTGATTAATGCCCCCCCCAAGGCCTCTATTTATACTTTGGGAAATAGAGTAGTTTCGAAGGTTGAGGAGGTTGAAATAGTTAGGATAGTTAATGATTAAGGCCCAACTAATATCCATTAATCATATAATATATTTTTAATGTCGAATCATGATGTACGCAACTATTAATATAGGAAACTTGTGTATGACATGTGAGTTGCTTAAAGGAAACTCGAATACACTAATGTACGCGGGTTACAATGTAGATAGTTGTGTACAATACACAAGTTGTCAATGGAAATAGTCACATACGTACGCGAGTTTCAATGAATATAGTCACGTACAAAACTCAACACTTAGAAAAATAATATGGCAAGTTGGTTCAAGGGTCAATGCATCCCAAGTCATGCCCATCTATAGCGTTTTGGAAAAATTCAGTCCTAAGATGTCCTTTTGTGTACCAACACAAGGAATGTTGGCACTCAGATGGAGAAGTGCCATTTGGGTTGATAACAGTCACAAAATGGTGAAGAGAAAAGACTTGGCATCCAATTCAAAATCATCATAGAGGAAATAATAAAATTGTTGATGGATGCACGCATGGTGGAGATAAACATATGTAAAAGCAGGATCGAAAAATGAAGCATAGTGGTGAAAGAAATAGGTTTCCTTGATGAAAACTTAGAAGACCCGCCCTCAATGTGGAGATCATGTGCTTGCCCCTACTAAGAGTGCAACAGCTCTAGATAAATATGGGAAAGATATATTATATAAGAATCAGTAATTCATTTGCATTCCTTGACCAAGCGATTGATGATAAGCATTCATGACAATCAACTTGGTGTCACGGAATATGATGTAAGCCTTAGGGGCAGGAATTATCCTAAATAATAAATGTTATTTGATTTTAGATCTGATGTCCTTTGCTTGATGGATATGGATTCCATTTCTTCCATCTCTATTCACTTATGGATGGGCCAGTGAATGGAAGTGCTTGTTTCTATCATTGGAAATTCATAAGCAGCATTACACCAGGTCAAATGGTGATAACTTAAGGACTTTCTCATCAACTTGACCCCTTTTTATATGATACTAACTCTTTGATTGGAAATTTATTATCCCTTTTATACTGTAACTTGCTACATTGTTCATGTTTGGCATATTGGCCACGTTTTGGGAAGCTCCATGTTGGTAATATTCATAGAAAATAGATATATTTGAAGAGGAAACTGATGTTAAGGTTCATATTCATTGATTTTCCTATAGGATAGATTCTTGTGATAGTCATAAATTTTGGGTTTCCTACCATGCTTTTAGATGGACATGATAGGCAGAAAATTATTAACAAGACAAAGAAGAGTGAAGGAATTATGCACAATTTTCTTAAGCATCAATGATTTTCTAAGAGGCAGTGAGAGAGGGTTTGAGTTTGCATAAAGGGGTATGCTTTGGATAGTAAAAGTTATCAATGCAATTAGAAAAAGATAGTTTCCTACTCAAAAAGGTTATTCAAAGCAACAAGTATTCAGAGCAACAAGGAAATCCATGAAAAGTTAATAAAGCCATCCAAAAGGAAAGAAATGTCATGCTCACTTTGCATGGATAACCTTTTCATTTATGACTTTTCTTTCTTTTTCTAGTAGTAAAGGTGACTTGGTATAAACACATGAGATATGACTTTAGGTATTTTACAACATAGGCTAGTTTTATTTATATCATGTTTTCCTTGGAGTAGGTTTTGTGTTTCTACATTGTATCTCATGCTATTGTACGTGACAGTTCCATCGACCTATTAACCTATTTATGGCCATTTATTGGACATTGAAAAAGTTATCTTATATGATCTATGATGTTCCACAAAGTAGTTCTTCAACAGGAAGTCTTTTTTGTTCCACTATGGGATATAAAGATATTTGAAGCTATAATCTAGTCTTTTCTTTAGTTCTTGTTAATGTATATAGCATCGGAATTACCTATGGTGGAGATTGAAAATCCATAGCACAAGCCATGATTTGCTTCTCTTGCCACATCAAACTTCAATGGTGGCTAAGTTAATACCATTAAATTTAACAAATAAATACAATTACATAGGACAACTTCAAATTTCAACATGTAAGTCTCATCATATGAAAAAAAGGGTAGGAGAGCCTTTTGTATTCTTAATTCGAAATTGTTCTCAAGGTGTAATTCATATTCACATCGGTTGATATCATACATTAACATGAAGTTATTGGAGAATGAAGTTAAGGAGACCACCTTTATCATAAAGATATTTTATTAGCAATGTATATAACCAAGTTCCATGCACTAAATATTTTATTTCTTTTAGCTTCACCTCAAACTACTAGCCCAACATAGAACCTAATACCAATACACAAAGGACCAAAGTTAGATATAAACAAAGATCATTATAAGGACATTATAGATAAATAATGGTAGGATATTGACACCATGATAAGCATGTAAATTATAACACAAGTAACATTCTAAATTTCACTTCATATATAGTATTGTCAATATTTAAAAACAATACATAAAATGGTTTAATTTAGGAATTGAGAGGTATGAAAAAAAAGGGTAAAGGTACCAATCCTTACCTTTCACAAAATATAGAGCATATATATATGTGTGTGTGTGTGTGTGTGTATTATAGTGGAGATTAAAACAAATATCTTATACACTTGATCCTAGAATCTCAGGACTTAAACTTACTTTTGAGTTTTTGAGCTTACTTCTGGTGTATTGGTAGTAGACTTTCGACAAACACTTCACATGCACATTGTCGTAGCTTACTATCCAAGCAGATTATATGGATGTGAAAGTTGGGTTTGCTATTTTGTCAAACACTTACGGTTACTGTCAATGTTTACTGCATGTTCCTCTTATGAATTTCAAAACTCAATTTAAAATTTCCTAACCATACAATGTGATTGCAACATAAATATTTGGAATTGATTCAAATAGTGATTACAACCACAAATTTTTCTATGAGGAAATATTTAAACATCACTGTTAAAAACAAAGTTAAACTCAAAATTCAGGTCTAAAATTTCTCATAAAAATATGACTTATACATTCCTTAACTGCAGTGCCTTTAGTCAGTAGAAGACTCCTCCAATTGTCATGATTTAGTGATGTACACTCATGAAGAACAGTGAATACCTCCAAGCTGTAGCCACACCTCATACAAGGTTGTTTTGATGCTCAGACTAGTGTTGGGGTCTGGAAATTCACAGGCAACAACAACAAGGGATTGTCCTCAGTCAACGTTCCCAACTAGCCCATGACTATTTGGTATAGGGAATCTGTCCGGTTTGCGGTCCGGCTACCGTAGGTCAAATAACAAAAACAAAGGTTTTACCGGTTGCGGCCCGGTCCACCGTGTGTATTTTTGTATTTTTGACTTAAAGTATGATATGCATGTGCCTAATTAACCATGCAGGGTGATAAAGGATGCAAGGAGTAGTCACAACATGATGTGCAGGTTCTTACCTCTCGTCTTAGAACTCATAAGCATCTAAATCGCATATGCAGCAATAAAGTAAAACTATCTATCTATCCTCGGGGAGCCAAATTGTAACTTATTTATGAGTAATGTGTATTGTGCATGCATTATAAAGAGAAATGAAAGATGGCTGATATTACCTCCTACAACACACGAATGATTAAAGATATTTAGACAATCAAATAGCCGATTATTTATGAACAACATGCATTAATCAGGGTGGTAATTTCATAGAATAAACCAGAAATCATTCAAAAAAGAACATAGCCTCTAAGAGTTATAACGATCTCACAGTTAATGGACAAAAATTGGAAAAACGAAATAGTTCATCTTTCCCCAANACCAAACTTTCTCCGACAGGCAAACAATAATTCTTTATTGCAAAAAAAAGTAGTTCTTCTTACAATATCTCTTTACATGTCTAACTGGGAAAAAGCCCTTGTCCCTTCTAACTATTCAATATTTAAACTAAAATAGTAGACCGCTTGGGCTGCCCCAAAACGTGTGACCTTTCGGTCCCTCAAAACGTTTCATATTTCTCCTTATCTTTCCCGCAAAGACTCATGATTTGCTGAGTAACTGAAAGACCTTTCAGGTTTGTACCTTTGTGGCTATTGGCTTTGCCTTCTAATTTGCTTGTCCTCCTTGCGATCCGGTCTCCAATCTATACCTTCACGCCGCAGTAGTCTGAACAATCTCCTGAACGATCCTGCAATTAAACAACAACAATCATTGATTGGGATAGTATTTTTCAAGAAAATTAACTACGCTAAATTGTATCAACTACAATGGCTAAGCAACAAGAAAGGTCATGTGTTGCATTACTGCTAACATGGCAGGGTAGACCTATCCACATCCGCATAGGTGGGCTTTAACATGCGATGGGCGCTGCGAAAATAGTTAAGCACATCGGAGTCGGAAGAGTTAAGACCTAAGCCGTGGCGGGAAAACTTCCAATCGAAAATCAGAAGGACAACGACATCGAAAGCCAAGTGCTTTGCACAGCCGCAACAATGGAAGAGAAAAGGCTATAGACATGCGACATGCATCGGCGGGCGAAGCGCTTTTCATTTCAGGTGGATTAGCTGATTTGAGAGCTGCAACGGCGGAAGCAAAAAGGTTATAGACATGCGACTAGAAGGCCGAAACGCATCGGCGGGCGGAGTACTTATACATCGGGTGCTTAGCTGATTTGGGAGCCGCAACGGCGGGAGAAAAACAGAAAACAACCTCTGATCTAAGTGATAAAAAAATTTAAAATTTGGCAGCGATTGAAACTGTTTCACCTCCGAAACAATGTTTTTCAAAAAACACTTGATCCGATTCATCTTCGACTAACAAAAACCAGACTCTAACATCTCCACCCCGCAGCAAATTCCAACACAAGCAATTTCTAAAAACAGAATGAGAGTTCATCTTCGAAAATCATCCAAAATTAAAGCATGACCAAAAATTCACGGATCCAATTGATTCAACATAGCATTAAAATCATAAGGGGGGTCCAAAATTTTGAAAAAAATTGGGGAGAACGGTTGCAGCTGCAACAACTGGCGATTACCTGGTGAACCTAGATCTCTGGACGATTATTCCTTGAGTAACCAACTGTTTAACAATAAAGGCATCTATTGAATTCTTCCATCTATCTGGATTTCTCAAATGGAAAAAGTGTGTACCTTTATTCATTGATGATAGTCCAATTTGGGAGAGTGGAAACCAAGATTTTCAAGTCTAGATAACTCTGTTGAGGCCGAAGGATGAGTTTCATTGTTACTTTGTCTTTCAGGTAGCTGGCAACTTGGACACCACAAGATCGTACCATATGGCAAATAGAAATATTCATTTGTTCCTCATTCCCATGCCAATTTATCACTTTGGTGCTTTTGGACTTCTGTCCTTTTCACATGAGTCCTCCAGCATGCCTTTCTTTTTGAATTTTAATTCGGACTCCTCTATCCCAAGTGTCCTTTTGTGAGAGAGGTGTATTTCACATTTCAGCTCACGGGCGGAGAGGAACTTTCGGTGATTTAGTACTTATGGTTTAGCATTTTTTTTTATATATAATGCTTTCATATGATTTTTTTGACTCTTATCTGCCTTTTGGCATTCATTTGTTGGCATGGGATCATTTGTATTTAATATACTGTTTACCTTGCTTCTTTCCATGGGCCCTTTGCTATCACTCCCTATGACATTTTAAATGTGACATGGATGGAGCCTCAAAATAGTATTCCAGACCTTTTGATTCTAGTTTATTTCATAGGGGTTAAGCAGGACTTCAATGCGTACATAGCTATTTGGGAAAACTACTAAACTAGAAGAAGTTCTTTTAGACAAGTAGCAATATACAGTCTTATACTCAGGAACCTTAATCATACCAAAATTCTGATGTTTTCCATGCAACCGTGGGTTTGCCTCCTTTATTGAAATCGACATAAATTTAAACTAAAACAAAACTAAATCTCATGACTCAAAGACTCAAAAATATGACCAAGCCAGATTATTTATATACAAGATAGAAGAAGACAAATGAAACTCAGAAAAATAAGGCTTGAGAACTAAACCATTTACTGGTAAGTTCTCTTCCCACCCTTGCAGATCTTGTAACTTATAAGTGGAAGGGCCAAGCTTTGCCACGATCTAGAAAGGGCCTACCCATAACTGCTGGAATTTTGTGTGTTTTCCTTTCTCATCACGGGGGTGGTCCCACTTGAGGACCAAATCTCCCACTTCAAAGTCCTTTGTTCATGCCTTGTGCTTGTCAAACCATCTCTTTATTACCTCTTGTTGTTGTTTAAAGTGCTCTCTGGCCCTAGATCTAGCCTCTTCTGCTTTCAGAAGATTACATATCCTCATCTACAAAACTTCATTCTCCGACCCTCTCGACTCTCGAGCTATTATGGAGGAGGGTAGCATGATATTGGGGCGAAGAATGGCTTCTTTACCATACACACCATACACAAGGGTATACGGTGACACTCCTAACAAATACTTGGGGGTGACTCTATCAGCCCAAAGGGCATTTGGTAGTGCTGAGTGCCAACTCCTCTGGTTTTCTATCACAGTCTTCTTTAAAATTCTAATCAGATTTTTGTTAGAAGATTCAGCCAGGCCATTTCCTTGTGGATAGTAATTTGCAGAGTAATGTAACTTTATTCCTTTCACATGAGCAAAAGCAGTTACTTTAATTGATGAAAGGTAAGTAGAATTATCAAAGAATAAAGAAATTGGAACTCCAAACCTGGTCATAATGTGGTCCTGCAAGAAGTTGATGACAATGTCTTCATTTATTTTGCGCAGCAGGATGGCTTCGACCCAGTGAGTGAAGTAATCTGTTGCGGTCAGAATGTACTTATGTTGTAGGGAAGAGTTCAAATTTATCTCCCCAATAATATCCAACCGCCATTGTTCGAACGGCTCCATGATCATCACAGGTTCAGTGGTGCGGCTGCTTTAGATTGCCTTCCACTACACCTTTGACAAATATTGCACTTCCGGACATGGGCCTGTGCATCTTTGAAACCGTGGGCCAATAGTAACTGGCCCTGAGAATTTTGTGAGCAGTGGTATCTCCTGAAAAATGTCCCCCAGTAGGCCCATCATGCAAATCTGTCATTACTTTCATCGCATCTTATTTCTCTAAGCATCTAAGAAGAACTCCGTCGTAGTTTTTTCTGAATAATATTCCTTCAACAATTTGATAGGAGGCTGATTTGAGATGCAACACTCTTCTTTGCTTATAATTACAATGTTTGGGAAACAACCCTGCCTGTAGTTAATGCACGAGGTCTCTATACCAAGATTCGGGGGCTGTGAACAAAGGACATACATCCATCAAATGTAATTCAACCTTGTCTTCCTAGGTGTGTTCGTCATTGTTCCCATGTTCAGTCATTAGTTTGCGCAACCCCTACCCTTTAACTATATAATCTAGCTTGAATTTGAGGTCATACTCTTAAAGAGTTCTTACCCAATTGCCCCTTCTTTCTCCTAACTCCTTTTGTACAAAAAGTGACCTCACAGCTGGGTATGGGACGATCACCTTGGTTTGATTTTTTAATATATAGGGCCTGAATTGTTTCACTGCTTTGAATACCGTGTAAGCTTGTTTATCAATAGCCGGGTAATTTAATTCGGCCCCTTGTAGACCAGTGCTCATGAAAGATATTGGGAATTCATCCCCCCCATCTTCCTTTTGTGTAAGCACAACTGCTAGTGAATCATCGGATGCAAAGGTATACAGAATAAAATCTTTGTCAAAATCTGGGCTTTTTAGGGAGGATGCATGTGCAACAGTAGTTTTAATTTTGCTAAATGCGTTCTTCTCAATCTCATTCCATTTAAATTGTGCACTTTGCTTCACCATTTGCTGCAGAGACTTGACAATCTAAGTGAAGTCAGGCACAAATCTTCGCATGAAGTTTATTGTTCCCATAAATGATTGCATCGCTTTTTTATTATGGGGCAAGGGAATCTATTCAATTGCTTTGATACTTTTCGGATCTATAGATATTCACTTCTTTGAAACCACGTGCCTCAGCAACTTACCCTCTATGACAACGGACACATACTTCTTGGGATTGAGTGAGATGCCATATTTCTGACAATGTTCAAAAATTTGTCTTAGATGGAACACATGTTCTTCTCTCCTCTTTGAGAATATCATAATATCATCGAGGTATATCACAACACTACGACCAATAAAACTATGGAAAGCTATGTCCATAGCCCTCTGGAACGTGGCTCTAGCATTTATAAGACCAAAGGGAATTCTTCGATAAGTGAAGGTTCCCCATCTAGTCCTAAATGTTGTCTTTAATATATCTTCTTCGGCTACTAATACTTGATTGTAGCCTAAGAAACCGTCCAATAAAGAAAATAGTTCAGAACCTGAGACCATTTGTAGTAGCTGTTCCATGGGTGGAACAGGATAGTTATCTTTATCTGAAGTGCGATTCAAATTCCTGAAATCCACGCATAGCCTGATTTCTCCAGATTTTTTTCTCACTGGTACCAAATTTGAGACCCATTCAGAGTGCCTGACCTTAAAAATGATCCTAGCATCCAATAATTTCTTAACTTCACTCTAAATCAGAGGTTCCAATTTGGGGTGCATTTTCCTTAAAGGATGCTGATAAAGTTTGACACCAGATTTAATGGGGATGACATGCTAGATGATGCTAGTGTCATATGTCTTCAAATATTCGTATGTCCAGGTGAAAAAATCTTTATATTGATTAAAAATACTGATGAACTTATCTCTTTCGGCTGGTGAACAACATTTTCCAAGATTCACATATTTAGGATTGGTCTCAGTCCCTAAATTTATCAAGTCGAATTGTAGAGATGAGCTATGAGTCTTCACATTTGCTGGCCTTCTAAACTTTTCATTTATATTGAACATTCTTTCTAAGGATCTAACTCCTTTATCGGATGAAATTATCATACTTCAGCTCGGCCTGATGTTCTTCATTGTCTATAATTGCTCCTTTAAATACCTCATCATTAGTTAAGCATTCTATAATATGTTGGTCATCGTCGAACACTCACAGGTTGGTGATCATATCAGGGACCGAGGGCCTGAAAAGTAATTCAACGGAGCATCGATTATTAGTAGGTACAATCCTACCGGCTGATGTGGCCAACAAGTCAGCTGCTACATTTTTAAGTCTTGGAATTGAAACAATATTAAATGCGTTAAAACATTTGAGCAGATCCCATACCTCATTTTGATAGGCTTTTAAGTGAGGAGAAATATAATGTATTTGACTCCGAATTTGTTTTACAATTATTTTAGAATCTCCAAAAACTTTCAGATTACTTACCTTTAATTTGATTGCTTTCCTCAATCCTTGCACCAACTCTTCATACTCAACTGTGTTATTCATACATTCAAACTCTAATCTACATGAAAGAAAATGTTTATTCTTCTTGGGGTCGATAAGGACACAACCGGCCCCTGACCCTTCTAACCTCTTAGAGCCATCAAAAAACAATGTCCAGAAATCGCTCACTACTGCATGCGAATCTACTCCTATTGCTAAGTCTACTATTTTACAGTCGATTTCATCAGCCTGTGAGAATCGAAGGAGATTAGGCTGGGTGTCTGACGTGTTGCTGGCTTCTTCTACTTGGTAATTTCCTGGTTCCAACTCAATAAAATAATTTCCCAACACAGAATCCACTGGTTCATTCTTTTCCTCAAGTTGAGTAACGTTGTATTTCATGTGAGGTTCCCTCAAAATTTTAATTTGGTTCAGGCTTCCTTTATACAGAAGCCACAGATGCGACCAATCCGAGGAAAAATATCCATTTAGTTTTGCTGACTAGTCTCTGTTAAGGAAAATCCCATAAGCGTCTAGTATATTGGCCACCATGATATCAATGACTTGGCACGCTTTATAATTTGACGAAAGGCGGACTAGGACATCCTCCATCTCACCAATTACCTTTACATTCATCCTGTCCAACTGAAAAACCCTCCATGTGGATGGCTTAGGCTGCCCATTTATCTTCTTACAGACTGATATTGGCATGACGTTAACCGATGCCCCTAAGTCTACCAGGAAATTATGTACGTTGTGATTAAAAATTTCAAAAGTGAGGAGGAAAGGTGGATGCTTGTTCTTAGACTTACCTCCAATGCTGGTTTCTCCGATTTCTTCTTCCTCTTTAGGCCGATTGTCAATAGGAAGCCTCTCTTCTGATGCTTCAACCACTTTCAATAGTCCTTCCTTTTGCTGCAGCACTTTACACATTTCAAATAGTGAAACGTTCACCTTTACCTTTTTTATATCTTCCATGATGCCATAATCCATGTGCGATTCAATGGGATGAGGTTTATCAGCATTTATATTTTCTTCATTGGGCTTGGCCAATGTATCATTCTGCCTAGAATCTTTGCTGGTAATGGTGAATTCGGGAATTTTCTCTGCTGAGGAATTATTTTGGAATTTCTTAACATTTTTCTGAAGCCTCTTAATCTTTGGGAGCATGAGATTGTTTTCTTTAGCCGAACCTTCGCTCCTTGTTGTTACGTTGGTTTCCATGACATCCTGGTATTTCAAATTCTTTTCTTCCTCAGCATCGAATAACGAAAGAGAATTCCACAGAACCATGGTCTCATCTTCTTGTTCGTTCGTTGAAGTGGTACTTTCTTTTCTTTCTTCATCTCCATCTTCTGTTAATTTAGAATCCAACAGCTCATTCATAACCAACGTCATTGATTTTATCCATTGAGGACAATTCTTTTCAAAGTGGGGTTGTTGGTGGAAGGTGCAAAAATTGTTCGTTCCTACCTCTGTTAAATTCATAGATGCTGGATTGTGCGGAGGAGGTTGGGACTGATCGTTATCATCTCTTTTCTTGTAATAGGGCTTGTAGAACTTTTGAGTTTCCTTCTCTTTCTCCAAGTCTATGATTCTATTAGAAAGCTTCTGCATCATTTTTGCCATGCTCTCAAAATCTGGTGATTGTTCTTCCTTAGGCTTAGTGAACAACAAGACTTTCCTTCCCACACTTTTCTCTCCTGACCATTCGGGATAATCTTTGATACTTTCTCTTTTAGCATCTACCTTTTCTGCCTCCTCATAAGTTTATGCTAAAGTGGGCTTGGCCTTCATTTTGGCGAACATAGCCAACTTGGGCCCTAAAGCTAAAGTATAATATTTGATCAAGACTTTATTTGAAGGTCTGTCAGCTTTAGAAAAATTCTTGAGGTATGCTGCAAATCTTTGAGTGAAGCTATGCACCTTCTCCTTTCTCTCTTTCTTCAAGGCGCATAGTCCTTTCATGAAGGCTGCATGAGTCTTTTGAGTCACATACTTACTTCTAAATATCCTTTCAAAGGTATCCCAATCAGGGATAGAGTTTGCAGGAAAACCAAAATATCATGATGATGTAGCTCCTTTAAGGGTGTGTGGGAATAGTCTACAAACTACATTCTCATGCTCCCCATCCCTTAACCCTTCTATTCCCAAGTAAAAAATTTGCAGGTGGTCATCTACTAGTATCTTCTCAGTTGGGTCGAATTTGGGCAACATCTTTTCAAAGGATTGAGGTAAATCATGTAACGGAGGTGTTAGGTTTAAAAATGACCTGGCTCTCCAGGCACGTGGTGGATTCAGTGGGTTGGGTGGTTGATTAGCATTGACGCCTGCCATGAGTCTGGGTAGAGAGTGAGGAGGGTAGAAAATAGGAGTGTGAGTAGGAGAACTGTGAGGAGTATCTAGACCTTCTTGATTCAAAGGCAGCACAACTTCCTGTAAGGCTGTTTCTACAAGTTCTTCACAATCCTCAACAGCACTGAGTCTTCCAATATAGGACGATCCTTCCTCTTATATTCTATTCTGGGCAATTCAGGGATGATCGGCAATCCTCCAATCTTCTTCACATATGCCCTGGTGTGTCTTCTCAGATTATTAACAACCTCGTTGTCAACATAAAACAAATGTTCTCGACTCCTTTCTTCCAGAATTGGATTATGAAGCCCACTGCTTTCAGAACTGTTACCGGTGGAATAATCTCAGGAAAACAGGTTTCCTTGGGCAGCCATGCACTGGCGGCCCTCCTTCTAGTGCCAAAAACTGTTGAGGCCTGGAAATTCGTAGGCAACAACAGCAAGGGATTCTCCCTAGTCAACGTTCCCAACTAGCCCGTGACTGTTTGGTATAGGGAATCCATCTAGTTTGTGGTTCGGCTACCGTAGGTCAAGTAACAAAAAAAAAGGTTTTATCGGTTCCGGCCCGGTCCACCATGTGTACTTTTGACTTAAAGTATGATATGCACGTGCCTAATTAACCATGCAGGGTGATAAAGTACGCAAGGAGTAGTCACAATGTGATGCGCAGTTTCTTACCTCTCGTCTTAGAACTCACAAGCATCTAAATCACATATGCAGCAAGAAAGTAAAACTAACTATCTATCTATCTATCTATCCCCGAGGAGCCAAATTGTAACTTATTTATGAGTAATGTGTATTGTGCATGCATTATAAAGAGAAATTACAGATAGCTGATATTCCTTCCTACAACACATGAACGATTAAAGATATTTAGACAATCAAATAACCGATTGTTTATGAACATCATGCATTACTCATGGTGGTAATTTCACAGAATAAACTAGAAATCATTCAAACAAGAACATAGGCTCTAAAAGTTAGAACGATCTCATAGTTAAAGGACAAAAACTGGAAAAACAAAATAGTTCAGCTTTCACCAATCCATAGCATAGCATTTGAACGTCCCACCAAACTTTCTCCGACAGGCAAACAATAATTCTTTATTGCAAAAAAAAGTAATTCTTCTTACAATATCTCTTTACATGTCTAACTGGGAAAAATCCCTTGTCCCTTCTAACTTCCCAATATTTAAACTAAAACAGTGGACCGCTTAGGCTACCCCCAAACGTGTGACCTTTCGGTCCCTCAAAACATTTCATCTTTCTCTTTATCTTTCCCACGCAGACTCATGATTTGTTGAGTAACTGACAAACCTTTCAGGTTTGTGCCTTTGTCTCTATTGGCTTTGCCTTCTAATTTGCTTGTCCTCCTTGTGATCCGGTCTCCCATCTATACCTTCGTGCCGCGGTAGTGTGAACATTCTTCTGAACGTTGCTGTAATTAAACAACAACAATCATTCATTGGGACAGTATTTTTCAAGAAAATCAACTACGCTAAATTATATCAACTACAATTGCTAAGCAACAAGAAAGGTCATGCGCTGCATTACTGCTAACACGAGAGGGTAGACCTATCCATAGTTGTATAGGCGAACTTTAACAGGTGATGGGAAAACACTTACGCACATCGGAGTCGAAAGAGTTAAGACCTAAGCTGTGGTGGGAAAACTTCCAATTGGAAATCGGAAGGACAATGACATCGGAAGCCAAGTGCTTTGCATAGCCGCCACGGTGGTAGAGAAAAGGCTACAGACATGTGACATGCATCGGTGGGTGGAGCAATTTTCATTTCAGGTAGCTTAAGTGATTTGAGAGCCGCAATGGCGGAAGCAAAAAGGTTATAGACATGCAACCAGAAGGCTGACATGCATCGGCGGGTGGAGTACTTATACATTGGGTTCTTAGCTGATTTGGGAGCTGGAACAGTGGAAGCAAAACAGACAACAGCCTCCGATCTAAGTGATAAAAAACTTTAAAATTTGGCAGCGATTGAAATTGTTTCACCTCCGAAATAGTGTTTTTCAAAAAACACTCGATCCGATTCATCTTCGACTAAAAAAAACCAGACTCTAACATCTGCGACCCGTAGCAAATTCCAACACAAGCAATTTATCAAAACAGAATGAGAGTTCATCTTCGAAAATCATCCAAAATTAAAGCATGACCAAAAATTCACGGATCCAATTGATTCAACACGGCATTAAAATCATAACGGGGGTCCAAAATTTTGAAAAAAATTTGGGAGAATAGTTGCAGCTGCAACAGCTAGAAAAGATCAAGACATAAATGATAGGAAGAAAACATTCTTTCTCAAACCTGTCATTAGCTTTTAGTAGTAGGCTAGGATCAACTAATTAGGTCATTAAATCCTATAGTAAAGGTTGCAGCCACACCTCATACAAGGTTGTTTTCATGCTTAGGCTAGTAAAGTTCAACACATCAATGAAGGGAAGAAAACATCGCTTCTCAAATATGTCATTAGCTTTCAGTACTAGTATGGTGGCAATTAATTAAGCCATTAAATCCTATAATAATCATATCAACCATCCAAGCCATCTTATTTTAGGATGCTAGATTTCTGGATCTGCTCTTAGTTCTTCTTGAAGAGAAGTCAAATAATGTTAGACAACACTGAAGAACTTTGCGAACATGAAGCTAGTTTGGTTGAATCCATGCAACATAGGTGGTAACAGGCTCCAAATTTCCTTGTACTAAAACCCTTTCTCTTTCTATTTTGACTTTTCAAAGACCTTCATTGTATTACCATCTTTGTCAATTCCAAGCCATCATTTGACTCCCTATCCTTGTTTATGTCTTTGCATGACGAATGCATCTTAATCCTTATTTCATCTTGCTATATTTATTATTTGGTAAGCCAAATTTCCAATTCACTTGACCACTCAGACTTAGACTTCCCTAGTTCTACAAAGTAGAAAAGCCTTTGATCAATCTGTTGTTCTACCCTGCTCGAAAATCCTAGTCTAATCACTTTGACCTATCTTTACATGAACATGAAAGAATTGTTACCAATATTACTAATCCAATAAAATATCCCAAGTTGAATTTACTCATGCTAATCTCGTCACGATTGAATACTAATCCAACCTCTCATTTGCATTACCAAGTTTTCTTTAATATGCTTATACTTTTATTGTCTAAAAGGATGTTTGATGGAATGATTATTTTGACATGTTTTTTTTTTATGTAAGAGAGAGATACATTTCCTAATGCATGACTTCATTCAATTCAATGGAAGAATATGTGGTACTAGTACAGTGTATAAGTCAGAGGAGGTAGGGATCTAATCAATATACCAATATCATTAGAAAGAGAATTTCCCTTTTGGGAATGAATAGAAGGAACATATAAACAACATCAATATTCCACATAAAAATCAGTGTTGAGACATTATTTATAGCAGGTTCTGATAGTTCTTACAATATTTCCTTCAAGATGAATTCGTGGGGGTTAATTTACCTCTAAAAACAACAACTACAAGAAGTGAATATTTAACAGTTTCATGTGCATGAAAGTGGTAAACAACAGTAGTCACATGCACAGTGTTTGTGGATTGAAGGTTTATCTAGTAGTTCAACTATCAGGAAAAATAGTTTTGTTATCAAAATGCATGAAACAACCAGCTGAGATATATGAATTTAACGTTAGTAACTTCCGTTGGTATTATTCTGGGAAAATGATCAAGTTCAACCTCCCATGGATTACAAGTAGAAATAACTTCATTTCTGTTTAATTTCATGCTAATAATTATTGGTGATGTTGCTTGAGGAAAATAGGAGCATTTATGCCACTATAACCCCACCAAACAGTAGCTTTTATGCCATTAAAAGATCAATCAAACAACAAGCAAATACAGTTGGAAGGCATGCAAAGATTGAAAGATTGAGTATGCTTTCTTCCCCTTTTCCCCAGTTAGTTAGGGAGATATTGGAATAAATGAGTATATCCAGTATATGTACAAAGTGGGAGTAGGAAAGAAACTCCTATATTAATTCTATATAAGAAAAATAAACAGATAAAGATATTAAGATAAAGATACAAATCTAGCCATCTAGCTAAAAGCTATTTGTTTAGCTAAAAGAGAATATAAGAGGAGGTGTAGGTACGAGAGAGATGTTCAAAACTGAAAGCTATGTGTTGAATAAAACAAATGATATCAAGAGGCACTGGATCTAGCTGAAAAGGACATGTGAGGGGATCAAGAGGAATTCTACACATTGGAGTCATCAATAACTATAAAAGGGATGATCCGTTGGTTTATAACATCCTTTCGGTAATGACCAGGGTTAAGAAGGCTTGGTAGCATGATCCTATGGGAACACTGTTGAAAATTTTCTATAATAAGGAAGTTAATGCAAAACATAATTTCACCTTTTTTATTATAGGTTTCCGAGATCTAAACCCTGTGAATTTTCAGCCTTAGAGAAGTTGCAAAATAGTGTATGAAACAATAGCAGAAAAAGTACACTATCTCACTTCCAAACAGTCCAAAATTCTAGGCTATCCAAGGAGAAAAGAAATCGAACAACTTGATTTAGTTCCAACACTCTAGGCAACTCATGACACATAAACTAGATCTAAAAATCCACTTTTACAGCACTTATAATAGCAATAAACCAACAGGTATATAAACAACAAAACAACCGTTAGATTCCTCAATGATTATGTGAAATCACTTCACAATTGTCCTTTTGCTTATATCAAATCCTCAAGACATATAGCTATAAATAACAATGCAACAAGAACATCTATGCCTGAAAATCAAATCTGCAAATTGCACAAAGTTTTGAAGTACATTTACATACCATGGCCTTCAATATGTAGTCTAGCTGGAATGAGGACAATTGATGAGGTTGTGTCCCAAGATACTTCCACAACGAAAGCAATTACTGATAGCTGAAATAGGCTAATAAGCACACATCAGTTTCCAGTAACTTAAAATGTCCATTGCAATTAGAAAGGTTATAGTTGCATGAAAATGAATAGAAATATCAAGAAGCAATGACTCCGAAGAAAAAAAGGCATAGCTAAACATTTAAAAAGTAGAGTTGAAAGACAAAACATCAATTATAATGGCAGGCATGCATAAATCATAGCTGATTGGTTGGACCATCCTTGAAAAGCATGCTGCAAATGGGAAGGTCATGAGTTCCAATCTAGTCGAGTCCCTTGAAGTTAGTGTGAGTGTGTGTTTATTCATCCCCAAGGATTAGCTCAATTGGATTGTCCATTCTTCAAAGGAATGAGTCCCTTAAGGTTAGTGTCTCTTTCAGGTAGAGATTGACATTGTCCTCGATCTATATATTCAAAGGAAAGAGGGAATGCCATGAATTTTTCCTTCAAATATTCATTTTTTTATTTTGCATCTTCTTCTAAATATATTCTTCCTTTTTTAAAGGAATTTTTTTAACACCAACATCTCAAGCAATTAGCATCGGATCATCTTGACATCTTAACAAGGTAAGAGAGACCTCAGTAACCAAGTGAGATAGTGGTGTTCAAGAACACCTTTAAAAAATGAAGCACATATTTGTAAGAATGTTCCAAAGACAACAATGCATTTTGTGTGCAATATGTGCATAAAATGAGTCTAGAGCCTCACCAATTTATAGGTTTAGGGTTTAACCGTAAGACCCCAAAGGGTGAAGTTGCGATAACCATTAATGTGATTTAACCATATATGAATCAGTCTTAAAGGTGCAATAAACCCCTCAATTTGGGCTTACATCAAATATTTTCACATCCTCCTTTAAACATAACATGGAGAAAATATAAAGGTGGCATGATCTCAAAACCATCCCTTAATAATCTCTTCTTGCAGCAAACAACATTACTCCAACATGTCTTATAA
>LPNX010821855.1:72095-267447 GCA_001517045.1 Pseudotsuga menziesii | reverse complement strand
TAAACTTTTTTGTAAATGAAATCAAATTTTATATATTCAAATTGTAAATTGTAGAGTTGTAATTTAAAATTTTGTAACATTTTAATTGTTAAGTTATGTTTTAATTTGTAAGTGTCGTTCTATTGACAATTTTGCAAGCTTGTAATTTTTTTTACAAATGAAATGCAATTTAAAATTGTACTTGCGGTCAATTAAATTAGATTGAATTGTAGATTGTAAATTCTTGTCCTTTATTTTGCAAATGAGATTAATTTTCTAACATCATAATCGTAAGTTATGTTAAATTGTGAGTTTTGTTTTGTACATACAATTTTGCAAACTTGTATTTTTTTTTTACAGATGTTTAATCAAATTTAAAATTGTAGTTGTAAATGTTTTTTGTAAATTAAATTGGATTTTACATTGTAACTGTAAATTATAGAGTTGTAAATTTTCTAACATTTTAATTGTAAATTATGTTAAAAATTGTACGTTGCGTTTGATTGACAATTTTGCAAACTTATAATTTTTTTTACAAATGAAATGCACATTAAAATTTTACTTATAGTCAATTAAATTAGATTGAATTGTAGATTGTAAATTCTTGCAAACTTGTAAATTTTTTTTACACATGTTTAATCAAATTTAAAATTGTAATTGTAAATTATGTTAAAAATTGTAATTTGTGTTCGATTCACAATTTTGCAAACTTCTAATTTTTTTTACAAATGAAACGAAATTTAAAATTGCGAAGGTAATTTGCAACTAACTTATATTACATTGTAAAGTTGTAAATTTGCAACTAACTAACTAACTAATTTGCAACTAACTTATATTACATTGTAAAGTTGTAAATTTGCAACTAACTAACTAACTAATTTGCAACTAACTAACTAACTATAACTTTTAAATTTATTTTAAACCGGCTGGTGAGTGGCAACCCACTCATGTGTAAACATCAGGGCAGCTCCAACACCCTCTTCTGCAGCTGTATGTATCTCATCTGCAGCTGTATGTATCTGTGTCTGTTTCCATGACATGAAAATTTAGTTATATTAATTAATTACAATTTGAACTTGAGAATTACAATTTGACCATGTAAATTATAATGTGATGATAAATGTGCAAACAATTAGAACATAAATAACTTACCTCGTCGACTGGTGTACCATGAGTAGGAGACGGGCGAGACTGTGTACAATCCTGTGCGGGACCCTTGCCTTTATCTTGTACAATCTGAACAAGATAAATGACGAAAGTTAGAACAAACCATTTAGTATTACGCGTACAACAATTGACTGATTATGAAATTCAAATTAAGGATGAATGTTAACACATACCTCATTGACGTTCCCTGTCGGAACGTGCGCAGGACCTCCAACAGATGCGTCACTGGCAAAAAGGACCTCCATGAAAGTGGGCTCCTGCATGGAGATATAACACAAAGCAATGTATTAGTTCAAAATATGATTCATTTGAGGATAAATTACAATCAAGACAATCAAATGACGACATACAATTTGATATTAAAACATTCTAATGAATATGTAATTGTATAAACATATACCTGTCCCATCGATCGAGGCCTGCATCTTTGCTGCAGTCGAAAATATGCATCACGAGTTGTGATAGTATACTCCGCCAGTGTCTGGGGATCGAGAAGGCGGATAACATCATCGTTCAGGCACTGTATCTCAGGATTTGTAGGTGCGGTGGGTGGTCTGGTTCTCTCTTCCTGGACAACCATCAGGGTACCATGAATTACCATGCGTATGACCTGTGCCAGTGAACTCCGCTCCTCAGTCGCCAACTGGGACTGATCTCCGATTTCCTCTATCCTAAGCAAGGTCTTGCTAGGGATGCCTACCAAATGCTCTAGCTTGTGCTGAGCTGCAGGGTCTCTCCTAGCCCCGCGACGCGTCGCACTATGTCCCCCACCAGCACCATAGAAGTTTGAGGGTGTGCTGGTGTAATCTGGGTGCATATCCAGGAAAAACTCTGCATATATATGTTTTTCAAAGTACAGTGGGACTTGGTGATGGTGGGGAAACATGCCCCATGGTCCAATGAATCTGTCATAAACAAAAGGCGCTGCAGCCTCTAGCTTAAACTCCTTGAGTCTAAGCAATTGACCAGCAGCATGGTCAGGAGGGATATCAAAGAGTGTTCCCTTCACATCATGGCATCTAGTGGCATCTATCACTGCAGGCCATTTATCAGGCCCCATCACTTTAGCCCTTCTACTCTGGCATGCCACTGCACAAAGGGAACCGAATGGTCCGATGGATTTGTAGATATTCAGTAGATCGTTTACTACGTCTAACATGATCCACATTGAAGCAGATGTGGGAGAGATGGCCGCAACGGAACGAATACTAGATTGCAACCGGTCACGCTGCGCCTCAATGTCCTGCAATGTGATGCAGGCGACCTCATCATCCCAGGTTGCTGCCCGGGGAGGGTCAAAGCCTTGTTCAGCATCTACATGACCTGAAAATTGGATGAAAACATAAATATTAGTGAAAATACATATATTAACTGTAGCTGAATTTGAAATAAAAAAAATTAAAGTTACTGACAACGGAAAAAAAAAGTGCATTTAATATACCTTCGGGGGGAGCCTCCCCACTGATAGTAGCAGTAGTGTCATCATCGATATCGCCCAATGAAAGGCTGCCAGAGTGGCTACCACTGGGCTCCCCAGCAGGGGCGTGTGGCGTCGCAGGACGCCTAGGCGGAGCACCTACAGTGAAAATATAAATGTATACAAGTTAATGATCAAATATACACATGTGAAAGAATTTAATTTTATGTAACTGACAACAAAGAGTACATCATCCACAATGGTATACTTACCAGTCCTCTGACGACTCCCGCTGCGAGGGTTCGCCGCAGATCCACCTGAACTTTGCCTGCGATGGAGCGAAGAGCCCCATTGTGCAGACGCATCTGCATGAAATAAGACATATATAAATCAGACATATATGGTGATAAAATATTATTATTTTAAAAATTTTCAATCTAAATGTACGCATTTAAAAATGAATAATTCATTAATTACAAAATTCATCATTGCAAAATAACTGTAATCACTTGGAAACATTATATAAGATAATTTTTTCACATGCATACCTACTTGGAAAATACATCAAAATGTTGTACAACTAAAATACGACATGTCAATTGGATGACACAAAATTGGTAGTTAAGGGGTTATGGGGTTTATATTTTAGGCATTTATGAGATATGGATGAATCACTTATAGGGATTAGGTGTCAAATATTTTTTAATGAAGGGGTTAAGGTCTTTAGGTCTTTCTTTAGGTGTTAATGGTTTTAAAATCATATACTTAGGGATTACATGGTAGGTCCTTTATTAGGGTTAAGGGATTTAAGGGTAAGGGGTTAGTTGATTCTAGGGGATTATGGATTAGGGGTATTATAGCTGAACAGATTGTTCACGCATAATTGACATGTTTGAATGGGGTATTAATTAGAGTTTTTTGTCATGATTGAATTGGTTATCATGGTTGACCCCGATGGTACGATTGATTGGAGTGCATGGTTGATCTAGTCACCATGGGTGACGAAGGGTATAATGGTTGACTTGTTTAACTTTGGTTGGTCATGGTTGTTTATGGTTAATAACAGTTGATAGTGTTTGACTATAATTGACCATTTTAACAATACTTGATAAATAGATTACCATGGTTGACTAGAGTTGACTTTGGTATACTATGTTTATGGTTGACATTCATCTTAATTGCCTTCGGTTGATTATGGTTGACCTTGGTTGACCATGATTTGTTATGGTTGACTGTGTGGTTGACCATGGTTGACCATCAAGCTTAATGACAGGGATGACACTCCCTCCCATCGTTTTAGTAAAATCTGTACAATAACTTCCACATTCTCATACTGGTGTATACCTTCGTTGGGAGTAGATTCATCACAATTAGACCGCCAATTTCTATAAAGAGCCTAGACCAAGCCTTTCCAGGAAACATTTTAAGAAGCCCCACCACAACTTTCTCCCCTTTCATCAAGTGAAAAAATACATTGATAAACTCAGTGGTGGTATTTCTACGCACCTTAAATTCCCTAGAAGACCTCGAAATTCCAGTTTTTTTCCCACCTGGTTAAATCGTCATCACATTTAACCTTAACTTGGGACAAGTTCTTTTTCTTTGTGGACTCACATTTAACCAATTTTGCGCTCCCTCTTAGCCTTCTTAGACTGGTTTATTGCTTGTTTATCATTACTTTCTTGTGCCTTGTTATCCTCATGTAGATTCATCTCATTCTCCATCATAACACTATCATTTTGTTTGATCCTCCTTTCGGTTGTGTTGTTGAACTCATTGACAGACATTGTAGCAACCTCGACATACTGAAATATACTTATGCAAACTTGGCATTGGAATTGATTCCTCTCCTGGGATCGTTGACACTCTTGCACAACTTTGGAATATGAACACATAGTCCAAAAGGTGCAATTCACATGTTCAGACTTCACAGTCTAAACCATTGTCAAACATGGCCAACCATAATCAAACATATTCAACCATAGTCAGGCATGGGAAACCATAGTCAAACATAGTCAACCATGGATAAGAGATGTAATGCTTTCTTATTTGGTTATCAGGTAAATTTATATGATCACATAGGTTGTTAGTGGATGGTTTTGATAGGGATTACTTCAACGTAGGTCTAGTTTAAAAAACAAGAAATGTAATGCTTTTTTATTTGGTTATTAGATAAGTTTATACTTAAGCAAGTTTAACTAGATGTTTTATGAACACATAGTTACCTAAATTAACTTTTATTATTGATTGATGGATAACTATCTTTGCTAATCAACATAATTAATGTAAAGTCTAAAGTAGTTGGCATGTCATCCCATAAGATGTTGGAATATATGGTCCTACATAGGCTTAGTGCTAATTAGCTTAGGTCTAATATATATATATATATATATATATATATATATATATGTGTGTGTGTATCCTTTTATTTTAAACATTATAAATGTTGGGAAGAATTCAATGTTTAGAGTACAATGTTTAGCCAAGTTTGAATGGATGTTTGATAAACACTTAGTCATTTATTATAGATATGTTTGGGATATCTTTTGTTTTGTGTTTCAAAGAAAAATTTCACAATTTTTTTATTGAATTATATTGCAATCCTTTTTTTCAAGGGAGTGGTAATAACTCATATATTTTGTTATCTCATTATTCTATGCCCGCATGAAACATCTTATTTGTTTATATTTGATATTTTTATAAAAGCATGTCATATGTATAATATCAATATTTTGTTATATGTCTTCTACATATTGAGAAGCATTAGTTAGATAAATGATTTTTCCCTTCCTCCTCGAATCAATTTTATTTGTATATACTTTATTTCATGGAGAAACCCTATCTCAAAGTATAGAGTTATATTGATCTCGATGCCATAATGGTTGAGGCAACTCTAGGTTCTTAGAAGTAGACTCCTTATATTTACTAATTGTCCATGTCTCCATTATTTGGATGGTTAATCTATCTTAGAATATACTACAATGCTTCCATTCAAGGAGCATTACTTGGATGGTTAATCTAGCTTAGAATATACTACAATGCTTCCATTCAAGGAGGATTTGCATTGGAAATGTATCCTTTGATTGACCTTCCTTATATCATCCAATTTTATCTTCTTATATCCCTAATTTTCCACATACACTACAAGAATCTAATTTCACTATCAATTTTCCTACCTTAGTGCTTATAGTTTAGGCCTTCAATTACACTAGTAATTATAGTGTCCCATTATGTAGATCAACAATAATATTAGTTTCCTGCCGTGTGTTTACAATCAAGGCATTATAACACACCATTAGTTCCATGCCTTGACACTCTTATGAAGTTGTAGCTTATGTCAGTATTATGTAAGTTGTGGTGTTGAATATGGTTCCAGGACCTCCATTAATGAATTTGTTTCTCTTAATTGAGTGCACTCATGTGTTGATGAGAGAGTATTTTCATGTATATTAGGTACTTTGAGTGTTCCATAATTATTAATTCCTTTATTTAAGAAAACATTTCACACTTAATATAAATCAAACAATGTCATCCACTCTTCATAAATGATTCAATATCACTAGAGTTTTCATTCTTTGTCTTTCGATTAATTAAAATTTCATAACATCATACTCCAATGGGTCTTAAAATTTGATGACCATAAGTAGTTTTACTTGTACCATTTTCATATCGTATAAAAAATATATTTTCTTGAAGGAGAGTAAAATTGTGTTTATAATCTATTGTGATCATACACTGATTAAATGTTGTTCTTTCATGGTTCCAATCTCTTTCTTATATAGATCAGAATTCTAGCAATTATTTATTTTTGAATATGTTGATTTGGGTAGTCATCCCACTATAGGTGAAAATATACACATTATGGTTATTATCTTCCACTTAAGTTTGTACTCCATTTGATATAAGTTTCATATAAATGCATTAAAAGGTACATTGAAGGAAATTGTGAGTTCAAAATGGTTTTTATTTCAAGTTCATCTATATACATGACCCTAATAGTTGTGTTGCAGCTGCAACATTTTCCCAAAATTCTAAAAAAAAATTTGGACCCTCCTTTGTTTTGGATTAGCCTGTTTGTCTTCCCTACTTTGATGCAATGTTTTCCCAGAATGTTTGTTTTAATTCCTGGGTCGCTCTACTTGCTGTCTTGGAGAGCCTTTGGAAACTAGCCAGATTGCTGCTGTTGAATGTACTTGAAGCTTGTTGAAATCGAAAGTTATTTTGTTTTGGTTTGCTGCCGTTGCAGCTGTTTTTAAGTCTTCACCTCCCGATTGCAGAACCTTTCGACTGCTGACCCTCTTTATTTACGGTGGGCATTTTTTTTTGATTGGGCATCGGGCGCTCTTTCGATCTTTTATCCCACTGTTGCAAATGGGCTTTTGATGTCGACTTCTGGTTTTCTCCCGACCTACGTGTTTTTCGACTGCTTTCAAGTTTTAAGTTAGAACCTTTTACCATGTTATTTTCCCCATTCCGGAAGGTGTTGAGATTTTTCCCTCTGATTTGAAAGCCTCCCGACGTCCGATGCATGTAACAAAATCGGAATCTTTCAATATCTTTCCTTCCGCCATTGCGGATGGTTTTGTGCTTTCACCTCCTGATTGGAAAACCATCCGACGGTCGATCATCCGATTATTGCCCGCCATGCGTGTATACCCGGCTTGGTAGACGTTGTGCCCATCCACCGTTGCGAAAGGCAGATTGCTCCCGACATCCGATGCGAAGAACTCTCCGATGCCTGATTTCTTGTCTCCTCGCACGTGTGAGAGTTTATATATACAGGGACGATAGTTTGGTTTTATATTGTTATTTTTCGCTGTCAAGCACTGTCGCAGTGAGCACTATCGCGTTGAGCTGTCATTCTTTGGAGGGAGTGAAGGTCCCCGCTGTCGCTATACCAGCTTCCAGGTGGCAGAAGTAAAATTCCGACCGTCATCAACTCACCATATTTGTCGGGTTACCAGGTAGGCCTTTTTGGTCGTTTTCCCATTACACTTAAACTATTAATGGTTTTCTCCCGTGGTTTGGATGTTCCCGGCGGTTTCCCTCATCCAGCTTGGTCTTAAGCTTATATGAGTGGGAATTTTATCTTTTTGACCATATGGGGGGGGGGGGGCAGTTTAAGCTTCAGAGCAGTTCTATCTTGTCGCCCTATTTAGTTTACTGCCTCGAACGCATAGGGGTTGAGCGGTTTCGGCCCAGACGGCCGTTACGCTGTCTGCGCCAAACCTCCTTGTACAGTCATGATAGGCAGGGGATAGACAGGTCTGAGGATTGATTTAAGGGTTTTGGTCGACTGTTGTTTCCGCGGTGCGTTACCCGGCCTTTAAGCCATAGTCGTTTCACCTACTCATTTCTGCATGGCCTCGCCGAAGCTTAAATGTTGGACCCGTAGTTTGCCGAGGGGGATAGGTTTTGAGAGGATTTTGCGGTTGCCAATGTTGTTCCCTCACAAATCGAACCCAACTTGTGTTGCTCGCGCCATCACGTCTATCCCTATGGTGCTCAGTCGCCTAAAACCCTAGCTGGTTAAAGGGGATGTGTTGCCATTACATTGCGTTAATTGAAAGCAGTGCGGGTAGTGTTTTTTTTATTATGGAAGCATCCTATGAAAAAAGTGAAAATAATCCCCGCAAAATGTATAGTCAAGTTAACATAACTCTTCTGCCGTAAGCCACATGAGTCTTCATTAGTCTTGCGTCTGCTGGGATTTATGGTTAAAATGTTGACTGGCACGAACCTTCGCTATGTTTTCTATGCAATAGAATAATAGCGGAATGTTGCACCTTGCATATGATATACATGTTTGTTTCAATGTATTGCTATCATGGGAAAAGTGGCATGTTGCAGAATAGTGTAGATTTAGTACTGGCATAAGTATGGTTGATAAGCTTGCTTCATATAGATCAGATCATAGAATGTTGCACCCTAGTCTCAAGACATTATAGGGCTGAAAAATGTATGCATTTGTTGCACTAAACCTTATCGTACTAGGCATAGGATAATAGCACATTGCACAGTATTGCATGCTAGTTCGATTATTCAGCTCGAAGGGCTTATGTCTTAATTTCATTGACTGGTTACAGTCATGATACACTTGAGAAAGAATAAACTGCTGCACAATGTCTGCAAATTCGAATTGCTTAATGTCACGATGTTATGCATGGCAGGAGGAACTTACAATGTCCAAAAGGCAGAAGAAGAAGGCCCCTACGGTCGAAGAACAACCAGAAATAGAGTTCGTCACAAAGACTGAATATATATACAAAGATACCCAATGTATATCTGGTGTGGAGTCTGAGTACAAATGGGGTGACATATACAGATTGATTTCCCGCAGGGAGGTTCCCGACATGGGTCTCGAAGAAGAACCCATCTATGCGAACATAGAGAAATCCACCATCATGAAGGTGGCTACCAGACCAGAGCTGTTCCCTTGTTCTGAGGTGATTAGATGGATTCTACCCCATACAAATACAGCCACAATGCTCATAGGAAATGTGGAAGGCCAGGGCTATGCTGCATTTAGCCCAGGATATGTGGTGTTGGCCTATCATCTGCCAGAGCCTCAAATCTTTATATCTGATGATTGGCTGGATAACATCAGAATGGACCTGGTGGAAACCCTGAAGAAGATGTTCTTGTAGGGAAAGCTTTATTGGTACAGAGAAACCGGTGAGTATGACACAAGGAGCTTGAGGGCTCCTTACAGATTTGTGGCCCTGATGCTCAATAGGATCTTTGGAAGAGCTCATGGCAGACCTTTCAAATTCGAATGGATACCCATTATGTTTCATGTGGAAACCCATTGGGATAGCCTAGTGTCAAGCAGTCTTTCTTCTTGCATGGCCACAGCCTTGGGAGGAGAATCCAGGAGAAAGTCTGAATTCTATATAAGTTCGATATTGATAGACTGCATACTGTGTAACCATCCTTTCCTCGGTCTCAGGTGCATTTTGGATAGGGAAAGAATGCCTGTATATGCCGCTTATAAACCACTATGGGCTCACCAGTACCACAACCATTACAGGGAGTTCTGCGGGCAATTCATCATGCCACTCTACACTCTTATCTTTCGGAAAGAATGTGACTGTATGTCAGAAGGTGCCATGCAGGTAATAGAAGAACATGCAAATTACTTCTTGACCGAAAATGGCATGTATTTTAGAATGTTTGGAGGATCGAAGACACCTTTACTGCTACCCAAATATGCAACGGACTATATAGTCCACAAGGAGGCTGTCAGGCAGGTGTTCATTGACGAAATAGGTAATTTCTTGTTCCAACACAAGAAAAATGCATACCCTCTTTTACCATTCAAGCTAGGTAGCTACCAGTTTACCAGGGTGAAACAAGCTACCGAATTCACAGAGGAACTAGGGAAGTTCCATTTTGGGGAGATGCCTTTCAGGCGAAATGATACTTATGGTAAAGTAGCTGAGCACTGTAAAGAGCATAAAGTGTTTTTTGAATATACCCATCATTTCGATAAGGAAGGATCTGTCTTCCGGAATGCCCCAAACATGAAGGCACTAAACAAAAGCTTCAAGCCAAAGAAGCCCACCAAAGGTGGAAAAAGGGCTGAGCAATCCAAAGCTGAGCAAGCTAGAGCTGAATAAGAGGCCAAGAAGAGACAGGAAGAGGCCCAGAAACTAGCACAGGAAGCTGCAGAATGGCTTCATAGTGAGGAAGAAGGAAAGAGGAAAGCTTCCCAAGAAGCATCCAAAGAGGCTGAAGAAGTAGCTAGGCTGGCAGTTGAAGAAGCAAAAAGAAAGCTGGATGAAGAGCTCCAAAAGCAGGAGGCTGATAGAATGAAATTGACACAACAGTCAGCTTGTGGAACACCAGCAGGGCAGATCCCGGAGGAGGAAAATCCAGAGGTGTAGACCTTGCAAGTACTTACTGCTAGCACCCTTGTGACCCCTACGCTCCAGCTAGTACCTTTCACTCAGAAAAAGGGTGAAGAAGTCCCTGACTTCAGCACTGTCTATTATGATAGATCTACCAAGAGAATAATGAAGAGGACATGAAGAAAGGTAGAGGCAGAAGGAATGGCTGGAAAAATGACAACAAATAAAGCTGTTATGATAGGGACAGACGTAGATCCAAGGCTTACCATAAGGGCCAGGACTGTAGTACTACATGCTTCAGAGGATAACATAGACAATATGATGACTGAACTGGAGTCATACAAGAAATCTTCTGCTCAGCTGAAGGATACATTGAGAAAAGAGAGGGAAGAGGGAAACAGACTAAAGCGCAAGTTTAAACAATTACAAAGGGAAATGAAGACTACTGAAGCTGAACTGCAGGTTCTCCACGAAGAAAGACAGGCCCAGAAGACTACACAGGAACACCTGGAGCAAGTGCAAGTAGAAGATCAAGGGTTGAAGAAGGAGAAGGAGCAATTACTGTCAAAGGTGATAGAGCTGGAAGAACAGCAGAAGATCATCTATGAGGCAAATGATTCACAGATCCAAGAACTGAAAGAGAAGCTAGCGTCTCTGACGGCTGACCTGGAGGTAGCCAAGGAACAGCAAGTCGATCTGTAGCCATTCAAAGAATATATCCTAGCTTAGAAGGCTAAATTGCTACAGCTGCAAACCACTATGGAAGAAGATAGGTGCAAAGTACTTCAGATTGACAGCCGGTTGGAAGAGATCATGGAAACTTCTTCGTACTTCATAGACAGGTCTCAGGATGTTCTTGAGCTTTTAAATGCCAGAATGGAAAGATTGGAAAGAAATGCAGAGGTGCCAAAAGAACTACCAGCCAAAGACCAGCATGCCCTCAAAAGAGATCATGACCTCATAGAATTCACTATTAGCACTACTGAAGATTTCAAGAAAGCCGTCAAAAAGGTGCAGGGAGCATGCTGAGAATATTTCAGAAGGCTCCTTAATACGTACAACCGATGTCAGGTAGCAGCTGAGCATAGGCTTGAAGAGTTCCCTGACCATGAGGCCTTTGTAGAAATATTACAGAGTAGATATCAAGATGCAGAGGCTAGAACGCAACAGATTAAATCCATTGATGACCTAGTGCTAAAGAATGAAGTAAGCCACGCAACCATTAGCATGCAGTTCCTAGAAGATCAGCTTCGGTTGAGCCCAGCAAGGATCGAGGCCATTAGGAACCAAGTTGAAAATTTTGAAATCAACATTTAGTTCCTAGAGCCGTGCACATTTGAAGGCATTACAACTGAAGCAGCAGCGTGGAAGAAGTTCTTAGATAGCCAGGTGGGACCCTCCTCATAAAGGACCGGTCAACTTTGTAATAATTTAATATTTTTTGTAAAAGTTTTTTGAGAAATGAAGCGTTGGGAAAGCAAAAGGTTGGGAATCCCAAAGATCACTTTGGGCAGCCCAACCATTTTGACCTCTTGTATAAAAGTAGGAAGCGTAGAATGAAAAGGGGATTTTTTCCCCAGTAAGACTGGTGATGACGTATTGTAAGAAGAAATACTTCCTTTTGCAATAAAAAATTTACAGTTTTCCTGTTGAAAGAAGATCGGTGGAATTTCAAATGTTTTTCCATGGATAGTCGAAAGATGAACTACTTTGTTTTTCAGCATTGTGTCCATGAATCGTGAGATCGTTCTAACTTGATGACCTATGTCTTTGTTTAGATGATTTCTGATTTATTTTATGAAATAACCACCATGAGTAATGGATGCTTATCATTAAACAATTAGCTATCTGGTTGTGGAAATATCTTTCTTTGTTCATGCTTGTAAAAGTAAATGTCAGCTATCTGTAATTGCTTTTATCATGTGTGCACATCCACATTACTCATATTTATTAAATACAATATGGCTCCCCGGGGATAGGTAGATAGAGATAGATAGATAGATAGATAGATAGATAGGTTAGTGTATAAATGCATGTGTGATTCTGGTGCTGGTGAGCCTAAGATGATAGGTAAGAATCTGTGCTTCACATTGTGACTGCTCCCTGCATTCTTCACCACCCTGCATGTTTAGTTTGATTCTTGCATATCATTCTTAAGCTAAAAATACAAATTCCGATGGACCGGGACGCAACCGGTAAAGCCTTTGTTTTTGTTTGACCTATGGTAGCCGGACCGCAAAACCGGACGGATTCCCTATACCAAGCAATCAACGGGCTAGTTGGGAACGTTGATTGGGGAGAATCCCTTTCTGTTGTCGC
Source organism: Pseudotsuga menziesii (assembly GCA_001517045.1). Lineage (NCBI taxonomy): Eukaryota > Viridiplantae > Streptophyta > Pinopsida > Pinales > Pinaceae > Pseudotsuga > Pseudotsuga menziesii. The sequence goes on along the minus strand of LPNX010821855.1, from coordinate 254,715 downwards.
CTGCGATTTTCCAGGCGTCAACAAGATGTTATCACCTTAATTTCATTCACTTGTAATGTTTAAGTAGTCGTACCACTTAATATAGTGAAATACATGATCTACAAGATATTTATACACCATCAAATAAAGGTAACTATTCAATTGAGCATGCCTAGTTTTGTGTGCGATATCCCTTTATGCTCACTTTAGTCGTGATTGAAAATCATCACATATTATGGAAAAGTGATTATGAGCTTCGAATGGTTAAGTAGTGAATTGTAACTTGAAAGAGTTGTGTGATTTGATCAAAATATCAGTCTCAACCTACACATTGACTCAAAAGGATAGCAAAAACATATCATAAAAAGGAGATCAATAACCCTAGGAAATAAACTATGTTTCAATGGAAATAATCACGGAGAATTATTTGGATACTTACCTCCATAATACTACACCTAGACTATGATTTCATGGCTTTTGAAGAGAGGAATTAGTAGGTTAGATTTAAGTTGCTCCCTATAAATCCAAAACTAGCCTTTTGTAGCAAAGGGATGATAATTGTATGGATGGTCATAGTATTTTGGTGGAAATATATTTCAATGCTCCTAGATGCTCCACTATCTTGGTGTAACTTATATATCTAAATGGTCCTAGAATCTTGATTATATTAATATTATTTAAAATTTCAATAACGATGCACATGATCTTGCCTCCTCACTATTTGGAAATAAACCTTGGCACTACAAATTTTGTCCCTAAAATGAATGCTCATTAAAATGTGAGAACAAATTTTAGAAAGTTAAATATTATGGAAGCTAGATTGTTACTCCTAGACATGAGAAACTAACATTTATGTTAATTTTATTGCAAACAATTATTGTGTGTAATGTAACAATTAACATAGTGTTAATAGAATGAAACACGTGGTGAACAAGAGTAGGCGCATGGCAGAAGACCCGGGATAAATGTTGAGAGACGAAGGTTGTACATCGACCCACTATAGTGTTATGAAGTTTGAAGGAATTGAGGGGTTTGGTAGGGGTTTAAGTTAGTATTAATATGGATTTAGTAAGGTATTAATAGGGTTTAGATATGAATTTAGGTAGGGGTGAATAGGGTTAGTAGGGGTTAGTAGGGGGTAAGGTAGTAATATTGAAAGGGGGGTTAAGTAGGGTTAGCGAGGTCAAATTAAATGGTAGGTTTAATTTATGTTTTGAAAAAAGGGGGTGGGGTATGAAGATTTTTTATTAATATTATAACTTATTAACCAATTTCAAATAAATTTTTATATTATTTGTCTCGGGCCTACAGTTGATTAATTGTCTCTATGGTTCATATAGGTTTGTTTAGTTGGTGTTTTATGGATTTTTTTCAATCCTCCATGAATTCACGGAGGATTGAAAAAAATTGGGCAGCATTTCGGCTTTCCCGGGACACATTTCAAAATTAAACCAGTAGCATAAACGCTACTGGTTGACATAATTTATATATATATAACAAATTAACAAAAAAATTCAATTTAACTACAAATTTTCAAAAATCCGTTAGCATTTATGCTTGCCGGTACACATTTTAAACATGAAAATTATAAAAACATACATTTACCAAATTTTAAAACAGATTTTATAAATTTATAAAAAAAAAAAATTTAATTCCATTTAAATTGAAAAACATTTATTTAAACTGTTACCTCTTGGCTCTGACGCCATCATGACGAGGTTGGGTTGCTTCGGGGTGCTTGGGTTGCCAATCTTTACGTTGCTGTCAACCAAACTTGCTTCTCGGTCGAGCATCCACAGTCAATTTTTGCAAAAAAATGGCCGCGGCTCCCGCGGCCTCTTTTTATAATTTTTTCGACACAGGCACCTCGGTCGAGGTATGTACCTCGACCGAGGTATTTCTTAACCCTTGGTCGAGGTTTTAATACCTCGACCGAGGGTTAAGAAATACCTCGGTCGAGGGCTAAACAAAACCTCAGTCGAGGGCTTGATAAAACCTCGGTCGAGGTATTAAGAGCTCGGTTGATGGTTTAACAAGCCCTCGACCGAGGCATGTTTTTCTATTTTTACCGAAATGGGCTTGCCAAAAAGTGTTACCCAGGTCCACGGATTCACCCATATACATTGGCTTATGCCTAATATATTTAAGAAATCATCACACTCATGTGCAGTGGGTTCTTACGTCCAATATAAAAAACATAAACATCAAAGCAACATCATATGCAATGGGACTTATGCCCATTAGTGTTAGGTCAAAAATCAGGATATTACATGCATTTTAATTTTCTTCCTGTTGGAATATAATCCGTCGGGATTATACGTTATTGTGAATATTAGGAATATGAAGAGACTCTCAGATGTGTGATCCCAAGAGTCATCATAGATGTATAAATAAAGGCATTCTATGGAGAAATAATAAGAATTCGGGAGTTATTCCACCTGACAGTGGTATCAGAGCTCCATAACTCTTTCCTGCATGCCTGCCAGTCTGCCTGCCATTCTCCTGCTTTCAATCTGCCAGACTCACTTCCATTGAAAAGGCTTGCCAGCTCAGCTCTGGAATATGCCCTCTGCGTCCTCTTGCTAGTAGACGTTTCAAGAATTTCTGCCCACATTCTAGAATTTCCCAGTCTGGCATATTCTCTGAGTGCATATTATTACTTGCATGCCATTCAAATAGCTCATTTCATCGACTAAACCCTAATTTTTTTCCATGCATTTCTTCTGTGTGTTGTACCTGCTATTTTCTGTGTTGGAGTCTGCCTATTACCTATATGCATTCTGCACCTTAATCTTCTTTCCACCAGCGTGAAGTGTGAGACTCCCATTGTGGAGACTATCATGACCTAGTGTGCTTGAAGGAGCAGTTGCTGTGTTGAGTAGTAAAGTTGACTGGAGCTACTATGTCTACATGAAGGCACTCTTTTGATGCTGCATTAAAGAAGCTTCTGTTCTCTTCCTACGTTTGTGACTTTTGTTTGGTCTAGTTTTTCCTGCGCGTTCTCCTACGATGTTTCTTTGCTTGGTGAATACTACTGCATTGGATGCTGATGCCTACATGTGGCTGCTATGAGTTGGTGGAAAGAGAGATTGTATAGTTGGAACTTGGAAGAGTCATGCCTTTTCTCAAGCTACATGAAGCTTGAAGAAGTTGTGAAAACTCAGAGCGTGGAGGTAACAATATTTCTACGCTAATTGTTTGTGACCGTTGGGCTACACAAAACCTATTTTTTTACCTAAGTTTGTGCATTAGAGATTAACTGGGAATTTGAAAAATATTTTCATGTATTTGAAGAGTGTATGATACGACATGTTGTATGAGTTATGCATATGGAGAAATAATGTATGCTGCGAGACTGATGTACTGAAGTAGTGATATTGAAGAATATAAGTCTTTGTGAAGAATTTTCTTTTCTTCAAATTGAAGCTTCATTTTGAATATGAAGTTGTGACCATACCTGTCGTATAAAAAGAGTGCTGCGATTTCTTTGCTGGGTATTTGATGAGCTTGTGACTGATAGTTGATACGTTGGAGAAGAAGTGCATGTTGCGCTTCTCTTTTCTGAAGCGATTCTCTTCCTTGTGAACTGCTGCAAAGTGAAACTATGACTACATTGCCATAGAATATTGTTGGTGTACGTCTATATTTTGAAGAGTGTTGCAACATTGACAAGAAGGCTGCGTTCTAATCTCTTGAAGAAAGCCTGCTTTTCTTTGACCTGCGACCTGCTCCTTTGCATTGGTGAGAGATTGTTTTCTACTAGTTTGAAAGCCATTGAAAGCATATTTAAAGTTGGTATTGTAGGCTTGACAGGATTAAGTTTGTATTTCAAATTTTGTATGACAATAGCAGAGGCATTGACATTGTTGTAAAGCTTGAGGAAGGTGGCAGAGACTTAGACTTGCACCTTTACTCTTTCTTCTTTTTCACCTATTGTTTTAGTTGCTAGATTCAATCACAGAAGATGCAATCTATAGCATCTATAGTTGGTGCCACTCTCACTAGCAAAGACACTTATCCAGAATGGTGGAGGAAGATCAAATCTGCCTTCATCTACAATGACCTTTGGGACGGTATTTGCGAAGGCACCACAATAGAGACAGAAGCTGGAGGGCCCATAACCAGAGACCTAGGACCTCCAGAATCCGAGAAAGAGAAGGCCATTTGGAAAACAAAAGACAAGAAAGCTTTAGCGGTAATCATTGCCACACTGAGTGCATAGGTGAGCTAGCACATATTGCCTGCAAAGTCATGTTTTGAAGCACTAAAAACGTTAAAAGATATGTATGATTCACACTCTGAAATGGAAGTTATTCAACTAATGCTAAAACTATTTAGTTTAGAAGTAACAGATAATGATCCCATGTTAGTTGCCTCTGAAATCAAAGTTATCATGCACAAGATTCAAGCCACTGGTATGAAATCAGATCTTCCCCTTGCAGCATTTGTAAAATATTTGTATCCTTGTCACTCCAACTATCTTGAGTCATTTCAAGCAAGTGACAAGTTCAAATCACTGACATTTGGCACCCTGGTAGAGAAGATAGCTAACAGAGAGAAAGATTTTGGTAAGAAGACAACCGAGCATTCTGGAGAATCACTTTGCTTTGCTAAAAAAGCAAAGAACCACAACGAAGACCAATCCAGTGATCATCCCAAAGGAGAAAGTAGCAAGAGAGGCAGAGGAAGAAGAAAATTCAGAGGTAGAGGAGGCAGAAACAACTCCAACAAAAGATCAGATTTGAAGTGCATGCATTGTGGAAATATTGGACACGTAGCAGATCGGTGTTGGGCTTCGTGGGACTCCATCAAAGACAGACATAACCAGAAGAAAGATGACAATAAGAACCAAGATGCTAGTAAATATTTATATTCTTCTCATTGTATTGTTGCACATTGTAATCTTGGTATTAATGAAATGACTTCACTTTCGTCTTACATAGATTGTTGGCTACTTGATACTGGTGCAACATCACACAGGAATTTTAGAAAAGACTGTTTTGAAGAAATTAATGAAACAATAAATGGCATAGTTTACTTTGCAGATAAATCAAGTCTTAAATCAAAGGGAATGGGAACCATTCGGCTGAAGATGCCTGGATTCCCTGATTTCTTGTTGAAGAATGTTCTTTATCTTCCAGAGTTGCAGAGAAGCCTACTATCCTTGGTGCAAATTTGACAGCAAGGCCATTCCATCCACATGTTTGATGGAATCGTAGAAATAAGAAAGTCCTCTGACAACCAAGTCATCATGACTGGATGCAAAGATGGGAAGCTGCTGAAGCTAAAGGGTTCATCTGCAAAGGTTCAGAACTATGCCCACCTCTTTTAGCATGGAGAAGGTAATTTGTCATCAAGTTTATTGTGGCATGCAAGATTTGGTCATCTAAATTATAACAATCTTCATTTGTTGGGAAAGAATGGTGTATTTGGTTTGCCCACCATTCCCAAAGAGAAGAGAAAATGTGATGCATGTATATTGGGGAAACACAGTAAGCTCCCATTCCATGAATCTAATTTCAGAGCAAGTAGGAAATTAGAATTAGTGCATTCTAATTTATGTGGCCCAATGCCAACTCCTTCTACCAATGGGAATAAGTATTTTATGACCTTTTTTGATGACTACTCAAGAATGTGTTGGATTTACTCATTAAAGAAAAAATCAAAACCATTTCAAACATTCAAGGACTTTCATGCATTGATAGAAAAACAAGCACAATCTAAAATTGGTACACTTCGTACTGGCAATGGGAAAGAATACACTTCAAATGCTTTTGAAGATTATCTTCACCAACATGGAATTGCACATCAGACTACAGTTCCCTACAATCCTCAACAAAACGGTGTAGCAGGAAGAATGAACAGAACCATAATGAATATGGTATGCTCAATGATGTTTTTTAAGAATGTAAAACTAATGTTTTGGGGCGATGTAGTGAAATGTCCAGCCTATTTGAGAAACAGAAGTCCCTCAAATGCTCTTGATAACAAGACTCCACATGAAATGTGTTTTTTCCATCTCCCCTCAGTCAGGCATCTCAGATTTTTTGGTTCCACCTGTTATGCCTTGATTCCAAAGGAGCAAAGAAACAAGCTTGGTGCTCAAAGCAGAAAATGCATTTTCCAGGGGTACGAAGAAAACTCCAAGGCATACCATCTGTATGATGAGGTAAACAAGAAGTTTGTTATTTCCAGAGATGCCATTTTTCTTGAGACCAATAAAAATGACCAGTCCATTGAGAGACAGCTTGATCGTTTGGAAAAATATCCTCATCCAAAGAAATATTCTGAAAATAAATATGAAATTCCAAACCTTGAAGGGGGGATTCCTATTCTGGATCAACCTTTGGAATTTCCATATGAAGCACCAACTCCCCCAGATGAAGAAGTTCCTGCTACTTCACCTAAACAAGAGATTCAACTGGATTATGTGATTGAGAGAGTTGGAAGACTCAACCTTGAAGGAAATGAAGCACCACCAGCTGATCAACAAGGACCATCATGGAAGATTCCTAAATGGGCCACAAAGACACTTGAAAGTGTCCATCTGGATGAAGTTGGAAAGATAGGAACGAGAAGTTCAAAAAGACATGAAGATGGAGGAGAAGCAGATAATTCAGGTGATGACATGGATGTATCATTTGATTGTGAATTTAATTTATCTACTAACTTTGAACCAACTTTCTTTGAAGAATATTCTACTCGATTTGAGTGGAAAGAAGCTATGCAGAATGAGTATGATGCACTCATGAAGAATGGAACTTGGAAGCTAGTTGACTCTCCAGTTGGAACCAAACCAATTGGCTGCAAGTGGGTGTACAAGAACAAATATAGATCAGATGGCTCACTTGACAAGCACAAAGTGAGGCTTGTAGCAAAAGGCTATGCACAGAAGGAAGGAATTGACTATGAAGAAACGTTTTCTCCTACAGCAAAATCGGCTACCATCCGTACCTTACTCCCTTTAGCTGCTCAGAATGGGTGGAAAGTTCATTAGATGGATGTGAAGACTGCTTTCTTGAATGGAGACTTGAAAGAAAATGTCTTCATCTCTTAGCTAGAAGGCTTTGTTGTGAAAGGAAAAGAACAAAAGGTATGGAAGCTTGTCAAATCCTTGTATGGCCTAAAACAAGCACCTCGCACATGGTATGAAAAATTAATCGAGCATATTTTGAAGTTAAATTTTGAAAATTTTGATCTTGATGATGCAACACTGTTTATAAAGAAAGTTGGAAGATTTGTTTTGTATCTTGTGGTGTACGTAGATGATCTTTTGATGACAGGGAACATTGAGAGCTATATAGCATCCATAAAGAAAGATTTGAAAAAGATCTTTGAAATGATAGATATGAGACATCTCCACTATTACTTAGGAATTGAAGTCACTCAACATCCTAAGTACATATTCCTATCTCAGAAAAAATATGTTGGAGAACTACTAGACAAATTTTGCATGACAGAATGCAACCCTATCTCTACTCCAGTGGAACAGGAAATGAAGCTCACATCAAGCGAAGGAAAAGAATCTAAGGATGCAACCAAGTATCACCACCTTTAGGAAGACTTATCTACCTTACAAGAACTAGACCAGATATTTCTTATGTTGTTGGCATACTTTCAAGGTTCATGCATAAACCTTGTAAAGGACACTGGTCAGCTACAAAAAGAGTTCTAAGATACTTGAAGGGGACTTAAGACATTGGAGTCAAGTACTCTAAGGTGGATGACTTCAAACTTATTGGGTACTCAGACTTAGATTTTGATGGTGATACAGAGACCGGAGTATCAACTTCTGGATACACTATGAGTCTTGGATCAGCAGCTGTCTCATGGAGATCACACAAACAGTTAGTTCCGACAGATTCAACAACAAAAGCAGAATATGTTGCTACAGCTGAAGCAATGAAAGAAATAGTATGGCTCAGGAAGATACTTGAAGATTTGCAAGAAAAACAAGAGAACTCCACTCCATTATTGATCGACAATACTTCTGCAATCAAGCTGGCTAAGAATCCTAGATTCCATGATCGAACCAAACACATCAACACAAAGTATCATTTGATTTGACATCATGTAGAGGCCAATACAGTCCATCTTCGACATTGTCCAACAAATGATCAAGTTGCAGACATCTTCACCAAAGCGCTTGGACGAGAAAAGTTTGAAATATTCAGAAACATGCTCGGACTTACTAACACCCCTTCGGATTAAGGGGAGAAATTGTTGGAATATAATCCGTCGGGATTATATGTTATTGTAAATATTAGGAATATGAAGAGACTCTCAGATGTGTGATCCCAAGAGTCATCATAGATGTATAAATAAAGGCATTCTATGGAGAAAAAATAAGAATTTGAGAGTTATTCCACCTGACCACTTGACACTTCCATCCAAACTAGCCGCAAAACCGTGTCCACCTCCTAAAACAAAAACACATTATGTTGAAAGCTAAACCAAATTAGCACACGTTGAGCATGGAATTGGGTCCAAGAATGCATCGACCCCTTTCTCTTATTTGCCATTGATTTGGGGCTCTTTCCTTCCAAAAATAAAATTTTCTCAATCATAGCTATAAGTTATGCATGCTTAAAATTGTAACAATATCCCACTTGTTATGCATACTTTAAATGGTAAGCATATCCCATATTCTTTAAATGATGATGATGATGACCTAGATGACAATGACAATGATGATGATGAAACGTTAATGATCGCCATCATCATCATCATGATTATTGACATTGACATCATTTATTCATCATCAAATTTGCTATAAGAAATGACATCTACCAAAAATATGTGATTAGTGGAAAAGGGTCATGGAGGACACATTGTAATGTCCCCAAAAATTGGAAATAATTTTTTTTATACGCTAGTGAAAACTACCCAAAGGGGATCATTATTACTTGTGCTGAAACACGGGTGCTACTTATACTTTTGATCTCTTCATAATCTGCCCACTGTCTTGCTAATCCCTTATCCATTCAGTGACTATTAGTTTGTTTACTTATTATGTCTTAATTCTGTTATTTAAACTATTGATATATCTTAGGTATTACTGTCGGTGACTTAAATAATTGTATAGATCATTGTTTTGCTCTTGCATGTGATATATATTAAACTATTGATATATATTAATTCTCTTGGTTAATTAATTTCTCATCTCTTGTTTCCATTTTGCAGGTCCTCCTTGGTTATGATATTTGAAACTTATGCTTGTTCTTCCTAGCGAGGGAGTCATGGCATACTATGTTTTCCATGATTCCTAAATACTATAAAATCTAGACTACGAACTATGCACAAACTCTGCCTAAATGAACTAGAAAAAAGGGCATGTGACAACATAAAATTTGATGCTAAGGGAAATAACATTGTAAACACTATACCATAGTGTTAAGTTCTATGGATACTATAAGGTTGGGAGACTATGGTATAAATACCATACATGTATTAGCATTAAGCCTGCGCTAACATGGGAAGGTGACGAAGAATATTGGATAGAGGGTTTTAAGCTTATGACTTGGTTGGTATATAATCCAACATCGATCCCATAAGCTATGGTGAGGGTTTATGGATGCATTAATGACCACCAGCTGGTGCCATTAATGCCATTGGGGTTGGTGAAAATGCTTAGCAAAGGGTTTGGGCATTCGTTGTTTGTGCATTATGTGGTTTTGGAATTGGAGTTTTAGGTGGTCTCTACGCATTTGGAGACAGCAAGCGACCCCCATCGATTAGTTGGTGAGCTAGACTAGACTCTGTGTCAATGCATTACTTCGTTGTTTTCTCCATGGCATGGTCATGTTTCTCATGACATCATTGATTTTTCTGTAGAAGAAAATGAAGGTGCTTCATGGTTTGCATAGGGCTACTCTTTCGATTTGGGTTTGCGTCATTACAACAATGGTAAGCGTGCTATCAAGATATTACTTGCCTCCTCTCGTTCTGGTGTTTTTGAGTTGGGATTCTTTACAGGGTTGGGGTTTTAGATGGTACTTGTTAACTCTACCTTTGGGGTTTATAATGTAGCTTTCTCTGGTTTTAAAGGACCCTCGTTGGGAGGTTTGGAAATTTTGGGTCATGGATGCACCATTACTTGTAATGGTGCCATAGCTCATAGATTTTCCATTTAACATTTTTAATAGTTTGACTGGTGTAAAAGAGGATTCATGTCTCACTATGTAAATACAATGTGCGTTGGATTTTATGTAAATACTGTAATTTGTTTTGGTATATATGATTTCATTCAGCGTTTCAAATATATTTTACTGTGTAAAATTAGGATTGTGTGGTTATCTAAATGCTGCATTTTAGAAAGTTATACTTGTTGGGTTCAATTCGTGGATTTCAACATGTGGAATTTACTATGTGTATATTTAACAGTTGGGTTTTGGATGTATGCACAACACTCTGTTTGTATCGTTAGTATTTTAAGTTTGGGAACGCTGCTAGAGCTTGGGGAATTATGCCATAGCCTGTGCCACTGTAGCAATGGTGCCGTAGCCCATTGTTTTTCCACCGTATGCTCTATGTTAGCGTAAAAGGAGTCTATGTTTTTAAACAGAGTATTGAACTTTTGGTTTTGTAATGACTCAGTGTGGGTGCAGTCCATGCCATGAATGGCATGTGCCTCTCCCAATGACAGCGGTAGCTTTAGTTGGATTTTTAATTTGTAATTTGTTTAAAAGGTATGGTCATAACAATCAAGGTTATGGCAACCCACGATATCGATTTGGTTATTATAGTGCGACTATGTGATTAGATTTGAAACTTGGCCAAGAATGTAGCTAGGGTCATTACGACCTCACTGTTAGCCTATGCATTGTTATTTATATGGAATTTGGGGCAGCTTAAAACACATTCCGCATATATTAGATATATAACATGGATTGTATAAAAATGGTTATGCAATTTTCTTATTGTTTGTGTATAAAATGCTTATGGTTTGTTATTAATGTTTTTTCTTTCACTATGGACAATCCATAGGATTTGATGTCATGACCTTTGTTGGAAAAATGGATTTTAGTTATAAATTGTTTGATGTGATACGACGGTTGTGTGTAGATTTATATCGGACCTTTAAACACTTTATGTTTTTATAAAGGATGACTGTAATAATAGGATTATGGATTAAACATTTGATTTATGTAAATGGATGCGACTATTGACTTAGCGATTTGGACTTTGGAATTTATATAGTAAGACAGAGGTTTGATATTGGACCACATGGATGGTCACGATGTCTCCTCTCTTTGGTTATTTATAACTATGTTTATTTAATGGAATGTTATGATATTTAATTTGTACTTAGTCAGATAGACCTTGAAGGTATTTAATGAGTTGTTATCTTACATTTAGTTTTTTTTCTGTACTTAATTAATTTAGTTTAGAATATTTAAATTCTGTACTTTAGTTTATAAATAAATAAATATTAAATTAATTATAAAACTATTTGAATACTATTATATATGTATTTATATATATTTAACCTATACTTATGAACGAATTTTGAATTTAAAACAACCCTCTACTGACAAATGAAATATGTTAGCAGAGTAATGCAACCTATAGAACAATAATATGCTAACTGGTATAAAAACGTAGATATAGTACACATAAACTAAGCATCGAAATAATATAGAAATCATCTCAAAAGTACAAATCCTAGTAATGTATAGCATATAATACAAATTCTCTAGCCTATGATTAGTAAATGGCAAATACAAACCCTATCAGATTGTTAACCATAAAACTTAACCATTAGGGTTAAAAATTCATTGCAGCCATTACTTAACATAAACAGTAATGAAACTTTAGGAAAGAAATAGAATAGTCCTTCAAGGGTTTCATACCTGAATTTTGAGCGTTGTCAATGGCTGCACCTACAAACAAAAAATAACCAGCATTAACAATTCAATGCAGATCTAACATTTGTTTGATGACCAAATCACTTGGGTACTACCACGTTCCTCCCAACCATGACCCAAAACTGTTCCTCGTTCTAATCCAAATTTGCCCGAGATGGAATCCAACATGCAAGTAGCTTAGAGCTACTAAGGTAGGGTTTCCTAACTGGTAATCAGTTATGAATCAATCCTGTTTTCCTTGCAGGAAAACTCCTCCAAGAAAACACTCGAGAGCAAAATAGGCAGAATAATAATTCTCCTAAATGAAAAATCAAAACCCCAAGCTTTTTCTTGGCTTGAGTCTTTATAGACAGACTTTTGAGTCAAATGGATAGTTAAATCAATAAATCCTTGATTCCTTGATTTAACCCTTTTTAATTTACTGGGGTAATTTTTCAATTCTTAACTTAGGAACTTTTAACTAGTTCCTAGTTAGTCTTTCATAGATATTTCACTATTTATTAATCCTTAAATAATAAATAATAATTGGTGGAGCTTCTCTTCTTTCTTTATTCAATCATATAATTAATTCTTTATACATACTATGTATAAAATACATAGTATTAAAATACTTGTTAACACTTGTCTTCGGGCATCATGTGTCATGATCCCTAGACTTAACGACACTTCTTTATGAAGGTCATGTAGATAGATGGCTCAGGTCTACTATGTTAAGAAACTCTAAACATCCTTGCATGTTCAGCGTCCCTCATATAATGTGGTAGTTCTTCAGTACTTGATGAGAATACATAAATTTGAAATTTCATTTAATCACTTAAAAATAAGTATGATGAGATCAACATTATTCCCTAGGCATTTTCACTTAGAGGTGATTTTAATATTTTCAGTAATCCCTAGTGCTTACCAGAGCCCATACTCAATGCTTATAACAGGGAGTTACAAACATAGTGCAATTCTAGAGCTTTCGCTCAACACTAAATGCTAGGATGTACTTGTATGATACACCTAGGAATACAATGGCCAAGGATTTGATGCTACAGAGCTTATGCTCAACATCAACATGGAATGTTCCAGAGCTTATGCCCAACATTTCCAATTATATTTTCATGTGTTCCAGAGCTTTATGCTCAACCCAATTCTAAGTAATCATGTGCTCCAGAGCCTCTCTCTCAACACAAAACATCTCATCGATCATGTGCTTCAGGGTCCACTCCCAACATAAAACATTTCATCAATCATGTGCTTTAGGTTCCATGACCAACACAACCAACATATATATACATATATATATCATCAACAATTGGATTACACCCAATATACAAAGCAATCATCATGTTCATATGCAGTGGGGTCTTCAACCCAATATAAAATAAGACATCATTATAATCATCATGATCAATAGGCTCATGCCTGTAAATGGCAGGTCCAAAATTCGGGATATTACACACATACAATTTATGAATGAGCAATAACAATTTTATTTTTTAAGATGATCAAAATCATCATTCTCATTGTATTCATCATCATTTTCATTTTCATCGTCTCCATCATCATCATTGATTTCATTGCCATCACAATCATCGCCAACATTGTCATTGTCATTATCATCGTCATCATCATGATCATCATCGTCATAATCAAAAACAACATAATTGTCATCCTCATCATAATTGTTATCGTTATCATCATTATAAAAAACATTATCATCATCATCATAGCCATCCTCAATATCATAATCATTATCCTCATTGTCATCTTCAACTCCTAGGTGCAAAGGTGGATCCAAAAGTGGATAAAAACATGGATGGAAAAAACGCACAAAAAATGATGCCAATATGGATGTAACAAAAGTAGGTGCAAAAGTGGGTGCATAATGGGGTGCACCAAAAGTGTATACAAAAGGGGATGCAAAATTGGATGCCAAAAAAGACACAATCGTGGAAGCAAAACATGATGAAAAATGTGATGCAAAACTCGATGCGACCATGGATGTAAAATTGGATGTGAAAGTGGATGCAACAAAAGAAGATGCAAAATTAGACATAACACCCAATCAAAAAGTGGATGCATAAAGGGATGCAATAACTGATGTAAACTTCGATGAAAACAATATGCAAGTGTGGATACAAAAGTTAAAGCAAACGTGGGTGGAAAATAAGGCACAAAAATGGGGGTGAATTTGGACGCAACAAAAGTTGTTGCAATAGTAGATGCAAAAGAATACGTAAACATGGATGCAAAGTGGGATGCAAAAAGGGATAAAAATGTGGGTGCAGAGATGGACGAAAAAATGGATGCAAAAGTGGATACAAAATTAGGTGAAACAAAACTATATGCAAAACTAGACTCAAAACATGATGTAAAACTTACCGCATGAGGGTATGCAAAAAATGGATGCAAAAAAAGAAGCAGAATTCAATGCAATAGAGGATGTAAAAAATGATGCAAAAGTGTATAAAAACATGGGTGTAACAGTCGAGGCAAACATGGCCATTAAAGGGGACGCAACAAGAGTAGATATACAAACTACGCACACCATTTTGTCCAAGAAATTAAGAAAAATACATTGAAAGATGGTCTAGATGCAAAAAGGAAGCAAAAAGTGACACTAATTAGAGGGTTTTGTCTTGTCATTATAGCCGAGGTATTGAAAAATTTTGAATCTCCATTCCATGGAAAAGGTCTAAATTTAATGTTTCTCCTTGATATGTTCCTAGCCAAGGGACTATGCCAAACCATGTGATTTAAACTAAATTTCTTCATTTTCTGTAATAAAGGATTACTTAGAAGAATCAAACAACCAAAGGTATTACTTTAACACTCAAAAATTGTTGTAAAACTTCTCTGAACTGGAAATATAGAGAAAATGGAGTCAACCACTCAAAATATTGGATAAAATTGTAAGAAAACCAATATTTCTTCACTCTATGCACCCGATTTAGTGTCTCAGATAGGGTAAAGTTTGTTTAAATGCAATAGAAATGAAGAGTGAAGGAATAACAATGAAATAATATTAAAACCAACAATCTATGAAGGTTTAACTTCTTATTTCCAAAAGGAATAACATTTATCCTTTAAAGAAATTCAACATTGAACAAATAAAGTTAATGAAACAAGTTTAGTACGAGAATGTAGAACATAAATTGATCTTGGTATACATCATGTTGCATTTGAATACCAAATATTATTTTCAATAATTTAAGAGAAAAATAATGTAAACTCATTGACCTTCACAAAACATTAAAATAATAAAATGGCTTCAAATGGTTGACATTTTATTCGTGAGAGATAAAAGTCTCATATACCAAAGGATTAAAGTTTGCATATAACAGTAGGAAATAACATGTACATAATAGAGTATACAATGATAATAGAAATTAACGAGCACATAATGGTGTATACACTGGTAACAATGAAAGTGTGAATCCAAAAGATTTCCAAGACAAAATTCGTCACCAAAAGAAATTGATCTTTTGTTCTTTCCCTTTTTGGCCTCTTTATACTACTTGCTCTAGCTTCAATTGTTTATGTTCCTCATAATTAGAGGTCTAAACTCTAAGAGAAATAGCAATTACTATGTGGAATTGCCCTTTTGCTGCTTTATGCTTTATCTTTGACATGTGATAATGACAAGACACCTTGTGAAAGGGTGGGCCCTTGCTATTGAATTTCACAATATGCAGCCATTGATTAACTATTAGATACACAAAATTTATCATTTTCCTAATTGCAATACCCAATGATTGTAATGTTCATATAAACAGGGAGGAACATTTAAAATAAAGATTTAATTTCATTTATGAGATTGAAATTAACAATTGATTTATCAACTACAACTTACCCTTAAGATATCCAACCAATTCTAAATTGCACAATTTTTCATGGACTAATGCCCCTTACTAGATGGATTCTAGATTAAAAATGTAAATTTACGTATGAAAAGTCTACCATTTTTAGAAATGACATTGCATGTAGCTTGAGGCCAAGATCTAGTGTGCAATTGATTGGCCTTCATAATTTGAGAGTTTTGTCATTTATCTCTCAAGTGAATCCATGTTTAATTTATTCTTCTCTAAATTTGCAAAGCCAAACATTTTCTTTATCCTATATTACTTCAAAATGGTTCCAAGATTTGGATATTACCAAAACTATTACCTTCCAAATAATATGTTTAAACCCAATAAGATAATTATCTCAAGTTGCTAAAAACATTTCCTTTGTAGTTACAATGTTTTTGTTTTTCAACTTTCAAAATAGCTTACAAAGTTTTTGTTTTTCAATTGATCTTTCATTCTTATTCCTCTAATATTTGATCATAGCAATTAACATTTTCTTGATCCTTTAATTCAAATTCAATCCAAAACTTCAAAAAAGTTTTTCAAACTGCAAAATAGCTGGTTCTTTCATTTTTCATCTCTCCGATATGATCATAGCAATTAACAATTTCTTAATCCTTTAATTCAAATTCAATCAAAACTCAAAAAAAAGAAAATTGATTTCTCATGAGTACTCTTAAGATAAAGGTTGTCATTACATTTATTTTCTCAAATGTGTAATTCATCATGACATCTCTTAACCAATGAAACATTTGAATGATGCGTTTAATTAAACACATGCCAGTGGTTATATCAATGATGCGTTTAATTAAATATATGCCACTGGTTATATCATTTTTTCTAGAGTACAACACATCGAGGGCTGAAACTCTCATGAGAATGCGTATCTAAGAAAAATAAATTATTTATGCGTATCTAGCAATTTGTCCATAACATGGCCAATTTTGAAGCATCTAGATAATTGTTAGTCTCAATGTATTCAATTTCATAAATTTTGAGTTTTCCTTCAACATGATGAAAAAAATTATGGCTTTCCCCTTCAACGGTTTAATTTCCTAAACTAAAAAAGATAGCAGGCTGGTTTAGCCCTGTGGATCACGCCACACTGAGAAAATGGGAGAGCATTTCCTAGTGTGAGATTAGACTACGACGTTGTTTCCATCCAGTTGTTATAGGCCGAATTGTCAAACGTGGCTTTGGCAAGACGTGAAGATTGCTGTTGTTGAGATAAGTAGTATAAATTATTCCTTGCTAAGTGTTCTGGATCCATGAGCATGTTTCCATAAGTCAAGGATTTTGCAGCAGATGATCCTTCTGAATTTTCACCAAAGATGACAACACTACAATCAGATGGTTGGGCCACCAGTAGAATATTGATTGCCAAACCATTGGAGATATTGTTGTACACTCCTGGAGTGAAGCTGCTACCCTTATTATCAACAGCAGATCCCAAGGTGATGACGTTGTGTAGCTCATGAGTACTATCATTGGCCCGGACATATTTCTGCTTATTAGCAGAATTAAATTGAGTGTGAAGATTATGATTGTATAGTGCCACCTTTTGCAGCTGAGTTGCCTGCAATGGTTTTGACTGCTGCTTAGTGTCATATTAAGAGCCAACCACTCTGCTCTAGCTGCATCCCCAATATAACCGATTGCATCTGTCTGTGAATTCAATGTACACTCATCATCGCCAGTAAGTCCATTATTTACTGATTCGGCTTTGTCTTTGAGATATTTCTGCTGATTACCAGAGTGCAATTGCCTGTGGAGATCCTGATTGTATAGTGACACCTTTTGCAGCTGATATGCTGGCTGCAATAGTTTTGATTTCTGTTGTATTGTCATAAGAGGTAGCCACTCGGCTCTAGCTACATCACCAATAAGACCGGCTGCATCTGTCTGTAAACTCAATGCACACTCCTCATAGCCACTGATTCAATTATTCACTGGTCCTTCTACAGCTGATTCGGATTCAACTTTGAGACGCTTTGCAGCTCCTAAGGGCAATATGTAGTTTTTGATAGTTTCCAAGTGGTAACTACTCCTATCAAAGTTGATGGTGTCTGCCATTCAGGTTATTGTTCAGTTGCAGATCTCAATACTTCAGAAAACAGTCCAGAAAATTCTAACTAATCAAATGTATACCTCGTTACTCCCCGGTATTGGGATGCAACCCTCTAAAAACCACTACTATTTCTGTAAAATTAATCAGACCAACTGCCTGTTATTTATTTCTATGTAAAATTAAATGTATTCATGAAAAACTTGTCAACTAAAATTTATAGAACAATATATACACTTGTTTTAGCTAAAAATTAAAAAGAAAACTGCGTACCTCCTTAGAGACGCGTCATATTATTGCATTGGATGCGCTACATCTCTTCCAGGTCATCTTTGTATTGGCTAATCTGATTTCAAGCAAGGGGAAGCTTTCTCGTTAGGATTGGGAAGCATAAAAGGTTTATGAAACACAGAGACATATAGAGTGGTAGTGGGAATTTTCAATTATATTTCTAACCCTAGATGTAGTTTATTCGACAAACTAGGAGGAATAAGTTGTCGGTTAATCAAACAAGTATGGGTGAGGAGAGATCATCAAATTTTTTACGTGGATGAATGGTCCTTACATGTCGGTTATTCGACAACTTGGGAGGAATAACGTGTGAATGGGTTAGAAATTTGTCGACAGATCATCACATTATTGTCGTGTTTTTGTGGTCCTTGAGTTTTAATTATGTGGCAAGTGGTTTTTTATTTATTTATGAAGGCTTGTTGCATCTATCATATCCGATGAATTTTAATGGGCGTTTAACAAAAAAAACTATGTTGTATGTTAGATGGAGTGTTGTCAAAATTAAGAAAAATATGTCATTGGAATTTGGGTTCAAATTTACTAGTGATGGTATATAGATGGATCATAGAGCCTTAAAAAAGTGGTATGTGATTCTCATGCAAGGAGTAGAATATATGTATGGGAAGTTTGTGGAAGACAACCAGTTTAACTAGAAGAACGCTGGCTGGCAATAACAGTTAGCTAAACTTAGATAAGTAGGGGACTGCAACTAGATAGAAAAAGAGTAACATATTTAATTAGTTTGTTGCACTTGAATTGTGACCTATAGATATTCACTTACCACAAGTTAAGCCTCAACAATTCTAATTATAAACTTAAACCTAAAAAATAAAAATAAAAACCCAATTATATCACTTAAGAATTATATGCGGAGTAAATATACCTACTCTTCTCCATTTTCACTTCCTCATCCGCTTTCCATTTCTGCAGAGCACACGAGTACAGGTAGGGTTGATGATTTTGGTTCAAATTTTCAACGTGTAAGGGCGAAATATGCACCCAAGTGTGTCTTCTAAAGGAAAGCAAAAAACCCAAGTAAGGAAATTCAATTTTTATATAGTAAATGTACATAAATTTATATTCAATTGTGTAATCTAATTTTATATGCTCTACAGTTATCAATCTAGGATGCACGAAAACAAGGAACTAAGGAACTAACTAACATACTAACAAAGCAAAAACCTGTGTTTCCCTAAAAACAAATCTAAAAGAGCCCACACATTGTAATGTCCCTAAAATTCATAAAAATAAAAATAAAATCGTAGGCTAATGAAATATTAAATTCAAGGACATCTTTAAAACTTCTGCAGAATAAAACTTGTTTGTAAATATGAACCTAAGTTCTATAGGCTTATTTTCCTATATGTATTTCGTGTATGATGACAATTTTTTACATGATGTTGTTCTATGACTTTGACATGTTCATAATTTACTTTTCTTGTGTATTAATTGATGACATTTGTCGACACTTATGTTGTTTTATGTTTTACTTTTGTTTACGTGTCTTTAAATTCATTTATGGTTTTATTTATAAAGTGGCTAACTTACCTCTCTATGTCAAGGGGTGGAGTGGCGGGGTTCTATCCATTAAGGATCCACTCGGAAAGGCAAGGATTCCAATTGCTACAGGGTTTACTTAGTTCGTCTTGAACCAAAACATGTATTTATTTTCTTGTATAGGTGATTTCATTGGTGAACTCAATCCTATGGTCGTAGAGACAAAATGTAACGTCTCCCAAGTTCCTATCCAAAAATTCTTCATATACTACCAAAGAAACTTATAAAATTTTTAGCATAACCAAGCAACTGCTGTGAGTTCAGATTTAATTGTGGAGATGTACTTGCAATCAACGTTAATTACTTACAGCACACCAATGTAAGTAATCATAATCTATGGCCAAATCTTCCATACATTTACCCCTTTGTATCAATTTTTTTTTTTAGGGGTTTATGATTTCTTGGAAAAAAAAAATGCCATTCCTACATATACTCGTCATAAATGAAATCATAACTTCATCATGAAAAACCATACATACGATGCAAACCGATATGTTCTCCCATACAAGAATATTCACATCTATGTAAAAATAAAATCGAATATATAATGACCTGAAACATATTAACTCATTGTGGGTCTCCAGGTGGTTATTATTTCGATAATAAAATTATCATAACAAGTTTATTTACAATAGTGCAAGTTATAAGATTATCCTCTCCTGTAAAACCAAGGTGCTCCTTTGAATGTCTATTCATTATTTATCACTGACTAATGAAACATGAGACTCACACCACGGCTCAAATCCATAGCATATATTTACATCATGTTTAATCCAGAATAAATTGGTTGTATTGATGGGACTATATTAATGTGATTATTGAAGTGTTCATAAATCTTGCAAGAAAACTCATCATCACCATCATTTTAAGATCATATCATATTTTAAGATCATGCTAAGGTGCGGTTAAGAAACCCATGATAACAATTACCTTCCTTGATGGTCGTCTTCTAAAATATTGAATCAGTTAAAAAACATTGCAAGGAAAATGATAACACGACAAATAATACAAGAAAAATAACACATAGACGCAAAATGAGAGAGACGCCAATGTACGTGATTCACCCGATCCATGGTCTACGTCAACAAAACTGTCACATCCTGTGACATTTATTTCATTCAAGATTACAATCTGCAACATCGTTGTTGCCATACTATACTTTCTATTAGTCTCGCAGACTAACCTTTCAAGAATATCTCTACTCTGTACCTAGGAGCTCTGGATTATCCAAATCGTACAATTAGTGGTAGATCAACTACCATAAGTTAATAATGTTTGTAACCCATATGACATGTAATAATGTTTATAGCTAAGTTTTGTTTGCTAGGACCTTTCCTTCTTTTTATCCTTCTTTTATTGCCATTGACATGCTGTACACTAAATCCATATAAATCCATATATTTAATGTGCAAAGGTTGTTTCCTCATACATACCACACCTTGCATCCAAATGAAGTATCCCCACTCGACTCAAGGTTAATGCCTATAAACCAATTTAATTTTTAAACCCATTTATCATACCATTAAGGTATAGGTTTTTAGGTGATTATATGCAAGCATGAATGCATATGTACATATATTCATTCACATGTAGGTTTCACCTTTAAGTGTTTTTATCAAGATATCTTTATACAACTCAAAGTATAACTGCCTATGTCCATACATGGCATGAAAAAGTAGAAAGCAAACCTATATCCACACAAGGCATGTAAAGGCAGGAAAACAACTCGTTTTCAAGTTCAATCTTGGATAATGCGTAGTGTCTATATGACCCTCTATAGAGGGGTATAAGAATATATGAATCTACTATACTTGATGCGTATAAGTGAAACACATAAACCCCCTATACATATGATGCATCTAAGATATTGCATATAAAAATAAAACACATATTGACACACAAATGCAATTCACTAACCACACACACAAACATTGCACATAAATATAAATGATCCCCTTAACTAGCCTGTAAATCTCACACTTATACTCCATCCATAACTGGAGAGTCACTACCGCGGACAAGAACCCAGTTCCCATGTATAATGGAAGACCATGGAATCAGTATTATCGAACCGTCTTTATGCAATCCTACTAGGACACTTTAAATGCTCTCGCAGTTGATATGAGAGGCGACTATAATAATTTTTTAGGAACAAAATACTACTAGTTCAACCGGCGTCTAGAATTAAAGTTTCTAGCTCAAGATAGCCCACGCGGTTAAGGAAGTCACGGCCAGTTTCAGATCGGGTTCAGCACTGGGCTGAGGTCTCAAATTCGAGTTTGTTGAAACAAAATATTTAAGCTTTAACTCAAAAATAATGCATATCATAAAGAAAAGGTAGACGAGAACACAGACCTCTAACTTTCAGAAATTTTAGATCCTAGCAACAAGGTACATAAAACTCGAAGGAAAAAATCGCAGTGATAAAATCGCAAAAGATGAAATTGCAGCAAATAAAGGCATCAGTTTTCAACGATCCTATCACAGGGGTTTCAACATGCAGGCTTCAGCAGATCGATGGAGCTCGGATCCACCAGTCTAACTCACAACAATATCGCCTATTTTCATATGGCAGGTTTTTTTATTTATTTATTTCATATCTACGATAAAACAAACTATGCAGAAAGTGTCCACGCTGATCAGGATGGACTAAAAGGCCCAAAACGTTCCAAAAAATGTAGGGCATACTATGGACCGGGTTTGAAATTAAATACAAGCATTTCCACTAATGCAGAAGCATAACAACACCAAATCGGTTCAGATATACCAAATCGTTTTTGATATGCCTACCCTTGATCATTCAAATGCACACAGACATAGATGAAATAAAACATCAGGGAGAAATTTTGCATACCCTAGTGTGCTTGGAGGTCCTATCGAGCTCTTGTTCCTCCGTTCCCAATCCGATTCCGTTAGCTTCGCTTGAAATCGAAGCGGTTCTGCACCGAGCGCCGAATCCCAAATGCCACCCACGTCTTCCCCCCAATTCCTTGCGTTTTCCTTTACTTATAGCGAAGGGAGCACTTGGCAGATTTTACAGGCTGGTTTTATTTTTTGGATTTTTACTCATAATAATTACTGCTCCTTCCATTTTCCTAGGGCGCACAGCCTAATTTTAAGGGAGGAATTCTGGAAAGTTCTGTCAAGGACATTAAGACCCCGGCACAATTAGAAATCTTCCTTTTTCAAAAAAATCAGTTATCCCTGCGTTGTTTTCTCGTAGACGGAAACAAAACAGAATCTTCTTTATCACGAAGTATTCTACCTTAAATCTGTTAGTGTTTAGCTTCTTAAAAAATCAGCCTCTAAATCTTTCAATATCTTGGCTTTGATCTTTATACATATATATAACGTAAATACTTTGTCTCGGGTTGCTAACAAACTGGATATATATATATATATATATATATATATATCATGTTATACATTTAGTGTAGGCTAATTTATGTCATTGTAAATTAATCCTTAATAATGGTACATTATCATTTAGTAATTTATGATATCTCTTCGTCATATTGCCCTTTTGTACCTGAAATTTTGTTTGGTTCTTTCTCTTTTTAATTTTAACTCCTTGTCCCTTTGTCGAGGTTAATAAGGTGGTTCCCTTTGAGGCCATGGCTGAATTATGCCGTATTCAATCCTCTAGGCTATAGTATTTTTAATCGGGCTAGTTATGGCAAAAGAAAAATAGGGATCCCTACAGGATTCCATAGTTAATATGTTGATCAGACTATGGCGTCCAATTAAGGTTCTCTAACCATTCTCTTCTTTCCCTCCTTGTTCAATTTCCCGTCGTTTAAATTGTCTTGATGTTTAAAGATTTAGGAAGTAAATCTCCTAACTTTCAAGTTTTTTCTTCTGGTGGGGCCTTGGCCTTGAGCTCCTCACCAGAAGAATGAGTGCATAATTCATTTAGAAACCCAAATTTCTTGGGGCGTATAAGAGGGACATTACATCCTTCCCCCCTAAAATTAACACCGTCCTCGGTGTTCTTGTCCTTCGACCATTTCCCTCGTATCCTGAGTCATCTTTTCTTCTTTTCATCTCTTCATTCTGAACCTTGTAGATCCTTTGGTTCTTCTCAAGTCCCCATCATTCAAGACCTGCAATTACTTGCACAAGGTTCGGGTCTAGCAAAAAAAAAAATAAATAAATAAAAAATTATGAGCAATTCATGTTCAAAAATTGTAATTCAATTAAACATATGCCGTAGATTATTTTGCATTGTAATAATATGCAATTTTCTGGTGTTCCTTTATGCCATAATAAGAAATCATTTTCATAACAAAAATAAAACATGATTACTACCCTTTTTCGTTGGTTTTATCTCCAACATTTGGTCAATTACGTCATCCTCTACCCGAGGAACAATTTTTCACATTAAGCAATGTAATAGTCTTTTGGAAAGTCATTTATCATGTTTTTATGTTCGTTATGTTTTTCCAAACTCCCTTTGAGTTTTTCTTTTCCTTTTCTGGTGTGGACTTACAATAATTCTCAGGTTACTCTCCTCAGTGACATCAAACAGCGTCCTGTCTTTCCAGATGTCCAAATTTTTGCCTAGGTCTTTTGCCACACCATATGCCTAACACCAATGTGCTCACATGGAAATCACTTGCCTAACACCATTGTGCTCCTGCGGCATATATGCCTAACACCAGTGTGCTCACGCGGCAATCACTTGCCTAACACCACGGTGCTCACGCGGCATCCAAAATTTTTCCTTGTTTGTATTTGTATGAATTTTAACCTTGATTATTGTAATGCACACTCCATGGTGTTTTCATGAATTTATTTTTCATTGTCCCGTTTCATGAATCAACTTCCATAATCAGTCAAGGCATTCATTGATAACCCAAAATTGCAATAATCGATTTTCATAATTTGCATTGATTTTCAATCGTTATTCACGAGTTACACATCCTTGTAAACAAAACAAGAGAATTATTCCTTACTCCTTTTCTGAGTAAATGAGTGTAACTTACATACACAGGCAGATTTATATACCATAATGTACTTCGATGTAGCAATGGTCATAATCTTAGTGAAGCCTGCAATGTTAATATGCAACAACATCATCAACAGTTAGCCCTTGTTTATAAAAAAAAACCATCGAGGTTCAACAATTATATTAAGTAAAACAATACCCATACTTAACCTCCTTATCTATGGCAACAAATATTTCTTAACGGTTGGCTCCAACCGTTAATGTTCCTAGCCTATCTTGCCATGTTAGCATATCACATTATACAGCATTCATCAACTTATTTATCAATATCAAATCCATATCAGCTCTTAAGATGTCAATCTTAACATCACCCAAGCAACAACAATGTTCCCAAATTCTTAATGGTTTCATTCACAAGACTACCAACAAGATCATTTAATCTAGCGCTAGAATTCAATTCTAGGGTTCTTGCTAGAATCTAAAAATAGACATATGATCGCAAAAAAAATGGTCTATTAGCATATCAATACCCAAAATAAAAAAAATACCAGCCATGGGCAAATCAAAACATAAGATAGTTCAAGATCAAGACTCAATCCAAGCAATAAGGAACCAATTCCAGAATGTTCACTAATAAGAGCATGACTCTAAGAATTCATTTTCTTAATTATGAAACTGGTACTGGTAACTACACATAAACATTTCAGTATGTACAACATCATTCACTAATATTCAAAACATCCCTAGCGAGGTCAACATGGATCAAGAAGTACATTCGCCATTCTATTTAAGGATTTTCAATGCTCAATCCAGCAATGTCATGATTCATAAGGAGATACGGCTTCTCTTGTATTTTTTTTCATTTGTGACTTTACTAAACAAGCAATAGGTTTTAACATACAAAACTTCGAAACCTCTATTAATGAATTTATAACCACAAATCAAAAATGTTAATAACTTTCAAACCTTCATTTTTCTGCCGTTGTCAAGAAATGTGTCGACATTCTTTAAGCATTTAATTAGATCTTTGGTATTCAAGTCACAAAGGGAGGAGATTAAGTATCAGAAAGAAACTTACAAAGAATTAGATTCCAGTTAATACAATGTCAGCAAACAGATTCATAATTGATACCTGATTAAATTTGGAAGCCGATCAAAGATTTTGATCTCAATACTCAACTACAAGGTTAATGGATTACACATATTAGTAGTAATTCCAACTAAGAAAATAGGAGGCATTCCTTTCATGACTCTTCCATTAACCTTATCTAATCAAAATACAAAACAAGGTCCCGATCCATGCCCATACATGCAATCATTAGATCTTGACAGAAATCAATATATAAACAGATTTATCCTTGCAAACTCATACCACCACAAGATCGGAATTCCCATACATGAGATCTATACTTGGAACACATACAATCCCTTGGATCTATTCATGCAACTATATACAAGCATCAGGTCTAACAGGATTTATTTCCTATGCTCAGATCTATCTTTGCAATTTCATACAACCATGGAAATCTAAGTCTCACAACCAATCTATACTCTAATGCATGCTGGAATTCATGCAATAATATAATCGCTGAAGCATACTCATACTTGGATGCATATCTAACAATCTCTTAACCGGTTGCATAATGAGGTCTTGAACGCATATGGAAAAACACACAAGAATCACAGAAACATACTCATGCCCCGACGTATATTGAAATTCTAGGTGCATAAGAAAACTCAGCAAAAATCTCAGAATATAATCATAACCAGATCCATATTTATGAACTGAAGCAAAATCACAGTACATACACATATACAAAACTATGAATCCCCAATTCCCATATTAATATTTTAATAGAAACTCCTATGGTACTTTCGTTGACCATGAGCTTGACCAAGAAGACCTATATACCTCACTAAATTTTTATTGGCACATTCAAAATAGAGACGAAGCAATCATCTTAGCTATTTGTAAACATATTCATAAGTGAGCAAGCGAATAACCGGATACCTGTGTACTTACATGCTCGGGTCTCACATAGAACTGTCAAGGTATAGGGTCATCTTCGTTGTGATTTTGAGCTAATGTTCCAGCCTCCCCTGCACAACTCCAAGGTCAGTAAACATGTAGTTCTAAAGTAAAACATGTAGGAGCGTTTTGAGCCCAATTAGTCCCAAGTGTTTCAACTTGGCTCTGATACCATATGTAACGTCTCCCAAGTTCCTATCCAAAAATTCTTCATATACTACCAAAGCAACTTATAAAAATTTTAGCATAACCAAACAACTGCTGTGAGTTCAGATTTAATTGTGGAGATGTACTTGCAATCAACGTTAATTACTTATAGCACACCAATGTAAGTAATCATAATCTATGGCCAAATCTTCCATACATTTACCCCTTTGTATCAATTTTTATTTTTAGGGGTTTATGATTTCTTGGAAAAAAAAAATGCCATTCCTACCTATACTGGTCATAAATGAAATCATAACTTCATCATGAAAAACCATACATATGATGCAAACCGATATGTTCTCCCATACAAGAATATTCACATCTATGTAAAAATAAAATCGAGTATATAATGACCTGAAACATATTAACTCATTGTGGGTCTCCAGGTGGTTATTATTTCGATAATAAAATTCTCATAACAAGTTTATTTACAATAGTGCAAGTTATAATATTATCCTCTCCTGTAAAACCAAGGTGCTCCTTTGAATGTCTATTCATTATTTATCACTGACTAATGAAACATGAGACTCACACCACGGCTCAAATCCATAGCATATATTTACATCATGTTTAATCCAGAATAAATTAGTTGTATTGATGGGACTATATTAATGTGATTAAAGAAGTGTTCATAAATCTTGCAAGAAAACTCATCATCACCATCATTTTAAGATCATATCATATTTTAAGATCATGCTAAGGTGCGGTTAAGAAACCCATGATAACAATTACCTTCCTTGATGGTCGTCTTCTAAAATATTGAATCAGTTAAAAAACATTGCAAGGAAAATGATAACACGACAACTAATACAAGAAAAATAACACATAGACGCAAAATGAGAGAGACGCCAATGTACGTGGTTCACCCGATCCATGGGCTACGTCCACAAAACCGTCACATCCTGTGACATTTATTTCATTCAAGATTACAATCTGCAACATCGTTGTTGCCATACTATACTTTCTATTAGTCTCGCAGACTAACCTTTCAAGAATATCTCTACTCTGTACCTAGGAGCTCTGGATTATCCAAATCGTACAATTAGTGGTAGATCAACTACCATAAGTTAATAATGTTTGTAACCCATATGACATGTAATAATGTTTATAGCTAAGTTTTGTTTGCTAGGACCTTTCCTTCTTTTTATCCTTCTTTTATTGCCATTGACATGCTGTACACTAAATCCATATAAATCCATATATTTAATGTGCAAAGGTTGTTTCCTCATACATACCACACCTTGCATCCAAATGAAGTATCCCCACTCGACTCAAGGTTAATGCCTATAAACCAATTTAATTTTTAAACCCATTTATCATACCATTAAGGTATAGGTTTTTGGGTGATTATATGCAAGCATGAATGCATATGTACATATATTCATTCACATGTAGGTTTCACCTTTAAGTGTTTTTATCAAGATATCTTTATACAACTCAAAGTATAACTGCCTATGTCCATACATGGCATGAAAAAGTAGAAAGCAAACCTATATCCACACAAGGCATGTAAATGCAGAAAAACAACTCGTTTTCAAGTTCAATCTTGGATAATGCGTAGTGTCTATATGACCCTATATAGAGGGGTATAAGAATATATGAATCTACTATACTTGATGCGTATAAGTGAAACACATAAACCCCCTATACATATGATGCATCTAAGATATTGCATATAAAAATAAAACACATATTGACACACAAATGCAATTCACGAACCACACACACAAACATTGCACATAAATATAAATGATCCCCTTAACTGGCCTGTAAACCTCACACTTATACTCCATCCATAACTGGAAAGTCACTACCGCGGACAAGAACCCAGTTCCCATGTATAATGGAAGACCATGGAATCAGTATTATCGAACCGTCTTTATGCAATCCTACTAGGACACTTTAAATGCTCTCGCAGTTGATATGAGAGGCGACTATAATAATTTTTCAGGCACAAAATACTAGCAGTTCAACCGGCGTCTAGAATTAAAGTTTCTAGCTCAAGATAGCCCATGTGGTTAAGGAAGGCATGGCCAGTTTCAGATCGGGGTCAGCACTGGGCTGAGGTCTCAAATTCCAGTCTGTTGAAACAAAATCTTTAAGCTTTAACTCAAAAATAATGCATATCATGAAGAAAAGGAAGACGAGAACACAGACCTCTAACTTTCAGAAATTTTAGATCCCGGCAACAAGGTACATAAAACTCCAAGGAAAAAATCGCAGTGACAAAATCGCAAAAGATGAAATTGCAGCAAATAAAGGCATCAGTTTTCAACGATCCTATCACAGGGGTTTCAACATGCAGGATTCAGTAGATCAATGGAGCTTGGATCCACCAGTCTAACTCACAACAATATCGCCTATTTTCATATGGCAAGTTTTTTTTATTAATTTATTTCATATCTACGATAAAACAAACTATGCAGAAAGTGTCGACGCTGATCAGGATGGACTAAAAGGCCCAAAACGTTCCAAAAAACGTAGGGCATACTATGGACCGGGTTTGAAATTAAATACAAGCATTTCCACTAATGCAGAAGTATAACAACACCAAATCGGTTTAGATATACCAAATCGTTTTTGATATGCCTACCCTTGATCATTCAAATGCACACAGACATAGATGAAATAAAACATCAGGGAGAAATTTTGCATACCCTAGTGTGCTTGGAGGTCCTATCGAGCTCTTGTTCCTCCGTTCCCAATCCGATTCCGTTAGCTTCGCTTGAAATCGAAGCGGTTCTGCACCGAGCGCCGAATCCCAAATGCCACCCACGTCTTCCCCCCAATTCCTTGCGTTTTCCTTTACTTATAGCGAACGGAGCGCTGGGCAGATTTTACAGGCTGGTTTTATTTTTTGGATTTTTACTCATAATAATTACTGCTCCTTCCATTTTCCTAGGGCGCACAGCCTAATTTTAAGGGAGGAATTCTGGAAAGTTCTGTCAAGGACATTAAGACCCCGGCACAATTAGAAATCTTCCTTTTCCAAAAAAATCAGTTATCCCTGCGTGGTTTTCTCGTAGACGGAAACAAAACAGAATCTTCTTTATCACGAAGTATTCTACCTTAAATCTGTCAGTGTTTAGCTTCTTAAAAAATCAGCCTCTAAATCTTTCAATATCTTGGCTTTGATCTTTATACATATATATAACGTAAATACTTTGTCTCGGGTTGCTAACAAACTGGATATATATATATATATATATATATATATATATATATATATATATATCATGTTATACATTTAGTGTAGGCTAATTTATGTCATCGTAAATTAATCCTTAATAATGGTACATTATCATTTAGTAATTTATGATATCTCTTCATCATATTGCCCTTTTGTACCTGAAATTTTGTTTGGTTCTTTCTCTTTTTAATTTTAACTCCTTGTCCCTTTGTCGAGGTTAATAAGGTCGTGCCCTTTGAGGCCATGGCTGAATTATGCCATATTCAATCCTCTAGGCTATAGTATTTTTAATCGGGCTAGTTATGGCAAAAGAAAAATAGGGATCCCTACAGGATTCCATAGTTAATATGTTGATCATACTATGGCGTCCAATTAAGGTTCTCTAACCATTCTCTTCTTTCCCTCCTTGTTCAATTTCCTGTCGTTTAAATTGTCTTGATGTTTAAAGATTTAGGAAGTAAATCGCCTAACTTTCAAGTTTTTTCTTCTGGTGGGGCCTTGGCCTTGAGCTCCTCACCAGAAGAATGAGTGCATCATTAATTTAGAAACCTGGATTTCCTGGGGTGTATAAGAGGGACATTACACAAAAAGTCCTACATTTAACAGCAAGCTATACCTTCATCAAGATATTCCTATGCATAAATGTTTACAAGAGAACCGAAGTCCTAATCCTAAACTAAACCTTAAAATCCTATGATAAGAAGGGTTTGTAACTTATATGTATGCATGTTGTAATTACATGCTAAGGTTTTAAAACCTTAGATGCAATATAATATATGGTTGAACTTTATATTATGAAGGGTTTATGGCTATGGCATAAACATATGCCATCGATACTATGGCTTAACTATGCAAATAGTGAGATGATGGAGGGTTTCAAACCTAGGAGATGGTGTTGGTAAACGATGGTCTATACGATGTGATCCCAAACTATATGGTAGTGTGTTTTGATCGATGTGATAGTGGTAGACAAGGTGTAAAATTAATTGATCCTTTGGAAGCATGGGAAGAATTCCCCAAGCGTTGTGTAGGGTTTGGATATCATTCATTTGGTTTTCATTATGGTGGAGGTTGTGGTCTCGGACTCCTCGTGAGGGTTCCACAATCATCGGGCTTCCACACTCTTCGATAGGTATGCGTTTCGACTCTCATTTGTACATTTGTAATGTTTATTTGAT
This sequence comes from Pseudotsuga menziesii, assembly GCA_001517045.1. Lineage (NCBI taxonomy): Eukaryota > Viridiplantae > Streptophyta > Pinopsida > Pinales > Pinaceae > Pseudotsuga > Pseudotsuga menziesii. Next base: position 223,568 of record LPNX010821855.1, on the reverse strand, counting down.
TATGGTTTGAATAATGTATACTTATGATATATCCTTTGCTATGGTCTATGTAGGTGGGAAAGCATGGGCACTCTGCATGGCTTGAGGGTAGTGCCGTAGGTTTCTTGCGCAACCAATTTCTGAGTAAGCCCTAAATTTGGAAATGGCCTTACTCTTGTTGTGTCTTAGTAGATGATTTGACTTTGGTTGTGAGAAATGAATCATTGAGTCGTTTCGTTGTTTGGGGTTTGGATAAATGATTGGCATGTGTATATGCAACTATGTATCCTTCCATGTCTCTTCCAAATGTAATTTTTGGATAAATGTTGACTGTTAAAAATTGATTCGGCTCTGTGTATATAGTTTATTGTTGGAAACGACATGAATTTTGCTTTATTTGACTTTAAATGGAAATATTTGTTTTGGGTAAACTACTCTATGGTTCTTTTTATGATGCATTGGATTTTATTTTACAATTCCATTGGCACGATGGTTCGACTGTGTAAAGTAGCAACATGTGGTTTTAATTAAATAATGTGGTTGGCTTTGTTTTGGTAGCTATAAGAATGGAGATGGGTTTATATCGTTGATACACAACATGGGTTTATTATATTAAATGTGTTTATGGTTTAAATGTTTATTGTGCATAAGATGGTGAGTGTAGCTCTATTTTGTCATTTGATGTATAGTTGGTTATATTAAAACCTTTACGGGAAGCCTTAGAGGCAAAACACTTATTGAATGCTATAGCTTGTAATGTGTTTGATTGATTTGTTTGAAGCCTACATGATTCAATATTGGGCTGATATTTAAGTGGACTTGTGGTTTGAGCATTGTAAACCCATGATTCATTTATATGATTTGTTTGTAATGGTTAATGGTTTCCCACTAACGTGAAGCGTTGGGGATCACTCTGTTTTCATAATTAATTAAAACTGTAAATGGTTTGTTTCATTTCATTGTTATTGTTTTGTCTATAATTTAGGAAATGAAATAAAGGCCCGGAGCCAATCCTTTACGGAATTCAATGGCTAGGAAGTGTAAAAGATTTTTAGAAATGCTTTAATGTTTTCATAGCATGGTTTGGAAAAAATGTGTTTATTATTTTTCTATTGTTTTAGTAATGTTGTTTTAGTAATGTTGTTTATGTTTGGTGTTTTAAGAGCATTTATATGATGGGAACAAATGCGTTTGGCTCGTGGTATGAATCAAAATCTGCCACCATTTGGATTTATGTTGAGAGTTTGAATTAATGAGTTCAAATATTTTATCTCTCGTCTATTTATTTGTAATTATAAATAGTTTATTTAAATGTTTTGATGTAGAGTGTATATAATGTTTTAGTTTAAGGAATGAATGAGTTGAATTAGTTTTAATTAAAATTAGGGTTTATTTTACCTAGTTTTGTGAAATGTGTGGTTTAACTTTAGAATAATGTTTAAACAAGATCTAGCAACTAGTTATCAAACAACTAGGGTTTAAATCTAAATTAGCCTCTTTGACATTTAAATTATTCTAGAACTATTTACATTTAAGAACTAAAAGAATTTAAATTGTAAACACCTATCTAGGAAATAAAGGATGAATTTAATTTAAACAAATGAATTAATATGCAATATTAAATTTAACTCTACAGATTATATAGAAATAATTCAGTGAGTAAATTTAAACTAATGGAAATCTAGCTGGAACATGTATTCAATATGCATATTTCCAAATCAAGATTATAAACAAGTTACTTAGTAAAATATGTAAGAACTAGAGAAGGTAAAACCCTCATAGCTGCAATTTGTAGTTTATTAATGTTTAGAACCGTGCACACTTAAACACACCCAATTAATAAGAACTTATATAATTCTGAACACATATATGTCAACAAAATAACTTGGCAACTACCACGTTCCACCCAACCATGACCCAAAACCGTTCATGGTTTTATTCTAGATTCCTCCAAGTTGGTTCCAACATGCAAGTAGTCTAGAGATCCGAAAGGTAAGGTTTCTCCTATCTCGAATCTCATGTTCTGAACTAGATTGCTTTTCTTTTGGAATGCTCTCCAAAATTATTAAGAATAATGATTAGCTCAACAAATGGAATAACATAGAATAGAATGCCAAAGCATTTCATTGGTTTGGTCTCTATAGACAATATTTAGGAAAAAAGGTCGTTAAACTTCAATTAGATCAAGAATCCATTATATTCTTGAAAATAATCTTTATGTGAAGTTAATAATTTATTATAATTAACTTAGGAACTCTTTTACTAGTTCCTAATCTAACCCTTTTAGGATTTAATATTTATTTATTTATTTACCTTTAGTAAATAATAACATATAGATTCTTTATCAATTATTTATAACATATATAAACTATATATATACATATAGTATTGTTAATATTTATTTAGGGGTCATATAGCATGATCCCAATTACATGGTGCTTTCATTAGCTTATCAAGACCTTCAGGTAGGGTTGGTCAACTAAGTTAGGGAGCTCTAAATCTCTTTGCATGTTGGATTACCTCATATATTATGATAATTCTCTAGTACTTGATGAGAAGTAGAAATTCAAAATTTCATTTAATCAACTTAAAAATAAGTAAGATAAGATCAATGCTTTTCATAACCATTCTCACTCAACAAAATTAATTTTTTAGTAACTCCTACAATTAATCAGATCCCACACTCAATGCTAAAACTGAAATTTACACTTAGTAGTGCAATTCCAGAGCCTTTCCCTCAACACTAACGCTAGGATGTACTTGTATAATAAACCTAGGGATACAATGTCCAAGGATCCGATGTTCAAGATATTATGCTCAATATCAATTTGGAGTGCTCCAGGGCTTATACCCAACACTTCCAATTCTTATTTTTCATGTGCTTCAGAGCCTATGCTCAACACAAGCATCTCATAACTCATGCGCTTGAGAGCTAGCACTCAACATGAACATCAAATCACTCATGTGCTCCAAATCTTGCACTCAACATAAAATCTCATCACCCATGTGCTTTAGCGTTTGTGCTCAACATAAACACTAAATCACTTATGTGCTCGAGAGCTTGCGCTCAACACAAAATATCATCACTCATGTGCTTTAGGGTCCACACCCAACACATTATAGAACTTAATCATGTAATTAGTATTCTGCACATTCTAAACAATATTCATATTAGTATATGTATTTTCAGTTAAATCACATAATATAATCAGTATATCATCATAGGACAATTCTCTTGTTTATTAGGGTTCATGCCCAACATATAAAATCACATACATGCTAACTAAAACATATACATTGGCTTATGCCCAATATATATAACAAATCATCACACTCCTGTGCAGTGGGGTCTTACGCCCAATATACAAAACATAAACATCAAAGTAGCATCATATGCAACGGGACTTAGGCCCATTAGTGTGAGCTCAAAATTGGGGATATTACATGCACTTTAATTTTCTTCCATCCAAACTAGCCGCAGAACTGTGTCCACTTGTTGTCCACTTTTCCCCACTTACGGGACCCAGGTTCTGCACAGCCCATCGATCCAACAACTACCTGAGATATCAGCCTGATAGAGCAAACCCCATCGACAACACCTGCGAAGCAGCCACAGTCTCACCTGAGATATCTCATAGATGGGTAACCACTAGAACCATGTTTGCACAATTGCTGGGGAAGTATAGCCCCTTGGCTCGTAACTAAGGAGCTCAACGAAGGCATTAAGGCAGCTGGATGGAGGAGTTGGTTCTGTGCAAATGAGCACAACTATATGTCATCGCGTGCAACCTGACTTTCCTTTCCCCCTCCCAACTGGCGCAACTCATGCGGTGCAACTGATTCACATCAATCGACTCGATGACTTATGTCAGGATTCACAATAGGAATCATACAGAATGATATACAATTATACAAGTTTAATTCAGCAAGGCATTATGTTCATCCATTTACCCATTACAAGAAACTAATACTAACTAAATCACATTTAACCTTATATAGAAAGAAACTATTGATAAATCACATAAACATTCACCACATCAATCACTCATTTGGACACAAAAATAACATGGAAACCCATTTGGGAAAAAAATACCAAGGTGCTCCTCATCTGGCATGAGAAAGGATATAGCACCTTGCAGTGTGCGAGATGCTGACTAATCTTAGGATATGTCTTTAAGTTCAGACTCATGGTTCTCATGCTCTCTGTCTTATTTCTCCTAATCTACTGCTACTGCCTACAGATCCACACATAGGTTGGATTGACTCTCCTAGCATCTGTACCGCTCTAGCAGATCTTTCTCCTTCCACTATTCTAATTACCTTTCTCTTAGATCTATTCTCTGCAACTATATACAACTCTCATCTATCAAATCCATTCCGCAATTACGACTAACAAAAATCAACCTTCTAACTATTAAATCTATGTTATTTATAACATTTTACATCACCACATTGGGTCGACCGCTTACAGGAAGTCTATTAACTGTCACCATCAACCGCCCCTCCAGGCTATAGTTGTAGTGATCATGACTCGACACGAGGCATTAACGACCTTACTTATAGCATGCTTTCACTCATGCAGCATCTTTCAACTTAAGCTAGCTTCTGCACCCGCAATGTCCCTGTCGCTTTTCGGTCATTCTCTTGGTGTGTGCTTCTTTTGTTGCCTTTCCTTTGTCGTGCACCTCTCTATTCTGCCTCCATGGGCTCTTCTCGTCCTTCATGATCTTTCTTTTCTTCTATCGTGCACGTGGTGCATTTTCCTTGGTTGTGTGCATGAAATTACTTTTTGTGCCCCTTTCCTGGGACAACAGGCCCCCAACACTCAGTTGTGGCTCGTCCCAAGCCACGAAGCAAAGGACACATGAGTGGCTCGACCTGCCTCCTTGCATGGTATCTTTCAAAATTTTTTTTTAGCTTTGTTGTCTTTGTTTCTTATGCATCTCATACCTTGCCTTTTTTTTTGACTTGGGCATATATGACTTCCTCTTCAGCCTGTTTTGATAAGTCTATGCCCATAGATTTCTCTGTGTCTAGTCCGGGCCTTCTTGATGGCGCTTCTGCTATTCTGCATCATGTTCCTACATCCTGTTATTTGTGTTGCATTCATCTTCTCCTACTTCTTCTCGGAGTTCTTTCGAAGTCTCCACTGCAACTATATATTTCCCTAGAAACTGGGCTGCATTGCCAATGTTTTGATGGAACTGGGCCAGAATAGGTGTATGTCATTCTATCTCCTAGCAAGCTTCATCTTCCTATTTCTTGTGTTCCTGCACCGTACCACTACTTGGGTGTTTTGACGAGGTATTCACCAGTGTGTGAGTCAACTCGTGGATGCACTGATGAACCAGCTGAATTAAATTTGTTATCCTTTCTGCTTCAGCCTATTGTTTAGTCGTTTCCTTGTGGAGCATGATTTCCTGGTCGCGCAGGGTTCTGGCCTTATCGACGAGCTCCTTAATATCAATGCCCCGAGAGTGATTTTCTCCTTCATTGGTAGCTTCTTAATATCGGCTTTCAGTACCAATATTTGTAAATATTCTTGTCGTTCTTGCTCAGCAAATTTCTCTGCCACTGCATCATCAATGAGATGCTCCCATGCTGTAGCAGTTGTTTCGACTGCTTCTGTACAGATGCTCTCAGCTTCCCTCAGCCGAGCAACCGCTTGAGTTGCCAATTCTTGCCTTTGCTGCAACACTTCTACAGCTGTGCCAAGCTACGGGTTTATTTTCACCTGGATCTCTTTCTGGAGGTCTACAGCCAACTTGAATAGACGTCTCGATTGATGCACCAATTCGATCTCAAACTCTTCTTTCTCATCAAAGAGTTGTGCTATTGCTTTCCTTATTGCTTGTTCTAGCGAAGCTTGCCTCTAGGATTGGGCTGATAGATCTGCGCGCTGGTAGTTGATAACTTGCTTTTGTTTGCTTGCTTTCCTAGTTTCCTTATCTTCTTGAGAGCCAGCTATAGTATCATGGATTCTAATTTCTGTTGCAGCAGCCTATTGAATAGAATATATACGCGGCAAAGTTAACTTGGAAAAGTTTAACATCAATGTGTCCAAGTTATGGAAACTTGCCTCATTTTCTTCACCTTTCTTAGACAATGACTCCACAGGCATTTCTATTGTTAGTGGTGGGATCATGATTGGTGCTGCTAAGATGTATGATTGGGTGACACCATGGGTTCAAGCCTACATGGTGTCTCACACTTCAATGATAGTCCACAAGAGTTGTCTAACCTTTGTGGTGATGGTTGTTGGGCAATTCATTTTCGTGGTCATGAGTTGTCCCAAAGTTTTCTTTGTGACTTCGGTGATAGTGTCATGCAGAAGGGTCAAGTCCGTGCCTTGTATGTCTTTGACATAGGGTCGATTAACCTTCTACCTCTTGCTATATGGGATGATCAATGTGTCTTGGTATTCCTCCTCTTGCATGGGTTGCTTTCCCCTCTTTTTTTGGGCTTTCTCGGTGTTCAATTATTCACTTAGAGCGGGGTCGTCTAGGTTGTCATTAGGTAGATCATGCTCATCTCTCGCTTCATCTTATTGGGAGCCATCCTGGGGCTATTGCATACTAGTATCGGTGCCATGCTGGTTTGGGTTCTCTGGTAGATGCTCCTATAGGACTTGCTATCATGCTGGTACCTTCTCCTAATGGGTCATCCATTCCTCAGGACAATATTTGATTTCTCGCTCAATGTCTGCATCCCTGAGGATGAAGAATGTTGGAAGGGCTCACTTATTGGGGTCCCCATGCATTTGCAAGATGATGTTGTGGTGTGCTGCATGGAATTGAATGAACAAGTACTTTGCAACTGTTGCAGTAGTCAATTGGTACTACATGCACACTATTTACCGAAGCCTCTCTCCCTGTAGGAAAAATATAATTCTAGCATCATTCTTGGGCTTGTTGTCCATCTTGTCCCAAAGGTTCTAGTAAGGCCTGCGAAGAAGTTGTACAGGGATATCCATGAGCTGATAGTCTTGTGGCCGAACCCATACTGTAAAAGAAATTAAAATTAAGAGCCAGGAGAAGTGAAACTTAGCTGTGGGTTGTTCCTGTGCTTCTCGTGCATCGTCCAATAGTTAGTTCAAGAGAAACTAGTACCAGTTATTGTGCATTCCCTGTGCACATTTTTTAGCAAGTTCTACTGTTGTGGCCATGCACTTAGCTAGCCTCATCTTGCGTAGGACCTTGCTACACAAGATCTTTGTTGCTGCTTGCACGACACTATCCTCAATGGAGCTGATGAGAAAACCCTTTCCACCGTGGAGGAGCTAATACTCATCCTTCATGTCATTTGTGTATATATTTTCCCACTCATTATTTATTAAAGTATAGGGCCAGGTCGATTCCATTCTGTAGCAGACCTGTATGGCCAAAATCAAGTCCACTGTCACCTCATATGGTTTCTTTAGCCAAAGGTAGCTAGCATGGAAGCACATGAGCAATTGCTTGACATACATTTTGAATGGTATAGAGTGGCCAAAATGGGGCATAAGGAACAGGTTTAACATAGCGGACTACTCCAATCTACGCAATACTCTAGTGCAGAGACAACATCTTCCACTAGTGTCGGTCGGATTTTACTTCCATGAATTGATATTTGGAGATGTCTATCTTTCGAGTGTCATAGTCTTCAAAATTTAATCCCTGAAGCTTGGTCAAGATGGTATCTTGATGTTTTGGGATGTCCTGGGGTTTTGTGATGCCCCTTGGAATAGCGGGTTCTTCTAATAGCTCTGGAATGCTCACCATTACTTCTACGGCACTGGGCCTCCTGGGTGATACATAGGGCAGCAGTAAGTTCTTCTCTTCTTCAGTGAGCTTTGGTTCTGGTGATGATGGTTGAACTAGGTCAGCTCTACGAGATTTAGATATTTTTTACCTAGGGCCGGAGGAACTTGGGGGGTCGGTATTCAAGGATTGCATAGCGGTAAAAACTTGGGCTCTCGCTAGTTTCTCTAATAATCGGGAGGCAGTTATCTATGTGAGATGACTTCCTACTTGTGGTCGATGCGGTAGACACTGCAACAGTTTTTTGATGATCCTTGGCTTTGGCACTACTTTTGACTTTGGCTGAGCATTCTTCATCTTCTTGGGTGGAAAAACCAGGTCAAGTTGCCCTTGCTTGAATGCTCACTATGGCTGGAATATTTTACTGAGTAAGGTCTTTGGCTTTGAAGGATGGATTGGTCTGTGCAATGATCTTGACTCTTTTTATTGCTGGTTCGTTAAGCAATGTAGAAGTTTACAGTGGAATACAAGGATGACTTATAGGTTATGAGTCTTTAAGCTGACTAGATGGAGTGAAGGACCCTATGGCAGATCACATGGGATCATCCTTTGCATGCTTAAGCTCCAATATGCATTTGTGAGGGAATTTAAGGCACTCTACTAGATGGGACCAAACTGTCTGCCACCTTTTTCCTCGGGCTTGCTGCTTTAATGCTACTGAACATTTAGTGGTGCTGGATATTTTTTGAGTTTCCCATTCCCTTACCAGCTGCTAGTGCATGCTAGTTGTTTCTCACATTTGGCCAGCTGTCTTGTGAAAAGTATGTCACTTTTTTTTCTTTTTTATGCATCAAGGATTTATGGGACCGTGTTGTAGTCATCACGATAGGGTTTTAATGGAGTGCCATTGATCATTCCCACTACCGGTGTTCCATATAGCTTATATATTTTTAGTGCACCTGCTTCAGTACTATGCGAAAATATGTATGGACCTAACCAATGCATTTTGAGCTTACTCGGATGCTTGAGAAACTTACTATCATACATCAGAACAAGTCCACCAACCTTGAACTTCCTTTTTGTGATGTGGTGGTCATGCTAGGCTTTATGTCGTTGCTTTTCCACATTTTGATGGAAGCCTGCAATAAAACGGTCTTCTTCCATTTGAACTAGCTGTGCCAGCCTCTCTTCTACAGCGTCGGTATCTGTCATCTCCATTATCGCAACAATTCATAAGACTGGGACAATATACTCCATGGGCACAACTGCTTCTTGTCCATAGACTAAAGGGAAAGGGTTGTATCGAGTTAGTCATTTGCATTTTGTTCTATAGGCCCATAATACCACTGAGACTTTCTGGTCCTAGTCATCTCTGTGCACATTGCATACTTTGGTCAGCACATTTTTGAGTACCTTATTTAATGCTTCGACAGTTCCATTTGCTTGAGGATGGTAGGGTGTGGTTTCTAAATTTTGCATTCAGTTCAACAATTAACTTATTTACAAAATGCTTACCTTGGTCACTGATTAGGATTTTGGGACAACCAAATGTCATGACAACATTCTCAAAGAGGAAGTGGGCTGCAGTTGCAGCAGTACAATCTTTTACAGGTGCAGCCTCTGCCCATATTATCAAGTGATCTATAGCAATGATGATATAACACACACTAGTTCATTTTCCCGGTTGACTGATAGGGCCAACAAAATCCACTACCCATTTATCAAAGGCCTGCAGTGTAATTTGTGGTGCAAGTGGCATTTCATCATGTCATGATGGTTTCCCTATTGTTTGGTAGTTATTGCAATTACGACAGTATTTTCTTGTATCCATATGTACTGTTGGCCACTAGAGTCCGTCTTGCAAAATCTTGTGCACTATTGATTTCTTGGCATAGTGTCCTCCTGAGACACCCAGATGTGATTCTACCATTACCCATTGTCTTTCATTATTAAAGACACATCTTGACAGTATTTCATTTGGTCCCAACTTATAGAGCTGCCCTGCTATTAGTGTGTAGTCTGAGGCATTGACAACCAGTTATTTCTTTTGCCATGTTGAATAATCTTCAGGTGTATACCTTGTATTAAGTGCCATGTTAAATAATATTCAGGTGTATACCCTGTATTAAGTAAGTGTATAATCACATCGAATTCTTTATCAACGACATCTATAGAAAATAGATGTGCATCCGACAAATTTTCCTCTAGGCTGGTGGGTTCCTCTCCACTTTCAATTTGCGATAAGTGGTCAGGCTGAACATTTAGTCGTCCCGGCTTCACAATGAATTCAAAATCAAATTCTTGAAATAGGAGGAGCCACTCGCAGATTCCCCCCCCCAACACTGGCTTATTAATCAGTTATTTTAGCGTAGAATGACCAGTGAACATTTTAAAGTGTCCACCCAATAGATAATGTATGAATTTTTGTAGCTCATATACAATTGCAATCCCCTCTCTTTCAATTGTGGTTTATTTTTTCTCTACCGTTGATAGTTTCCTACTGGAAAATGCGACCAGGTGGTCAATTGCACCATCTCCTGGTTGAGTTAACACTATGCCAAGCACAATCGATGAGGCATCAACATGTACATGGAATTATTTTTTCCAATCTAGAAATATTAATATTGGTGAAGTAGCCATTTTACCCTTTAGTCTATCCAGACTCTCCTGGAAGTTTTCAGTCCATTCAAACTTGCCATATTTTTTTAATAGCTTCTCCATTGGGGAAGTTATCTTTGCATACCCTCTTATGAATTTCCTATAATACCCAGTGTGTCCCAATGTAGACCTAAGTTGCGTGACTGGTGTGGGCAAAGGAAATTCCAGGATAATTACTACCTTTGCGGGGTCGACCAAGTTCCCATTGCTGCATACTACATGGCCCAACAGTACACCGAAAGGTCCTGAAATTCATGTAATAGATTGGTGATTTTGGATACTATTTCTTCATCCTAGTAGTCTCCAATGTTGGAAAATTTTGGATTGTCCTCCGATCCAATGTTAACCTTTTTAATCTTTATCAACTTAATGAACTGTTCACTGGAAATTCCACTTCCTTCGACCTCGCGTGATCCTTCCGATTTTGGAATATTGGTGTTGGTCGGATCATCGTCTGGGTTCCCAGAGAGATTATAGCATGTCATCCAATGTTGGACTATCTCATAGCATTGGTGGGAATGCGCAACACAAGGTTGAGAATACACAATGTCTAGTGGGATCTCGACAGATATCTTTTCCTTAATAGTTTTTGGTGCAATATCAACTATAGGTTGTTCATCCAGAAACTATAGTTTTTAGTGAATTTTTGCACAAATTCTTCCCATTCTCTTATCTCCTAGCGCAGCTCCATAGATGCATACCAGCCTTGTGGTTCCATCTCAAGAGTGTGGATGAAATGGTGAACCCATTCCTAGCGAGGGTAGTTTGAGAATATTGTGGAACATTGTTCTATGTGCTCTATAGGGTATGATAACCCCGTATATATTTGGGTTACAGTTGTAATTTTTTCCTGAAACCTTACTTCTAGCAGCCTTCTGCAAAGAGGCCATTCTGTTATGGTGTTCTTATGTGTACCCCACCATCATGCGGGAATAGATTTTAATGCAAAGTCTAGTGCAGACAGTTGTTGTGTCTTTGTTACCAATTCTTCAAATTCAGTCAAGAACAGTGCCAAGTTAGGCAGTCCTTCATATGTGGGTAGTGGCCGTGACTGAGTTCCTACTCATCTAATAGACTTAGTTATACTGGCACATTTTCTCAATGAGACTTCATGTAATCGGTTCTGCCACTTCTCCAGTGCCTCTCCTGAATCTCATGTACATGAATTCTCACATTTCCAACTTAGGTTACCATCTGCAGTAGGATTAATATAGTCTTCCCGAAGGGCGGTTATATTGTAGATGGTGTCAAGGTGGTCACCATGCCCTTTGTTGAATACTAGTTCAACATACCTCGGCCCTTGTAGCGGGTCAAGGGGCGCAACGACCCGCATCTCATCATATTAAAATGATAGGATCCTTATTTAGAAATTTATGATCGTTTGGTTTTCGATTTCCCAATCAATCCCAAGCAAAGCATGGAATGGGGTGGTATCATCTACTATGTCTATGATCTTGAAGTTCGCAAAAGTGTGTAATCATTCAATATCCACTTGAACTTGACCTAGCCTGCCAACAGGGAAGACCTTTGCTTGATTTGCAAGCCTTAATTGAATGGGGGACAATTCTAAGGGTGGCTTGCCCATTATTTCCCACATTTGGCATGTTAAAATGTTGACATTGGATCCCAGGTCGAGGATGATATATTCCATATCATAATCACCAATTTGCATGGTCATATCGAGTTTGTGTATTGTCTTGAGCTTTGTCTTGATACTATTAACCTTCTTTAGTGGAGGGTATCCCTATGGAAGTGTTTCGATGAGTCCTTCCAGTTCTGCAATCGCTTCCTTATCCTTGAATAGTGCTAAACAACTTGATAAGAAAGGTTTAAGTTTACTAACCTTATCTGCAGTTTTTTCCGTACTTCGTTGTTCAAATATCTTATGGAATATTTTAGGAATATCTTTCACTAGGCCTGAGGTAGATGGATGTTCAGCGCCGATGAACTCTGAATACACATCCATGAATATGCCCTTTTGTTCTTGAATGTTAATTGGCACTTTCTTCTTTGCAGCAGGTCACACCTGGGGTTGTGTGTGCGTCGATGGGTCTATCTGCATGGCTTGGTCTACACCTAGCATATCACCTCCCCTTGTGACCACTACCACATTTGGTTCTCGTGGTTCGGTGACTATCATTAGTATATTGATATTGGAATTCAGATTGGGAACATTCAGTGCAGGATTTGGTGTAGGGTTTGGTACCGGGTTGCCTGGTCCAAGCGTCTGGGATTTCCATCGAACGATGAGCTGTGGGAATTTCTCCACATTGTGATCTTGTCTGCAGTATGAGAAATTCCTTGTAGGTTATGGGTATTCCCTAGTGTAATTCCCTGATACTCCACAATTGTAGCATACAACTGGTCCTCTTCCCCGACCAAATCCTCCTCCTCCCTAGTCCCTGAAATTGCCAGCACCCCCTTTGAGGTGGTTGTAACAAGTATTTTGGTTGTCAGTATTGTTGTTGGTATAAGTTATACGGGTCCGTATTCTAAAACTGAGGTTCCATCTGAAACTGCTGCGAAGATGGGAATTGTGGTGCATCCTAAAGCTGGGGAGGAGCCTGGAACTGAGGTAGGGTCTGTTAAATATTTACTTTCCCTTCCCTCTTCATCAAATATGCATCTATCATTTTCTCCCTCATGAGTTGGTAGGTCCTACAATCTTTTTAATCATGGCATACATATTTACAAAACTTACAATATAGATTGGTGGGCGTACATACCGTCTTGTGCACAAGCAGACAATCGATGTCCTGGTTTCGTCTTGTTTGGAATATATTGCACCAAGGTAATCGTTGGCCATTCAATGTGCTTTTCCCACCGAACAAAACGTAGTTAATATATGTCAAGCATTCATCTTTGGTATGTCCATTGGTCTGGCATCAGGTACACCAGAGGTATTCATGTGCTTCTTTTCCCCTTTTCAAATCTTGGTGTTGGATAGTTAGATTAGCCAGCTGAGATTGAATCTGTATCATTCCTGTGGCACCATTCCCTATCTATGAAGCCTCTAGCTTCATTGCTAACTCCAATGCCTCTGTTTGTGTTGTGATCTTCTGTTGCTTGTGTTGCCCTCTTATATGTGGTATTCATGCAGCAATAAACCACTCTTTATGTTGCACATCTGGCATCTGAAAACTGACCTTGGCCATCAGTGTTTTAAACCGTTGGTCGAAGTCCCACACCATTTCTACTGGAGCCTGCTTAATTTCCTTGATTTTGGTAATACATTGGAACTTTGATTGGGGCTTTTGAAACTCCGAGATAGTTGCCCACCTAATATCCTCAAGAGTCTTCTGCGGGGTTCCTACTAGTGTGGAAAAAAATTTCATGGACCAATACATGGCACGACCCCTTAGAGTCATGATCATATATGCCTTATTTATATCGGCATTATGTACTAAGCATACCATCCTGACAACTTCACAAAGAAACCAATGTTGGTCTGGGTCTTCTGTTCCATTCCCATTAAATGTGGGTAATCTAACATCTGTCCCCTCCATTAGGGTGGCGCTGGGATTTCTCACTGGACCTGCTGAGTTTATAGGATTTATGGGGATCGCTGATGGGATTTCTTGCTCACCAGTCCTGACACTAGGAATGTTAGTGTTCATAAGGGGTTTAGGTGATGGACTTCTAGGTCTTGCTCTGGGTGATCTCTTTGGAATGTTGTAGTTACGTCCTATTCTTGGAGATTTTGTAAACCCTCCCAATTTTTCTCTCTCATAAACCAGGCTATACTCCTCCTCTTTGTCACGAGATACTTCATCTAGGTATGAATCACATCCATATTCACCCTCCCTCGGTAAGCTATAGGCTCTCCTTCCTCCTGTTACGTTGTTATCAACCCAAATGGCACTTCTTTGTCCATGTGTCAACACTTCATATGTTGGCACACAAAAGGACACTTCTAGATTGAAGGTTTCCTAAACACTATAGATGGTCATGACATGAGATGCATTCACTATCCACCTAGCTTGCCATTTTACCTTTTTATATGTTGATTTTTGTATACGACTCTTTCCATAGCAACTCGCGTACGTACGCGACTATCTCCACAGCATATTGCATGCTATACGCGAGTATTGTCATTGCAACCTGCGTACAGATCTGTATGTGGGTTTTCCTTATAGCAACTCGTGTGCCATATGCAGGTTTCTAGTATCAATACTCACGTACGCCTCCATTCGGTAGCAAAAATAATATAACATGATTAATGGATATTTGTTAAGCCCTAATCATTAACTATATTAACTGTCTCAACATCCTCAACCTTCAAAACTGCTCTATTTCCCTAAGTATAAATAGAGACCTTAGGGAGGGCATTAATCAGTCATAATTGGAGAGAAAAGTTATGCTGGTGGTATATCTTCAGAAGTATTTGGAGCAGCACAACTCAGAATCCTTTGGTTGCAGAGGAGTCCTTGTTTTAGTTGTTGGGTTGTAAACTTATCTCATTCACTATTGTTAATAAAGAGAATCCTTCTTCCAACTTTGTGTTGAGTCTCTTTCATGTATCATGGTTTGATGAATATTTATAATTAAGCACTCTATATATTATTTATCTAACTTATCATATATACATGTATAAGATTGTACTTGGAGGATTTTCTCTTTGTAGGTGAAGGAGGTGCATCCCTGAAAGCTTTGGAGAGTAGCAGTGCAGGAGAAGACAAAGCTTGGATCAACAGTCTTTAATCGGGTGAGTTCATCATATCTTCCTATTTCCTTTCTGTACTTTAAAGGTGATTGTATGCAAGTTTTAAGAGTAAGTTGGTAACCCCAGACCCTCGGCTATAAGGGTGTTTATTCTTGAACAACAGAACTGGTAACTCCACTAGGGAGCCCAGACTGCTGTGGGTTATTTCTGTTTACCGTTGCCCAGTCTTTTTCTTGAGTCTGTGTGTGGTATCCTGTATTGGTTCATGCTTAGGATAGTGTTTTAAGACCTTGAAATTTTTTCTTTTTAATAGAAAATTTTGTACTTGTACATAGGTTTCTCTTGCTTACAGTCGTGTACAGAGGCCTGCATACATGGGTTTCTCTCTAGGACAGTCGCGTACAGTACGCGGGTTGCCCTTATACAAAGTCGCATACGAGCCTTAGCATTGGAATTTTTGGTTTAGGGTTTGCTTGTCCCTATCCTTCTATAAGCTCTGTTTGCTGGTTGGTCTTCCTTATAAGCACTGTACTGTGAGTTTAATGACCTTGTTGGCCACACCTTGTGCTTTCTTGTAAATCCCTTGAGTTCTTTTGTTTGGATTGTCTTTCTGTTTGCAACTTGAAGTGGATTTTCCTATTTCAGTTATAGGTTTAAGTGTTAGTTGTTTGAATCAGTGATCGGGGTTCTAGATGCTATTTATCCCAGTCTATTTTTGGATAGTGATTGGTGTGCCACTTGCCTTTGTGTGTTTTAATTGATTTCCTTTCATTGTGTCTTCCCAAGCTAGGGTTCCAAGTCATCCTTAGATGGTTGATCTTGAGTCTTATTAATATGTTTACTCCACTTTGCTTACTTTATACAGTTAGTTTAATTCAAGCATACTCAAGTTTTGTGCATTTAGGTGCATAGTAGTCTTTGAGCAATTTGAAAAGTGAAAAGAAAACATTAGAAACTTTTGCATTTGATTTGCATACAGTAGTTTTGTTTACAATTTTTAAATAAAATCTCAAAAATTACAAAATTGTAGTCTTAGTTTTCTCTTTATCTATTGTATTTTCATCAGTTTATAGTTATAAAAGAAAAATTAAAAAAACCACATGTTTGCTTTATATGCATGTAGATTAGTTTTTTAGTCTAGATTGCATGGCATATCATTGTTTTTTAAAATAAAAAATAAAAATAAATTGTTCTTTTGTGGCTTTCAAGTTTCTATTTGAAAAATAAAGAGAATAGTTTTTGCTTTTTGCATTTCATATCTCTTTGCTTAGTCATTTTGTTTCAACTTTGAGTCAAAACACTACATAAGTTTCACTCTATCTATCCTCTGACAAAACACAACCCTTAAAATAAAGGACATAATTTAAAAATTATTAGTAAGTTTTATTTTATAGGGTCATATGCCAACTAACTTAGGCTATACTTGTGGGATAAGGAGTTCCCCACAAGTGTTTAATTTTAGATGTAGTTGGCCAATCACTAGGTAAACCCTTTTCTATGTTGATTGTATCTGGGAAGCTCCTCTCAAACGGGAGTTAAGAACAAGGCCGCGTGGAGGCTTGGACTAAGGAGATAACCCTATGATTCCTTATCAAAGTGTATACCAAGGTTTTTGTGCATCTAGGGATTCTGTCTTAGAAAGGGTTTCGGGATTTGCTACCCTGCCCATGCGTACAAACCAGGATTGTGACTGCCCCCCCAGACTGTCAATATAGTTAAGGTATCCTTTAGTCTCTTTGACATCTAGGGTTCATACACAGGTACACCGGAAGGCTATTTCTAGTTGACCTTGGATGGGCTTGGAAGGTAACCCCAGTAGAAGGTGTGGGAGGACGGTGGGAAATTTATCCGCTTGTGCCTAAGAACATCTATAGGGACACCAAGTAACTATCTATCAACTCTTTTTTAGAAAGCGTAACTTATACCTGTTTGTCTGTTTGGATTTAAGAGTTTTTAGTGAGTGTTCTGTGGTTTTTCTATACTTAGTTTGCCTTTAGGTGTGTGCTTCATAAATTTTGGTTGCCTGTCAACCTCAGAATTTGTCTCCTAGTTTGAAACTATGGCTAACACCCCTTTGAACACCAACCAGGATATCCCCTTGCTAGGAACTCGTTGTACTATTCCTCTCATAGGGAATGTTGGTGTTCCTTTGATGGCCACCTTGAATCTACCTAGATTCACCATAGGGCTACTGGTGTGGTTGTTCTCCACTCCAACTTCCCTGAATGCTCCTGATGCATCTCAAGTAAGTTCCTTATTTCAAGGGCATCAAAACATTGCTTCCCCTTCACTTGTAGTTAATTCTCCTACTCCTTCTACCTCATGCGGTGAAAGTACTGATACTAGTAACCTACAGTCTAAAAGGAGTAAAAGAAGGAGGAATAGGAAGAAGACACATAAGGAAGGGGGCACTTGTTCAACCTCTGCAAGTCATGTTGGACCTAGTCTATTAGCCTTTGCAAGCCATGCTGGGGGTAGTCTCTCAGCCTCGATAGTTCATGCTAAAGACAATTTTTCAGCCACTGTGAGTCATGTTGACACTATTGAAAATACTACCCGTTCAAAACGCAAGTCCAAGTTTCCTTGTAAGCTTTGTGAGGGAGACCACCCTAGCTATAAATTACCTTCTATTGAAGAGGTAAGAAGAGTTTGGTTTTATGGTCATCCCATTTTTGAACAACCTATAGTTTCTAAACACCGTAATCAACCTTTGGTTGATCAAGGAGTCAAACCAATCTCAGATTTGGTTGATCCCACTCTTCTTCCACAGAGTGATCCTGATGTGATTGAACCAATGTCATATTTGGTCAATCCGACTCTCCATACGAGGAGATACTTTGATGAAGCGGTTGAATTGATTTCATTATTGATCAATCCCACTCTTCCTTTGGAGAGTGAAGTGTCTACTAGTCACATTTTCTTAATTACCAGTTCAGAACTTACTGAACAAGGGCACACTGAACTCGTTTTGGATCAACCCCCACTAAGCTCTCAGATTGCTTCCTTTAATTGGGATATCCTAGCTGAGTTGCGCCTTCATTCTAATGAACCTTTCCAGATAAAGGTCAAAGTTGAATCATACACGATTGCTTGTTGTATTGTTGATGAAGGAGCCTCGGTTAGTATCTTGTCTGCTCATGATTGGCGAGGCATGGGATCTCCCATCCTTGTGTCGACTGCTAGTTAGTTATTGGTGTTTGATAGAAGAACTTGTATAGCCTTGGGAATTCTTTCTCAAACACCTGTTACTTCGGGTGGGAAGACCATCTTAGTTGACTTAATGGTGATAGAAGACCCCTTGGACTTCAATATGCTCGTTGGAGATGATTCTGTCTATGCCATGCAAGTTGTGGTGTCAACATTCATTCGTGTGATGTACTTTAATCATGGTGAAGAAATTGTCACTATTGATCAGTTGGATTTTCTTGATCCATCTCCTGACCCAACTAGAGACCAGGTCTTTCCTTTATTGATTCCCAGTGTTTCTATAGACACTACCCTGCCACAGGTGAACTATGTGGCCTCATGTCCTTCACGTTCAATTGATATTGAGAAGTAGCCTCTATTTTCATGCTTACCTTCTTGGGACTTGGTCCCAGCAGTTGACCAGGTGAGTCATCCTATACAGACTATGGAGCATGCTCTCCACTTCGTCGATCCATTTGAAAGTTTAGACATGTGTCCTATCTTAGATGATCTCCTTCCTTTGGATGAAGTCTTCCTTGAGTCTTTGATACAGTATGACCTTCTTTTGCATGTTGGTTCAGTTGTGAATAAGTATAACCTTGATTTTCCTAGTAAGCCTGACCTTTCTTCTTATGTTGGTCTTGTTGAGTCTTTTGACTCTTCCTTCGAATAGCAAGTCAGTGATCCTGATGAGTTTGATTTTTCTTATAAATTTTTCAACTCCTGTGATACTGAGTTTGTTCCTGCAGACTCTATCTCTCTTGTTGATTTTTTCTCTCTTTCTGAGGTTGATATTATTGATTATAAACCCTCGAGCCTTGGTGCTATATAATCTTCTTCAGTTCATTCTTCCTTGACTTTCCCTTTTGTAGAAGATAGCAAAATCGCATGTGTTTCTGCCAAAGTGACCCACATTGGATCTTTTCTTATGAATATGATCCTGATGTTGTTGCTTCTTAGAGACAGGATTCTTAGTTGGATTCACAATTGTTTACTGCCCTTGTCTTATTGTTCAAGCTATAACTGCATTTGCATGTTCCCTACTCTCGCTTATGAGCCTGATGCCAGCTTCGACACTTTTAGTTCGTTGTATAAGCCCTCATCTTTTTTCTCATTATCGCTAAGACTTGTATCATTTTTACTTTGCAACTTGAAACCTTTTACCTTGAGGAGACGTTCCCCAAGTGTCCTTATCTTGCTCACTTTCCTTGCATTATGCATAGGTATGTTCCTTGCGCTTGGAACTAGTTTCTCCTATCTATGACACTTGTCTCCTCGCATTTAGAGCATTCTTTCTGCTCTCCTTCAAGCTCGTTAAAAATAGGAAGGAGGCCATGAGCTAAATTTTCCAGACTCGTTAAAACTTCACGGGAAAAATATTGAGTTTCTTTAGGCCTAGGTCTAACTCCTCAAAATAGGATTGACAATCGAGTAAACTTGTCCATTCAGGCTTGTTAAGAATATATGAATGGGCATCCACATTGGTGGTAGGTTATCACTTTCTCGAACCATGTGGAATAATATGAGAAAGGAACACTCTCTTTTCTTTGGAATTGAGAAGAGTATTCTCAAGAATAGGTTTATTGCTTTTCTGGACCTGAGGGACTAAAATTACAGAAAAGGAACACCCAATATGAGCTTTGTTTTCTCTTTTTCATGCTATGGACCTAAACATGAAAAATATTCTGAGTGTACTTTATGTCTTTGTCATGCTCGTTAAACACTAAAGAACAAGTCATCGATTTTATTGTTGTAAGCCCCATTTCTCGTACTCAAATCTATCTTTCTGAGTGATCTTGCTTTCCTTCACACTCGTAAAACTCAAGCTATATGCTGCTCTCAAAGGAGCATTGGGTAGGTGGTAATTTAATCTTTTTCGGACCTCCCTGACTAAGTACGAAAAAGGTTCACGTTTTCTCCTACGGAAGTTAAGAGAGTTCTTTTGTGGTATGTTTTATACTTTTTCGGCCTCTAGAGAGTAAATTGGACAAAAAAGGACCCCTATGGAGTCTTCTTTGGAGTTTTCAGACTCTCTAAATGTGAAAACACCAATTGAGCATGTACTAGTTTGGGATCATTAAATCCACGAATCAGTGACACTATCAAGCATTATTTCCTCTTCTCTTCAAGCTTGTTAAAAAATGAAGAGCGATCCGAGTTGACTTTCTTGGACTCGTTAAAATTTAACAAGGAAGGTAAGGAAGAAGTTTTCTCTTGGTTTTCAGTTGGTGGCAACATGACATCCTTAAACATAGCACTCTGTATTTTCCAATACCCATGTCTTAGTGTTGACTTTTAGTTCAGCTATTACTTTGAGTTTATTAATCCTCCTCTTGTTAGTTATACCTAGGGAATCTGATCATGTCTCCTACATGACAGATAAGTCTAGTTGTTCTATCTATAAAGTCAAAAGCTTCCTTCGGTCATCTTTGTGTCGTGCTCACTATTCAAGTACTTAACTCAATGTCTGATCTATATCCTGATCCCATCATTGTTGTATCTATTATCACTTGTGTCTCCCTTCCTTTACCGAGTTCCTAGTAAATCTTGTGATCTGTTGGAGGATCTATTGCCTTCCTTATCATAGTATGGTTCCGCATCGGTACTTTCTGATGATGAAGACCTAGAGTTTTGACGATTGTACCTCAGGATTCACTTTAATCATTGGTGAATTCCTTTACTTTAGTTGTCGATTATCACCTATTGATTGACAATCTGTTGAATCCGCTCCATGTTTGACTTCAACCTACATCTATTCACATGGCTTGGATTGTACTGGTTCTTTGGGATTGTTTATGAAGACCTTAGTTCCCTATTTATGGACTAAGTTGTGGAAGATTATGTTCTACCTATATACATAGCTTCTAGATATTCAAAGACTCATCATTATTGTATATTGTGGCTTCTATCCACCTTTGTAATATATGTGGTCTTTTACCCGTACTATATGATGTAATCAAACATTGTAAAGGAGCTAGTGTTCCAGTATATTGAACATAGGATCCTCAGATATGATTTTGTGTATGACATTATTATGTATTTGTTTCAAGTACTACCTCTGATCCATTGGATTTCTGAGTTCTCCAAATATAGAGATTATAATGTATTTGGCCATCGCTTCCCTCTGACCTCACACATTACGGGGCATCTGTTATCAACCCAAATGGCACTTCTCCATCCAAGTGCCGAAACTTCATATGTTGGCACACAAAAGGACACTTATGGATTGAAGCTTGCCTAAACAATATAGATGGGCATGACATGAGATGCATTCACTATCCACCCAGCTTGCCATTTTATATGTTGATTGTTGTATGCAACTCTTTCCACAACAACTCACATACGTACATTACTATCTCCACAGCATATCACATACTGTACGCGAGTATTGTCATTACAACCCACGTACAGATCTGTACACGAGTTTCCCTTATAGCAACTCACGTGTCATATGTGGCTTGCCAGTGTCAAAACTTGCGTACAGCTCCATTCGACATTAAAAATAATATAGCATGATTAATGGAGATTTTTTAAGCCCTAATCATTAACTATCTTAACTGTCTCAACCTTCGAAACTGCTCTATTTCCCTAAGTATAAATACAGGCCTTAGGGAGGGAATTAATCAATCATACTTGAAGAGAAAAGTTATGCTGGTGGTATATCTTCAGAAGTCTTTGGAGCAGCACAACTCAGAATCATTTGGTTGCAAAGGAGTCCTTGTTTTAGGTGTTGAGTTGTACACTTATCTCATTCACTATTGTTAATAAAGAGAATCCTTCTTCCAACTTTGTGTTGAGTCTCTTTCATGTATCATGGTTTGATGAATATTTATAATTAAGCACTCTATATATTGTTTATCTAAGTTATCATATATACATGTATAAGATTGTACTTGGAGGATTTGCTCTTTGCAGGTGAAGGAGGTGCATCCCTGAGAGCTTTGGAGAGTAGCAGAGTAGGAGAAGACAAAGCTTGGATGAACCGTCACTAATCGGGTGAGTTCATCATATCTTCCTATTTTCTTTTTGTACTTTAGAGCTAATTGTATGCAAGTTTTAAGAGTAATTTGGTAACCCCATACCCTCAGTTAGAAGGATGTTTATTCCTGAACAACATACATTTCTCCTCTTTCCTGACTGGAACCTCCTTTCGCTTCTCAAGAATCCAGTGCCAAACTCATCCTTGGAACTTCCTGGGAACATGTCTTCTTACTACCTTTTATATTACTTCTATTTCTTACACAGCATATCTACTCCACAAACTATGCGACTCATTCACTATGACCATTCCTCTATCCATTTTATTGCGTTCACCTATCTTTCCTTGTCTTCTTCTCATGTGAACATCAGCATTTTAGAATCTACCTGATCTTACATCTCCTCCTTCATTGAGTACTATAACATCTCCCTGATTTAATCAATGGGTCTTGGAAACATAACCATTTGTTGGCCACTTTTCCCCACTTATGCGACCCAAGTTCTACATAGCCCACCAATCCAACAACTACTCGAGATATCGTCCCAATAGAGAAATCCCCATCGACAACACTTGTGAATCAGGAATAGTATCATGTGAGCTATCTCATAGATGGGTAATTCGATTAAGTATAGCACCTTGGCTCCCAACCAAGGAGCTCAACGAAGGCAGCAGGGCGGCTGGATGGAGGAGTTGGTTCTGCGCGAATGAGCACAACTGTGTGTCATCGCGCATGACCTGAATTTCTTTTCTCCCTCACAACTGGTGCAACTCATGTGACGTAGCTGATTCACATCAATCGACTCAATGACTTAAGTTAGGATTCATAACAGGAATCATACATAATGATATACAATTATACAAGTTCAATTCATCAAGGCATGCTTTTCATCCATTTACCAATTACAAGAAACTAACAGTAACTCAATCACATTTAACCTTATACAGAAAGAAACTATTAATCAATCACATAAACATTCACCACATCAATCACTCATTTGGACATAGAAATAACATTGAAACCCATATGGGAAAAACCACCAAGGTGCTATTCATCTAGCATGAGAAAGGGTATAGCACCTTGCAGTCTGCAAGATGTAGACTGATCTTAGGATATGTCTTTAAGTTCAGACTCATAGTTATCATGCTCTTTCTCATATTTATCCTAATCTAATTCTACTACCTACATATCCGCACATGGCCTTGATAGACTCTCGTAACATCTGCACTGCTCTAGCAGAGCTTTCTCCTTCCACTATTCTAATTACCTTTCTCTTCAATCTGTTCTCTGCAACTGTATAAAACTCTCATCTATCAAATCCATTCCACAATTACGACTAATAAAAAGAAACCTTCTAACTATTAAATCTCTCCTATTTGTAACATTTTACATTACCACACTGGGTCGACTGCTTACAGGCAGTCTGTTAACTGTCACCATCAACTGCCCCCCAGGCTACAGCTCTGGTGATCATGACTCCACACGCGGCACTAACAGCCTTACATAGAACATGCTTTCACTCGTGTGAGATCCCCCAACATAAGTCGACTTCTGCACCCATGATCGCCTTGTCACTTTCTAGCTGTTTTCCCCATGTGCACTTCCATGCTCCCCTTTCCCTTGCTGTGCACCTCTCTATTTTTCATTCGCGATCCCTTTTTGTCATTCATAATATTCCTTTTCTTCAATCATGCACGTGGTGCATTTTCCTTGGTTGTGCGTGCGAACTTCTGTTTTGTGCCCCTTTCCTAGGCCAACACCACCTCCTGAAACAAAAACGTAATATGTTGAAATCTAAACCAAAATTAGCACGCACTCACCATGGAATTCGATCTGAGAATGCATCAACCCCTTTCTCTTATTTTCCATTGATTTGGGGTGATTTCCTTCCAAAAATAAAATGTTCTCAATCATAGTTATAAGTTATGCATGCTTAAATAACAATATCCCACTTTTTATGCATACGTTGAATGGTAAGCATATCCCATATGCTTTAAATGATGATGATGGTGAAATAGATAACAATGATAGTGACGATGTTTGTTATTTTGATGATGATGGAAATGCTGATGATTATAATGATGATTTTCATAATCATCATTCATTTCATCATTGTCACCATTTACCTTGACATCATCATCATCATGTTATTGACATTGCCATCAGTTATTCATCATTAACCTTGGCATAATAAAATAGCATCTACCAAAAATATGTGATTAATGGAAAAGGGTCATGGAGGACACATACAGTTTATGAATGAGAAATAACAACTTTATTTTTTAAGATGATCAAAATAATCACTCTCATTGTATTCATCATCATTTTCATTGCCATCGTCACCATCATCATCATTCATTTCATTTCCATCATAATCATCGTCAATGTTGTCATTGTCATCATCATCATCGCCATCGTCATCATCATCAGCAGCAACATAATTGTCATCGTCATCATAATTTTTACCATTCTCATCTTGTAAACAACACTATCATCATCATCATCATCGCCACCCTCAATATCATAATCATTATCCTCATTGTCATCTCCAACACCTAGGTGCAAAAATGGATAAAAGCATGGATGCAAAAAATGATGCCAACATGGATGCAACAAAAGTAGGTGCAAAATTGGGTGCATAATGGGGTGCACCAAAACTGTATGCAAAAGGGGATACAAAACTCGATGTCAAAAAAGACGCAATCATGGAAGCAAAACATGATGAAAATTGTGATGCAAAAGTGGATGCGACCATGGATGTAAAATTGGATTCAAAATTGGATGTGAAAGTGGATGCAACAAAAGTAGATGCAAAATTAGACATAACACCCAATGCAAAAGTGGATGCATAAAGGGATGCAATAACTGATGTAAACTTGGATGAAAAAAATATGCAAGCGTGGATGCAAACGTTGAAGCAAAAGCGGGTGGAAAAGTAGGCACAAAAATGGGGGTGAATTAGCATTCAACAAAAGTGGATGCAATAGTAGATGCAAAAAAAGAAGCAAACATGGATACAAAATGGGATGCAAAAAGGGATAAACATGTGGGTGCAAACGTGGGTGCATAATGGGGTGCACGAAAAGTGTATGCCAAAAAAGATGCAATTGTGGAAGCAAAACATGATGAAAAATGTGATGCAAAAGTGGATGAGACCATGGATGTAAAATTGGATTCAAAATTGGATGTGAAAGTGGATGCATCAAAAGTAGGTGCAAAATTAGACATAATAGGCAATGCAAAATAGGATGCATAAAGGGATGCAATAACTTATGTAAACTTGGATGAAAAACATATGCAAGCGTGGATGCAAAAGTTGAAGCAAAACGGGTGGAAAAGTAGGCACAGAAATGGGGCTGAATTCGGATGCCACAAAAGTGGATGCAATAGTAGATGCAAAAAAATACGCAAACATGGACGTGTGCAAAAGTGGATGAAAAAATGGATGCAAAAGTGGATACAAAAGTGCGTGAAACAAAACTAGATGCATTTAACTAGACTCAAAATATGATGTTAACTTTGATGCAAAACTTGGTGCATGAGGATATGCAAAAAATGGATGCAAAAAAAGAAGTAGAAGTCAATGCAAAAGAGGATGTAAAAAAGGATGAAAAAGTGTATGAAAACATGGGTGTAAAAGTAGAGGAAAACATGGGCATTAAAGGGGGTGCAACAAGGGTAGATGTACAAACTACGCGCACCATTTTGTCCAAGAAATTAAGAAAAATACATTGAAAGATGGTCTAGACGCAAAAAGGAAGCAAAAGGAGACACTAATTAGAGGGTTTTGTTGTAGTGTCTTGTCATTATAGCCGAGGGATTGAAATCTTTTGAACCTCCATTCCATGGAAAAGGTCCAAATTTGATGTTTCTCGTTGATATGTTCCTAGCCAAGGGACTATGCCAAACCATGTGATTTAAACTAAATTTCTTCATTTTTTGTAGTAAAGTATTACTTAGAAGAATCAAACAACCAAAGGAATTACTTTAAAACAAATATCTTATAGTGGATATTAAAAAAAATATTATAGTAGAGATTAAAACAAATATCTTATAGTGTGTGTGTGTGTGTATTATAGTGGATATTAAATCAAATATCTTATACACTTGATCCTAGAATCTCATGACTTAAACTTAATTCTGAGTTTTCTAACTTACTTATGGTGTATTGGTAGTAGAATTTCGACAAACACTTCATATGTACATTGTCGTAGCTCACTATCCAAGCAAAATGATATGGATGGGAAAGTTGGGTTTGCTATTTTTTCAAACACTTATGGTTACTCTCAATGTTTACTGCATGTTCCTCCTATGAATTTCAAAACTCAATTTAAAAGTTCCTCACCATTTGAATGTGATTGCAACATAAATATTTGGCATTGATTCAAATAGTGATTATAGCCACAAATTTTTCTATGAGGAAATATTTAAACGTCACTATTAAAAACAAAGATAAACTCAAAAAAAAGATCTAAAATTTCTCATAAAAATATATAAAAATATGACATGTACATTTCTTAACTGTAGTTCCTTCAGTCGGTAGAAGACTCCTCCAATTTTCATGATTTAGTGGTGTACACTCTTGGGTAACAGTGAATACCTCCAAACTGTAGCCACACCTCATACAAGGTTGTTTTCATGCTCAAACTAGCAAAGATCAACACGTCAATAAAGGGAAGAAAATATTGTTTCTCAAATCTGTCATTAGCTTTTAGTAATAGGCTAGGAGCAACTAATTAAGTCATTAAATCCTATAATAAAGGTTGCAGCCACACCTCATACAAGGTTGTTTGCATGCTCAGGCTAGTAAAGATCAACACATCAATGAAGGTAAGAAAACATTCTTTCTCAAATATGTCATTAGCTTTCAGTACTAGGATGGTAGAAATTAATTAAGCCATTAAATCCTATAATAATCATATCAATCATCTTACCCATATTATTTTAAGCTGCTAGATTTCTGGATCTGCTCTTAATTCTTCTTGAAGAGAATTCAGATAATGCTGGACACCACTGAAGAACTCTGCGAACATGAAGCTAGTTTGGTTGAATCCATGCAACATAGGTGGTAACATGTTCCAAATGGCGTTGTACTAAAACCATTTCTCTTTCTATTTTTACTTTTCAAAGACCTTCATCGTCTTACCATCTTTATCGAATCCAAGCCATCATTTGACTCCATATCCTTGTTTATGTTATTGCATGAGGAGTGTGTCTTAAGCCTTATTTCATCTTGTTATATTTATTATTTGGTAAGCCAAATTTCTAATTCACTTGAGCACTCAGACTTAGTAATCCCTAGTTCTACAAAGTAGAGAGGCCCTTGATCAATTTGTTGTTCTACCATGCTCGAAAAGCCTAGTCTAATCACTTTGACCTATCTTTACATGAACATGAAAGAATTGTTACTAATATTACTAATCCAAGAAAATATCCCAAGTTGAATTTAGTCATGCTAATCTCATCAAGATTGAATACTAATCCGACCTCCCCTTTGCATTGTGAAGTTTTCTTTGATATGCTTATACTTTTCTTCTCAAAAGGGATGTTTGCTAGAATGGTTATTTTGACATGTTTTTTTATGTAAGAGAGATATATATTTCCTAATGGATGACTTCATTCAATTCAAGGGAAGGATCTCTGGTACTAGTACAATGTATAAGTCAGAGGAGGTCGGGATCTAATAGATATACCAAAATCATTAGAAAGAGAATTTCTTGTTTAGGAATGAATGGAAGGAACATATAAACACCAGCAATATTCCACATAAAAATGAGTGTTGAGACATTATTTATAGTAGGTTATGAGAGTTCTTAAAATATTTCCTTCAAGATGAATTCGTGGGGGTTAATTTACCTCTAAAAATAGTAGCTACAAGAAGTGAATAATTAGTAGTTTCCTGTGCATGAAAGTGGTAAACAACAGTAGTCACATGCATAGTGGTTGTGGATTGAAGTTTTATCGAGTAGTTCAACTATCAGGAAAAGTAGTTTTGTTATAAAACTGCATGAAACAACCAGTTGAGATATATGAATTTAAAGTTAGTAACTTCACTTAGGAAAATGATAAAGTTCAACCTCCCATCGATTGCAACTAGAAATAACTTCACTTCTGCTTAATTTCATGCTAATAATTATTGGTGATGTTGCTTAAGGAAAATAGGAGCATTTATGCCACTATAATCCCACCAAGCAGTAGCTTTTATGCCATTAAAATCTCAATCAAACAACAAGCAAATACAGTTTGAAGGCATGCAAAGCTTGACAAATTGAGTATGATTTCTTCCACTTTTCCACAGTTAGTTAGGGAAAGATGGGAATAAAGGAGTAGATCGAGTATATGTACAAAGTGGGAGTATGAAAGAAACTCCTATATCAATTCTATACAAGAAAAATAAACAGATAAAGATACAGAGCTAGCCATCTAGCTAAAAGCTATCTGTTTAGCTAAAAGAAAACATAAGAGGAGGTGTAGGTATGAGAGAGATATTCAAAACTGAAATCTAGGTGTTGAATAAAATAGATGATGCCAAGAGGCATTGGAGCTAGCTGGCGAGGACATGTGAGGGGATCGAGAGGAAGTCTCCGCATCGGAGTCATCAATAACTATAAAAGGGACGATCCGTTGGTTTCCAACATCCTTTCGGTAATGACTAGGGTTGAGAAGGCTTGGTAGCATAATCCTCTGGGAACACTGTTGAAAATTTTCTATAATAAGGAAGTTAATGCAGAACAGATTTTCACCTTTTTTATTAGAGGTTTCCCAGATCTAAACCCTGTGAATTCTCAGCCTTAAAGAAGTTGTGAAATAGTGTATGAAACAACAGTGGAAAGAGTACACTATTTCACTTCCAAACAGTCCAAACTTCTAGGCTATCCAAGGAGGAAAGATACCAAACAACTTGATTTAGTTCCAGCACTCTGGGCAATCCACTTTTACAGCACTTATAACATCAATAAACCAAAAGGTATAGCAGTAGAAAAACAAACCTTAGATTCCTCAATGATTATGTGAAATCAATTCACAATTGTCCTTTTACTGATATCAAATCATCAAGACATATAGCTGTAAATAACAATGCAGGAAGAACATTTATGCCTAAAAATCAAATCTGCAAATTGCACAAAGTTTTGACAGCTGAAAATTTCATTAATATGCTCAAGATTAAGTACATTTACATACCATTGCCTTCAATATGCAGTCTAGTTGGAATGAGGACAATTGATGAGGTTGTGTCCCAAGATACCTCCACAATGAAAGCAATTACTACTAGCTGAAACAGGCTGATAATCACACATCAGTTGTTAGTAACTCAAAATGTTCATTGCAAGTAGAAAGGTTCTATTTGCATGAAAATGAATAGCAATATCAAGAAGCAATGGCTCCCAAGAAAAGAAGGCATATCTGAACATTTTAAAAGCATAGTTGAAAGACAAAACCTCAATTATAATGGCAGGCACTCATAAATTATAGCCCAATTGGTTGGACCATCCTTGAAAGGCATGTTGCAAATGGGAAGGCCATGAGTTCCAATCTAGTCGAGTCCCTTGAATTTAGTGTGTGTGTGTGTGTATTCATCCCCAAGGATTAGCTCAGTTGGATTGGCTATTCTTCGAAGGAATGAGTCCCTTAAGGTTAGTGTCTCTTTCAGGTAGCAATTGACGCTATCCTCCATCTAGATATTCAAAGGAAAGAGGGAATGCCATGAATTTTTCCTTCAAATATTCATTTTTATTTTGGATCTTCTTATAAATATCTGATTCCTTGTTTAAAGGCATTTTTTATCCCAGCATCTCAAGCAATTACCATGGGCTCATCTTGACATCTTAACAGTGTAAGAGAGACCTCAGTAACCAAGTGAGATACTGGTGTTCAAGAACACCTTTAAACACTGAAGCACATATTTGTAAGAATATTCCAAAGATAGCAATGCATTGTGTGTGCAATATGTGCATCAAATGAGTCTAGAGCCTCACCAATATATAGGTTTAGGGTTTAACCCTAAGACCCCACAGGGTGAAGTTGTGATAACCATCAATGTGATTTAGCCATATATGAATTAGTCTTAAAGGTTGAATAAACCCCTCAAGCTGGGTTTACATCTAATATTTTCACATCCTCCTTTAAGCATAACTTGGAGAAAATATGAAGATGGCATTATCTCAAAACCACCCCTTAATAATATCTTCTTGCAGCAAATAACATTACTCCAACATGTCTTATAAATATTCTAAAGGTATCCCATCTTGTATCACCCCACCCACCTCAAAGTCTCAAACACAATTGGGCTTGGAATATCAACAACCAAATTCTTGACCATGATAAGGTACAACAAAACAATTATGGTATTACCTCTACAACACCTTCACCCAATCCTATTCAGAACATAGTGAAGCGAACGTGTGCAACAAGGCTTACAACAAATAAGATAAGATAAGTTTATTAAAGTGATACGAATGACCAAAACTAGGTCAATAGGATTGTGCAATACAAAAGTATCAATAAAAAGGAGTGCTAAGTGTTAGTTAATCATATGCAAATAAACATATTATAAACAATATAAGGAATTATAGAAGTTCAATAATTGCACTTCTATTTTGAGTTCCATTTGAATATGGAAACTACAACATTCCCATTGACACAGAGAAGACAATCTAATTCATTATTGTGGACATGGCACATTATCATTTGCAATGCTGAAATGACTAATGAGAAAGAAAATTTATTCATATGTCGGTGGAGACCTCCCTTATCCTCAGACTTCAACCTATTAGCATTAGGTTAGTTCGATGACACTTAACTAACCCAACATCATACAAGTTAAAGGAGAGAACATTGAACTCGAAAAGACCCTAAAAACGATCATCCCATACAAGTAAACATGCAAGTCAACACAAACATGCTAGTAAAGTAACCATTATGAACCAAGCGTCATGAACCATGAACAATGCGAGGCTAAACATGCAAGTCAAGTAAACATGAAAGTCTAAACATCACATACAATTAAACATGCAAGTCAATGTATCATAATAAAGCAACACAATGTCATACTAGGCTCATTCACATCAACTCATTGTCAAAGGTAGGTTACGAGGCCTTCTAAACTATATGTGGTCATACCTCTCATGTGTCTCATTGTTTTGTAGGAGAGGAAGCTCATAATCATCATCCCAAGATAAGGAAGGTCATGTGTTCATCTCATCTTCCTCCCAGCAAGGGGTGGCCAGGCCCTTAATGATAACCATATTCCTCAAAAGATGTCTTACATATTCAATAATAAGCTATGCAACAAAGTGAACAAACATTTCCAAGAAAATTTTCAAAAAGCACAAACATAATAATATTAATTATTCTAATGAGAACAACACTATCAAACATAGAGGTACATAACATAGAGATGTGAAACCTAAATTCTAAAATATCACCATGCAACTACTCTTTCAATAAACTTGTTACAAAACTGAAAATAGTTCATACCTTTAGTGAGTCAAATACAAAAGACTAGATGTTTACAATTACATTTTTCTATTTTTTTAATCAGTATTATGCACATTCTATAACAATAATCATATAATCATATTATGCACAATGTATTCAATTTCATAAATTTTGAGTTTTCCTTCAACATGATGAACAAAAATTATGGCTTTGCCCTTCAACACTTCAATTTCTTAAACTAAAAAAGATAGCAGGCTGGTTTAGCCCTGTAGATCACGCCTCACTGAGAAAATGGGAGAGCATTTCCTAGTGTGAGATTAGACTGCGACGCTGTTTCCATCCAGTTGTTATAGGCCGAATTGTCAGGCGTGGCTTTGGCAACCCGTGAAGATTGCTGCTGTTGAGATAAGTAGTATAAATTATTCCTTGCTAAGTGCTCTGGAGGCATGAGCATGTTTCTATAAGTCAAGGATTTTGCAGCAGCTGGTCCTCCTGAATTTTCACCGAACATGACTGCACTATAATCAGATGGTTGGGCCACCAGTAGACTATTGATTGCCAAACCATTGGAGATTTTGTTGTACATTCCTGGAGTGGAGCTACTACCATTATTATCAACAGCAGATCCCAAGCTGATGACGTTGTGTAGCTCACGAATACTATCATTGGATCGGAGATATTTCTGCTTATTAGCAGAATTAAATTGAGGGTGGAGATCATGATTGTATAGTGCCACCTTTTGCAGCTGATTTGCCTGCAATGGTTTTGACTGCTGCTGTAGTGCCATATTAAGAGCCAACCACTGGGCTCTAGCTGCATCCCCAGTATAACCGGTTGCATCTGTCTGCGAATTCAATGTACACTCGTGATCGCCAGTGAGTCCATTATTCACTGATTCGGCTTCATCCTTGAGACCCTTTGCCAGGAGATACTTCTGCTGATTACCAGAGTGCAATTATGCTGGCTGCAATGGTTTTGACTCTAGCTGCATGGCCAATAAGACCGGCTGCATCTGTCTGTGAGCTCAATTCACACTCCTCATAGCCACTGAGTCCATTATTCACTGGTCCGTCCACAGCTGATTCGGCTTCAACTTTGAGACGCTTTGAGCTCCTATGGGCAACCTGTAGTTTTCTATAGTTTCCATGTCGTAACTACTCATATCAAAGTTGGTGACAGCATGAGGGCCTCTGAATTTGATGGCAGCAATATCATAGGCCTCGGCTGCCTCTTTCTCTGAATCTGTAAGTCGACGAGTAGCATATGATTTAGAAAGCAACTTCCTGTTATTTCTTTCTATTGAAACTTAAATGTATTCGTGAAAAACTTGTCAACTAAAATTTATAGAACAGTACATACACTTGTTTTAGATAAAAATTAAAAAGAAAACTGCGTACCTCCTGACAAACGCGACATATTCTTCCCTTGTCATGCGCTGCATCTCTTCCAAGGCATCTTTGTATTGGCTAATCTGATTTCAAGCAAGGGGAAGCTTTCTCGTTAGGATTGGGAAGCATAAAAGGTTTATGAAACCCAGAAACATATAGACTGTTAGCCGAATTTTAAAATATATTGAATCCAGAATTGACATAAAATCATACAGGAAAGTTTGTAGTTGCTCTCGGTCCCCAGTACTTGAGAGCTGCCATATCATAAGCTTTGGCAGCTTTTTCTTCTTCATCAAAGCCACCTAAAAAATTATGGATATGATTTATTTCAGATATGGTGACATATTTCATGCAATTAAATGAGAGATGGAGGAGTATGTTTCTCATCAATTGTTCTTGTCGGAGAGCAGAGGAAAAATGAGTGAAAAAACCCAATTTTATGTATTTGGACATATATATGGTACTACCAGCCATATCGCTGATCTTATAAAAATTTAACAGTACCATAACAGAAAATAATTACTCACCCAAATAGACTGAAGAAGATTTCAACGGGTATCCAGGATAAAACAATGACAACAATACGAATCAGGAATCTGAATTTTTTAAAATATAGTTTATAAGTTTTTGAATTTTTTAAAATATAGTTTATAAGTTTTAAAATTTTGGGTGTTTTAATGGTTTTAAAGTGTGTTAAATTAGTTTTATTATTAATATGGTTAGTTTTGAATTTTGCAAAATAAAAAATAATGATTTTTATCATCAATCCATTTTCAATTTTAATTTATAGATCATTTGTATTTTTTTAAGGTAATTTTGGTTTAAATCAAGCAAC
Source organism: Pseudotsuga menziesii (assembly GCA_001517045.1). NCBI lineage: Eukaryota > Viridiplantae > Streptophyta > Pinopsida > Pinales > Pinaceae > Pseudotsuga > Pseudotsuga menziesii. The sequence goes on along the minus strand of LPNX010821855.1, from coordinate 189,705 downwards.
ACTATTTGTTGCCCAAAATAAGATTTTCAGTGTTAAAAGTACATTTTTTATTGCAGAAATGAATTCAGAACAGTCCATTATTTTTGAGGCACCCAGATTATGCAATTCCAATCACTTAAACTTACTCTTTAAAAAAAAATAGTTGTCATATCCAAATTGTAAAATTTCTACAAGTCTCCCAAATAACATAAATAAAATGATTAAAATATGATATTTTTTTTTATGGAAAAAGTATAATTAAATAAAATTGCAATAAATAATAAGTAGACTTTTTGTATGAGCCCGCATGGGTGTAGACTCACTCTCAAGTGCCGTGTAAATGAAGGAATGTTGTAAAGGAGGTATGAAGTTCAAATCTCACCCAAACTTATCCGAGCCTCATGCTTGCAGGCTGTGAAGGAATGTTGTAAAGGAGGTCTCAAGTTCAAATCTCACCCAAACTCGACCCTGTGTCATGCGAGTACCAGATCCGCCCATTACCCATTAGCCCAGTACAAAAATAAATAAAAATTGTATGAATAATTATAGTCAGAAGATTTCTTTATTTTGGTTTGACCAAAGATTTAGTGTCTTTAATTTATGTTTATTATTTTGAAGTGGTTATAGTTATAACTATAAAACAATTTAATTATGAATTAACTTACTATTTAATTATAGTAATATTTAGTGAGTTTTAAGGACCATTATCGTTCTCACTATTAATTACTTAGTCATATTTCATACATAAAAGCTTTTGCAACATGTAACTCTTGATTTGTGAATATTTTCTTATTATATTACATATAAAAATTTTAAAATTAGTTATGTTTTTAATTACTATGTTCTTTTGGTGTTTGTATAATATTAAAGTGGGTTCTTTTATATATGTTATGTCAAAGCACGGTTCACACTAGAGGGTAGAGTAAGTTATGTCTATAACATTTAGGAGAACATGAATGCCAACTAAGTCTAGAGTTATATTTGACCATTGAATTATGAAACCATTATTTATGTGTAGTCTAAATATTCTAAGTTTTCAACCTTTTTGCCTAGCATATTTTGTTAGTCCTATTGGCAAACTTTAAGAAAACTTTAGAATCACATATATTAACGAAGTCCGATTGGGAATCTTTAAGAAAAATTTAGAATCACATATGTTAACTAAGATACTTGCATAATTTGAATGCCATGGGGTATTCAAGGGTGTTGAATCTATTTATGGATTAAAAACAAAATTTAAATGCTTCGCAATTTGGATTTTACCAAATCAAAATTTTATGAATTCTAGTCAAACTCACCGTAAAGCTGAAAACTTGGAATAAATATACTACTTCTTATATTATTTATATATAGACCTTAAGAAAAATTATAAGGTTTTTCACAAGAAACTAAGATAGAAAATACTAGCAAATAAAATAAGATACAAAATACTAACCAATAATATTAATAATTAATATTGTTTGTAAGATTACAAAATGAGAGTATAACATTAATGTGAAAGGATGTTCTCCCTTATAGATAACAAATAATATTGGTAATTATATGTGTAGTCTAAATATTCTAATTTTTCAACCTTTTTGGAGCATATTTTGTCAGCCCTATTGAAAATCTTTAAGAAAACTTTAGAATCACATACATTAACTAAGTAATTTGAATGCCATGCAGGTATTCAAGGGTGTTGAATCTATTTATGGATTAAAAACAAAATTTAAATGATTAGGAATTTGGATTTTACCAAATCAACATTTTATGAATTCTAGTTGAAAACTTAGAATAAATATACTACTTCTTATTTATATAGACCTTAAGAAAAATTATAAGTTTTTTCACAAGATATAAAATACTAACAAAAAAATTAAGATACAAAATACTAAGGAATAATGTTAATAATTAATATTGTTTGTAAGAATACAAAATGAGAGTATAATATTAATTTGAGAGGATGTTCTCCCTTGTAGATAACAAATAATATTGGTAATTATATTGGTAATTATATAATTCTTAGCGTCAGAAAGATAATAGCCATAAGTAATAGGGATCCACAAAGTATCCATGTGCTTCTTAGTGATCTTATTATCCAAGTCACTTAGTTCATGTGAGTATTCCAATTTTATCACAATGAAATTTAAAAAATGAATAGTACAAAAAGATATGTTAAAATTGACCAATAGTTTTTAAATTTATTATATAGATATACAATGTTGTTATTGTTGATGATGTAGATGATTATTACTAGTTTACATATCATATTTGGTTTATACAACCTTTACAAATAAATGATGGACATCTTAATTTAAAAAATCTCCCTCATTTTCAAGAGTTTATATGTTATAACAATAATAGTGATGTAACACATGGTTTCAAACAAAAACTTAATATTTGTGTAGGAGAAAGTGTTTTTCATTGTCCACTTTCTTAGTATATAGAAAAATTACATAGCCTTGAGGTGTAACTCAGTTCATTGGTGCTTCAAAGTCCAAGACCAAAGTAGTTGAGGTTGGAGGTTCGATTCTCTGGGTCCTTCGAGCTTAAATTCTTGAACCTCAAGTCGACAAGGTGAGACCCCTTCAAGTGTCTCCCTAAGAATTATTCTCGTGGACATATTGAACCCTCTATCTTTTGGGGCTCTCAACCATATTATATATATATATATATATATATATATATATATATTATTTCCTCCCATTGTTCTTTAGGTTTAGTACCAATACATATATAACAAAGTGTATCACAATGATATTTTAGTTTCTCAAGTTATCGTAGAGATCAAGGGCCTTTAGGAACTCAACCAAATGGAGAGGAAAAAATTTCTCAACCAATAATTATTAAATAGGAAGAAAACTTTTGACTCCTCACTTGATTTTCCCTCATTTCAAAAGAGAGCCAAGACATGTTATGAAGTTCATGAAATTTTCTTCTAATTAAATATAAAAATTCATTTCCTTATTTAAGTTTTCTATAATAGAAATATAATTTTTATATTCTAACTTGGGGTTTATGATCTCCTTACAACATGTTAGATTTCGCTTATTCCAAATTTCTCCATTGTACCACAAATGTTTCTTTAAATTTAGTTTTTGATTGTTCTTTTATGGTATCAATATTATAATTAAGAGATGCTTTATTATTCAACCTTCAAACATTGAGTTAAAAATTTGGATTTTTAATATCCACTTAGTGGCATTTACAAGAAACATTAGGAAATCCCACATGCTTAAGGGTGATTATATTGTTCTTATACATTAAGTACCTAATTATATCCTTAAAGTATTCTCAATTGGTGGTAGAACAACTTCCAAAGGAAGGAGTGGATAGGTTGTATTGATTTTAATTACAGGATTATTAATTATTTGTTAGTAACATGGTTTCAAAGAACCAAATTTATTACGGTTTCTTCCAAGGATTTTGTTGTTGTGCTTATTGATCCAATAATATAACACTTTATAATTGTTTGTAACCTTCTTTTTGTTTTCCACCTTCACTACTCATTTTGTAGGTCCCACCAAATTCCATGATCTATCTCTTAGAGAAACAAAATATCCAACAATTGAACTCTAATGAAAAAAATGGATTCAAATTGTAACATACCTCGTATACATCAATGCCATTATGTAACATACCTCGTATACATCAATGCCATTATGGGTGAAAAAGGGGTAAAGAAGAACTTTGTTTCGCTATTACTACAAAATGAGTTGATCATGTTAGTGGCGGATTGCTCATGCCTTCAATGCAACAAGTCCACTCAAATTGGTGAATGTCAAATAGAACGCATGGTAACATAATCATTTGAAAATTTGCATTCATCCTCCTCTACGGCAACCCAACATGCGATTTGGATCCAACTCACCAAGATTTCTCCTGATAACATAACCAAACAAGTTTATTTTCCTTCTAGTATTCACAACTTTAAGTAATCCTCTCAATTGGTGAAACACTTAGGTGCAGCAATTTAACTGTCATTCGATACATACATCAATGTTCCTTTAACCATATTCTATCTACATTAACGTATGACAAATAATATGGATTCATTGGATGGTTTATTTCTAAGTAATAAATCTTAGGATAACACTTCCATTCATACCGAAAGCATAACTTTACAAAATAATCATCCATTCATCTATTAGTGGTTTCATTGGAAACTGAAAGCGTTTTCAACATTATAAATGCATCTTCAAACAATACCATGTGCGGACCCAAAATCATTGTAATAAAATTTCTTAATTATCTTATACAATAGCACAATCCATTAACAAGGTTGCTGAACCGCATCACATGTACACAAAAACATTGTCAGGAAAATAAAATATTCAGACACATGTAAAGGAGACAGACAAGAATGTACGTGGCTTCTTGATTTACCTAAATATGAAAGGAAACTCACACAAAAGCAACCCATTAAAACTAAATCACAGTGGTGGCTTATCAAAAGAGATTGAACTCCTATCAGAAGAGATCGAATCACTGACACTTCCTAGTCTCATACCTTGCTTAAATCAACATTATCCTGCTCCAATGTCTAGCTTATAACCACGTTACTAAAGGCTTCAGGTTAAAAAGGGTTTTAGCAATCTAAGACAGCCACCTCAAAGACATTGTTCCACTAGCAACAGGACAATACATCTTCAGGACAAAAATATTGTAGAACAATACGCAAGGCCATTTAGCTATGTGGATACTGCTTATATCAAGCTTTCCTTATAGGGTTGTTATCTCTTAGCTAGGTGCTTCTATCTTTCCAGTTAGTTTAGCATATTTTGAAGAGCGTATTCACCCTACTTTAACATATGTTTGAAGGCATCATTCGCCTCAAGTTGCAACTTTGAGATCTGGCGGACATTTAACTTAAGAGAAAACACTTTTCCTTCTATGCATACTAAAACTCTGTTGCATGTTTGGAAAACTCATTCAAAGAGAAAAGGCACTACTAGAAATTCAAAAATGCAAGCGAACTTGGGACGGAAACCCCACTATTTGCAGTGTACACTATTCCCGGTACAAAATTACGCAGCGGCACAAACCCCCGGAAGGAAACAAACATTCAGCACAACAAAAATTCTAAAGTATAACTAATCAATAGATTTGTCATGTGAAAGGTAATGCGATCAATATACATAGATCTAGCAACAAGAATCCTATCCAGAACGATCAATACCATGCTCCCAAATTTACCTAGATGAAAAATGCACTACATAGCATAACACCCCAACAAGGAGAACATCAAAAGTCACCAAAATCAGAAAATGGCATAGATATATCCTAGCAGGGGAATAAATGGCACAGATATACCTTTCCCAGGCGCATACCCTTTCCTGCATAAAAGAAGAGCCTGTTTTCTCCTTACTGATCATAGTCATCTTTCTTTCCCCAAAGAAAAATGGAGGGGCCAGGATAGAAGTGTGTAAAAGCAAAGACCCCCACCCCCCTGCACTCTCACAGTGAGAATATATATATTCTCGTAAAACCCTAGTTCTTCAATGATTAGCGCTTACGCATTCCCGTAACGCGCTACAATGGGCGTAAATAGAGCCGAGAAAAATAAACCCCCAAAATTTATGTCTCTTGACAGTTAATGTCAGTCAAAGATAGTAATTCACACCCTCAAAATCAGCTGCCATAATTCCAGTACGTTTTCCCATCTTCGCCAACTACTCAAGGAATATAGAAATCCATGTAAGATATTCTATGGGTAATGCTATATACTTATATATATGTGAGGTGTTTTTTTTTGCCATATGATCTTCATATCAATGTTCTATTGTATGCATATATATATATATATATATATATATATATATATATATATATAACATGATATTCCTTTCATGATATGTGCTCAGCCACTAAAAGTAAAGCTTATATCACCGTGCCGCTAATGGGAATGCCATAATGACATATGGTTAATGCAGTTCGGTTTATTGTGCGTACCCATATAAGTGTTTCCCTATCGCCCCTTTAATATGCATACACACACACTTATATAGTGATCACCTTCATGGTGAGCAGACTAGAAGTCTTCATGCGTTAGTTTTAGGCAGATGCTGTATTCACCATTTTTGACGAGGTACGCAGATCATGATAAATACTTGAAGGAGGGTAGGACCTATAGTCTTTGGTAATTAACTTTTCTTCCCTCTTCAAATCATTCAACATTAACTCTTTACCCCTTTATGTTGCATAATAGAGAAGGATTGTAACTTCCTCTCTTCGGACTTAACCATACTAGGATCAAGCACTAGGTATGGGGTCTCAATCGGAATGAGTTTTAGAGAAGTAGGTATCATTGAAGGCACAGTTACTGTCTCTGATATTGCTGATACGTAGGACCATGGTATCCCTTGGGGATTTATTGATTTATTGATTTTTTTTTTTTTAATCATTTTACCTCTTGAGGTTAATTTATGTCATTGTCTTTATGCCTCTTAAGTATTTAACTTATATAGGCTACAAGGTTTGTTTCTGGTGGGGCCTTGGCCTTGAGCTCCTCACCTAGAGACAAATACAATACATTCATAATTACAAAATATTCAGAGGCATTTTTGGTAGGGATGTTACATCCTCCCCCCCTTAAGATAACACTGTCCTCGGTGTTCCAGCGTTTTCTTTGACCAACCTTCCTTCTTCTACTTCGTCATCTTTTCTTCTTTTCATTTCTTCGTTCTGAACCCTGGAGGTCCTTCGGTAATTTTCAAGTCCCATCGTTCAAGACCTGCAATTTCCTGCAACAAGTTTTGGGTCTAGCCCAAATTTTCTTCAGTGCATTAAAATAATTCAATTTACACAAAGACCATAGATCCCTTTTGTATTGCAATAATCAGCAATTTAAGCAACACTTTCTATTTTTTTTGGCATCATAATACCCAATCATTTTCATAATCCACAGTGGTTCCAATATACATGTAAGTTCTATTTGCCAATAAATAGACATATTACCTCATAGGTACAAGTTTACCTGTATTGTACATACCTCTTCCCAACATTATACTTTTCGTTGGATGTCTTCCATCCAAGCACTCCAAGTGCTAACAGTACTCTGAGTACCAATCTAAGCCACCCAACACAAGGATAATAGCCTTCCTTAGGCATATCTCCTTCTTGTTCTATTCAGGGCGCTTCGCCATTATTCTTTTCTCCGGATGTCCTCCATCCCAGCACTCCAAGTACCGATTCAAGCTACCCAACACAGGGATGATACCCTCGTATCTCCTTCTTGTACTATTCAAGGCACTTCACCAAGCTGAGGCACCTCTGTTCTCGCACACCACCAAAACACCTAGAGGTTATTCTCTTCACAGAGCCCCCACTCTTGTGATAGTCCTCTTAATGTGTGTGGAACGAGTCTTAACCAAAACGTCTTACATCTAGGCTTCCCCAGAATGCATAATGGTCCCTAGCTGGCCCGAGGGAAAATAGGTAGCTTTCATCCACTACCTCCATCACCACTTCCTTGTGGTGACAACTTTATGCACATGAGATATTTCTCATATCTTCTTAACTCATTATAGTCCTAGAGCTTTAGCCTTCCTCATGGCCACAATTTTCCCATGCCTGCAATCACTCCATAGTTGGTCAGTTTATCATATTAAAGACATCAAACTTTTATCATAAGTCATGTCTTACTTCATTTCTCATTCATCAGATAAGAGCCTTCATACTAGCTTACTCTTTCTACCACTAAGGCATTTATTGATTTTAAGCACAACACATTTTATTACTCATCTTAGCTGCACTGCAGCCCAAGTTTGTCAGTAAATCTAATTTCATGACTTTAAAGATTTGTTCTCATACCTTGTGAGTACGTAAGAAAGATCAATAGTATCTATGTGCATAGCCTAATTCCTAGGCTTTACTTGCACGCCAGTTATTACAATAGTTGAAAAATTGCATCTAACCTAAATCTCTTCACCACAACCTTTCATTCCGGTTCTGCACTCACTTAGCATTCATTTAGTAGCTAATGAAATATAATTATAGTTTCTTATAAGCAATACACATTCTACTTTATAACAGCTCACAAGATAGCATCTTTAGAAACCAATTAGTATACACTTATATCATCATTCACCATTATTTCAAGAGCTATTAATTTATGACAAGATGATAGCGATTCCCTGACAGTACCTAACTCTACCTCAGGTGTATGTCCATTTAGGACTGAAGTCATATGCTATTGATGTGCACATATGTAAGAGGAGCATCAAGGATCTGGTCCAGCCAATTGCCTCACATTTTCTTCATGGAACCACCTTTGAGAACCGACAAATTGTTGGACCTATCGAGTAGGCCCAACCATCACAATTGTCTTTAGCGACCAGTAGTTTATTAATAAAGCATTAGCATTTTAACGCTCCTAACATCCATTCTACACAATGTACATTTTGTTTTTATTTTTTCATTCAGATGTGGCACATAAGACAAGTTAAGCTAATACCAAATAACGTCTTTAAAGGAAGTGTAGCAACAATAATTTTTAATAAACAAGCATTAAATCCTTTCCTTAATATGGAACTGGTGGGGATTTGACTAAATCCATTTGTTAGTAGGAGGATTAACGTTAATACACTACTTGAATACCATTCTACGATTCCAAGAATCTGAAGTGACTTTTCTTTGTACTATTGTCACACATTTTACTTTACAGTTTGGGTGCTAGACCTTGAACTTAAAACAACACCTATTACTCTTTGCTAGGCCTCAGTCAATGTTGCTTAAGAACAATGCCCATAATGAAACATAATGCATTTAGACTCCCGAAACCTGTTACAGGACCTACTATAAGGTGTTCAATGCAACATCCTAAAGTGATGTAAGACACAAGTTTAACTGGTCTTGGAAATTTCAGGTACTGTTGCCAGCCCTGTTAAGAGCCTAAAAACTTTTTAATTGTGCATTATTAATCAGTCTAGTTAATTATGCTCCTATACTACCTTTAATACTTATGTGTAGTGCTTAAAAAAAATACAAGTGAATGTCACTGCAGAACACTACTTGACATTTGATGCTATGCCTCATATATTCAACATGACAATACTCATTTCCACTCATGCTTTGAGGCAGAAAAGCAAAGTTACCATTATAAAATACCATGATATCTGAACTCAAAATATCGTGTGAAACTTCAAACCTAATCGCATGAAGTTTTATTTAATATCACATACTTAGTTCTCTTAAACTTGTTTAACAGATGGCAAATCTGATAACAGCTCCTATGATTTATCAATCCACATATAATGTTGTAAAATCTTTCCAAGATTTTATTACATTGCCAAATTCAATACCTGACTTTAGTAGAGGGAAAATCAAACTAGAATTGAGCTTAACAACTTCAATGCAACATGCTGGTTTTAGACATTAGTTATATCAAAATGCAGTGAAGAAGACAACCCCTTCAAACAAGTCCTAAACCTAAACATGATCTCATTACTCGTCATATATTTTTTGTGCCATCTATTTAAATATCATCAGTAAATAACCCCAGGAGTGTCTTCAACGAAGATTTCGAACTTAGGTGTAATAATGTTAATGGTAGTATAGCAAGTTTTTTTTTTTAGATTTTTCCAACTCTTGATATAGCTAAATAGAGTGAGGTCTACAGCTCAGTTTAACACTTCCCGGATGAGAACAACTATAGTCATTGCTTTAATCAAGATTCATATAGGCCCAATTTAGTAAGGATTGCATCCCATAACATTGGAATATATTGCTTAATGTAAGAGGATCTGGGCAGTATTGTTCTCTTAAATAGTCTTGAACCAATAACCAGCAATAACATTGAATTAGCAATTGGGCTAGAGTATTTCTTAGTAATAATACCAGGTCTATCTTTTCATATCTAGATGGTGTTGATTTTGTGTATTATGGATGATTCTTCCTTTATAAAATGGTTAATGACATTAAGATGGACAATTACGCTTGTTCTCAAAAGAAAAGGAACGAGTAAGCAAGAATGTTTGATGATAAATTCAAATTTACACCTATCACACTACCCACAAGAGAGTCCTAAGACTATGAGTAAGATCTTCCAAGTCACTACCCATAGCACCCTTATCAACTTTAACTAACTTTGAGCATGACTCGTGAGAAGAATAGCATTACAGAGAGAAATTCTTTTTATAAGGGAAAAATAGGTGTAAGGATAGAGACTTCCATTTTTTCAACTAAAGTAATTTGGAAAACATTCTAGCTCACTTTAAGAATGTGTCTATATTCCTCCCTTTTCTATTCTAGGAAAAGATACTTTTAGACTAGAGACCAAACATTCATCTTACAAAGAAACTTAAATAAGTGATTAGCATGATACTTATCTGGTTTCAATTCAAAATTGACAACTGTGTCGCAATTTCTTCCCAATATAATTCGACTTTCCTGCAAAATTATCATGTTATCCCATTCTTAAGGGTCCAATGTTGTAGCTAGATCTAATACCATATGTAATGTACCTCATATACGTCAATGCCATTATGGGTGAAAAAGGGGTAAAGAAGAACTTTGTTTCGCTGTGACTACAAAATGAGTTAATCATGTTAGTGGCAGATTTCTCATGCCTTTCAATGCAACAAGTCCACTCAAATTGGTGAATGTCAAATAGAATGCATGATAACATAATCATTTGACAATTTACATTCATCCTCCTCTACAGCAACCCAACATGCGACTTGGATCCAACTCACTAAGATTTCTCCTGATAACATAACCAAACAAGTTTATTTGCCTTATAGTATTCACAACTTTAAGTAATCCTCTCAATTGGTGAAACACTTAGGTGCAGCAATTTAACTGTCATTCGATACATACATCAATGTTCCTTTAACCATATTCTATCTACATTAACCTTTGACTAATAATATGGATTCGTTGGATGGTTTATTTCTAAGTAATAAATCTTAGGAGAACACTTCCATTCATACCGAAAGCATAACTTTACAAAATAATCAGCCATTCATCTATTAGTGGCTTGGTTGGAAACTAAAAGTGTTTTCATCATTATAAATGCATCTTTGAACAATGCCATGTGCAGACCCAAAATCATTGTAATAACTTTTCTTAATTATCTTATACAATAGCACAATCCATTAACAAGGTTGCTGAACCGCATCACATGTACACAAAAACATTGTCAGGAAAATAAAATATTCAGACACATGAAAAAGAGACAGACAAGAATGTACGTGGTTCGATCAATAAGTTTGTTGTGCAAAAGGTAATGCGATCAATATACAAAGATCAGAAACAAGAACCCTATCCAGAACGATCAATACCGTGCGCCCAAATTTACCTAAATGAAAAATGGACTACATAGAATAATACCCCAACAAGGAGAACATCAAAAGTCATGAAAATCAGAAAATGGCATAGATATATCCTAACAGGGGAATAAATGGCATAGATATAACTTTCCTACGTGCATACCCTTTTGTGCATAAAAGAAGAGCCTATTTTCTCCCTACTGATCATACTCATCTTTCTTTCCCCAAAGAAAAATGGAGGGGCCAGGAAAGAAGTGTGTAAAAGGAAAGACCCCACCATCCCCCACCCCCCTTAGCACTCTCATAGCGAGAATATATATATTCTCATAAAACCCTAACGCTTCCATGATTAGCTCTTACCCATCCTCGTAACGCCCTACAATGGGCGTAAATAGAACAGAGAAAAATAAACCTCCAATATTAGCATCTCTTGATAGTTAATGCCAGTCAAAGTAAGTAATTAACACCCTCAAAATCAACTGCCATAATTCCAGTACGTTTTCCCCAATCTTCGCCAACTACTTAAGGAATATAAAAATCCATGTAAGATATTCTATGGGTAATGATATATACTTATATATATGTGAGGTGGTTTTTTTTGCCCATATGATCTTCATATCAATGCTCCATTGTATATGTATATATATACATAACATGAGATTCCTTTCACGATATGTGCTCGGCCACTAAACGTAAAGCTTATATAACCATGCCGCTAATGGGAAGGCCATAATGGCACTTGGTTAATGTAGTTGAGTTTATCGTTCCTACCCATATAAGCATTTCCCTATTGCCCCTTTAATATGCACACACACACACACACTTGTATATTGATCACCTTCATGGTGAGCATACTATAAGTCTTCATGTGTTAGTTTTAGGCAGGTGGTGTATTCACCAGTTTTGACGAGGCACACGGATGGTGATAAATACTTGAAGGAGGGTAGGACCTATAGTATTTGGTAATTAACTTTTCTTCCCTCTTAAAATCATTCAACTTTAACTCTTTACCCCTTTACGTCGCATAACAGAGAAGGATTGCAAATTCCTCTCTTCAGACTTAACCATACTAGGATCAAGCACTAGGTATGGCGTCTCAGCCGGAATGAGTTTTAGTGAAGCAGGTATCCTTGTAGGCACAGTTATTGTCTCTAATATTGCTGATACGTAGGACCATGGTATCCCTTGTGGATTTATTGATTTATTTATTTTTATTTTTATTTTAATCATTTTACCTCTTGAGGTTTATTTATGTCATTGTCGTTATGCCTCTTAAGTCTTTAACTTATATAGGCTTCAAGGTTTGTTTCCAGTGGGGCCTTGGCCTTGAGATCCTCACCCGAATACAAATACAATACATTCATAATTACAAAATATTCAGAGGCATTTTTAGGAGGCATGTTGCACAAATTAATTTGGTATTAAATTTACACAACTTGATTATTTTTAATATTTACGTGTTATGAGAATAGGTATCACCAAATTGATGTGTGAAGTAAATAGCTACATACATATCAAAGTGTACTGATAGACAGAGGGAAAATTTGAAAAACATGCCTAAATTTATATATATAATAAATGGACAAATCCCCATAATACATGGAAACAAATTAAGGCTATTTTAACAATAATATATTATGCATATACAATATTTTCGTGAATCTTTTATCGGATTACGAAATCTTGTAGAATCTAGGCAAATATTTAACAAAATAATAAAATCCTGTAAAATAATGCTGAACTTTTCAAGTATGTTTGTGCTAATTAGTAGAAATATACTTGAAATAAAACCCCAATAGAAGTGAGCATAAACATACTGGGATTAACTATTTGCATGGCTTTAATATCAAAGAGCCTACTTTGTAATAAAATGGAGCCCCACTTTGTTTTCTTTTTTTGGATATATAATAATTTTTCAAAACTTTAATGTGACAATAAATTTGCGTAATAAAAGTTGACATCCATATTCTTTAACTAAAATTAGGTCAGTAAAGAAAGTACAATAAGATATTTTATTTTGCTTATCCAAAGAAATATTTTTCCATCTAGGTTTTCTTTTCATTAAATGTACATTAAGAAATGAGCATTCACCTAGCTTAAGTGTTCACCTCAAACAACAATACTAATATACGGATATGTATACAACTCATAATATGGTAATTCTAGTATATTTAAGTTTAATTATGCTGATATGTTTAATAAATTTAATGATAATTTAACAATTTTAATAAAAGAATATACCCAACTATCCCATGCTACAAAAACTTATATAAATGTGGTTCAAGCATATCAATGTAGGAATTACAACCAAGGAATATTTATTAATGAAGAATGGTAGGAACGCCTTTCACCTTTGAACTCTTCTGAAATCAATACCCTTGAATTTGATATAGACGTAGAAATAAAATAGTAAGCATAACCATGGAAAGGAAACATGTGTTCAAGTAAAAATATATGGAAAGCAAAACTAAAATATAAGATTTTAAAAACTAATCAAATATCCTTAGAGGGACATCTATTACACATTATAAACAATCAACTATAATGTATCGAACAAGTCCTCTAATGAGATATTAAACTCTTTATAACATTGAAAGAGGAATACCATGGAATTACAGTAACATGTTGCCTATTTATTTACTTTATAATACATTGTTTGGTTTTATAGTAAGATAATTTCCATATTCCAAGGAATTTAATAACATTGTTTTTTCCAAAACTGTAATAATGAAGCACTAGAGCACTAACAACACAAAAGGACCTAGGGTTATAGTTGAAAAACAATCAATCTATAAGGTAAAACCCCCACTGTCAAATATACATGGTATTCCCATGTTCTGGATCTAATTATACAAAAGACCCTTGAAATACTAAAGATCCATACAAATGCTCCTAATCAAATTCACAACTCTTCAATATTTTTTATATAAATCCTATTTTAACAAGAAACAAAATCTTACTAAATCACCACAAAGCACATATTGAAAGTTCAAACAAAATGAAATATCACTTATAACTCACGTGAAAACCATGCAATAAGTAGGAGTTATTTCATATGCCATAATGTCAGTGCTTATTGAGAATATGCCATCTCATATCACCCTACTAAGAATGCTAGATGCCTTCATGGAATACAAGAATAAGTATAAATATTTTGTACTTGAATTAGAATTTCCATTTCATTAAATCTAGACATAGTAGGGAGAGTCTTGACTAAAAAGGTGCACAATCATGCTTCAAACACCTAAAAACAACCTTCATCACTGCAAAATCAGGTTGAAAAAGTGCAAAAAATGGGTCTGAAAAGTGTGATTTCAAATTCCAAAAGGATGATTTTAGAATCATTTGCAAGCCCAAAAATGATATTATGGATTCAAAAAGTGTAACTTTTTATTTGAAAAGTGCATTTTTTTATTTATTCAAAAGGTGTTTTTTTTTAAATTCAACAAGTGTGATTTTCAAGTAAAAAAGTGTGGTTTTTAATTCAAAAAGCATGGTTTTCAATTAAAAAGTGTCTTTTCCAATTCAAAATTTGTGCTTTTTGATGAAAAAAGCACGACTTCTTATCTCATAAATGAAGTTTTTAATTCCAAACGTGAGAATTTCAATTCCATAATTGTGATTCTTGATTCTCTTAAATGTCAATTAAAATTTTATGGATCTAAACATTGATTTCAAATATGTGAATTTTAGTGTTTTATCTCATATCTTACTTGCAATTGAGAAATGCACATTGGAATAGTTCTTTGATCCTTCATTTTGTACATATTATACACCACACTATCAATGCAATGATTGTCTCCATGAGATGATTCAAATTACTTTGTTGCATATTATGATGATTAAAATAATTAAAAATGACCACCATAGTAGTATTATTCCTTGATGGGGGTGGAAGGCGAGGGTAGGGTGATATTCTACCCAAGAGGAAATATCAAAGTTCATTTTTTTGATAAAGACTATGTAGTATAATAAATAACCAAGTGGAATCCTACGATCTCCTCCAAGGTATTTGCTTACATCGACAACATGGGATAGAATCTCTCATAATCCTGGGAGATTCAAAATTTAGTGATCAAGCATCTATGAATCGAGACTCTTCCCAAGGAGATGAAATTGAGAACCATATTCCTAAGTACCCAAGAAAAGGTGCTATCTTTTCACCAGAAAATTTCCTTTCACATCCTAATATCAATCAACTCAAATGTGGACATGGATCCCAATTTGGCCATCATGGACCTCACATAATTTATTCTAATATGTGAATAGTCTTGTTCTCAACCAATCCCTTGATCAGAATTATGGTTTTAGGGAATCTGTGCTATGACAAATAAAAACGATATGTTTATACAAAACCACCACATCTGAATAGTATGAGAGCCTCAATAAAATCCATCAAACTCTCCACATACAAATACGATGGAAAAATGACACATAGATTCTGAAGAAGTATAGTTTCCAATGCGTTAAGTGGGCCCTATCATCATGGTAAATAACATGTCCACACACATAGTGCGTGTGATCTGGGTAAGTTCTGGATTCCAGTTTGTACTCCCTTTGTGCTTAGATCCATGCATATTTAATTCCTAAGTTCAAGGCTGATGGCTAGGTAGGATTTGGATCCACCCATAAAAGCTATGAATTCTACCTTCACTCCAGTTGAAGCACGAGGAAGGTGTGATTTAACATGGCCATTAATGGAGAATATGAAGAAGATGATTCTATGGATATGTAAATTATATCGCATTAGTAAGATGATAGGTGAAAGAAAATATGAAGGGGTTAACAGGAATAGTGTAATGTCCCCAAAAATTGAAAAACAAATTATTAGGCTAGTCAAAACTACCTATGCTCGACATTATTTGAACTTGTGGAATGTGTCGTAATTTATTTATACTGCTATATCATCGTAAGTTGTTCTTTTGTCCTGCTTCCATATTTTCAGATGTGATTATTACTGTATTTAATTACGTTGTCATAATGTTGATTACTATGTTGTTCTATGGTTATGCATTGATATGTAAATTAGATATCCGATTATGTACTTCATTGATTATAGCATTGATTACTGTAGTATACATCATTCTGACCTAACTTTGTTATTGGACAAAGGGGTGGAGTGGCAGGACTAGTTTCCCTTGTAACCACCTAAGAGGTAACAATTTCTACTTGTCACATCGGGCTGGCTTAGTTTTGACAAACTAATACATTTATGTCCCTTTTGCATGCACGTGCACTTGGCGACAGAACACTTGCTTAAAAAGCTTAACGAACAATGCTGACCGTTTTAGTCACTCGCACTCACCTTTGTAGATCTATCCTAGTGGCTTTACACTATTTTATATTGTTATTATTATGGAATTTATGATAGTGACGGGGTCACTACTGCACTTACTGTTCACATGACATAAGCTTATTATGTTCTTAGAGACTTAAGGCTTTGGTCCTTCTCTAACATAGTTTTATTGTATGGTTTCCATTGTTGGTATAATACATTGGTAAAAAACTTGGATTAATAATAATATTTTTATTGTTATAAAATTAAATTTCTATAAATTAGTCTATCTCCACTCCTCTTTGGGATTTACAAAGGGTGATTTATCAGTGGAAGTGGTAAGATTTGTTAAAGGAGATTATATTTATTTACATATTAGTTTTGTATTCTAGATTGTGTATTGATAAATTTGTATTTTTAATAAATATGTTTGAATTTTTGTAGCGTTTTGAATTATGATTTATATTTTTTTTATAGGTACTTAATATTTATATTTTTTATAAAATTTATTTCAATAACCTATTTTTTATTTTTTATAATTTTTTAATATTTATATTTTTAGAATATTAAATTAAAAATTTAGTGTAAAAGTATAATTTTGAAATGAAATTAACATTTTATTCATAATTTTATTACAAGGAAAAAAATTTAAATAATGTTTAGTATATTAATATAAGTAATTAAAATTTGATTTTTTTTTTATGGAAAAAAGTATAATTAAACAAGTGGAATAAGCAACAAAGTTGCTTAGTACCTGCCTCCTAAGAAGAGATTGAAAATATATAACAATAGGATAATTTTGCTCTTAATCTTATTGATCAGCTAAAACTATAGTAACTCCAAAATCTAATCCGTACCTAAATATTTGAAAAATTGTAATGTCCTAACGAATAGTAAATTTTTTTTTTATAAACAAAATCCTCATAGTTATCACATTTACATAGAGAAATCCAAAAGTATGTCTAGTACATAAGGTTGGAGAATATTGGAAGCAAACAAATTCATTTTGGAGTGTTTGTCTTTTGGCTTTCTAGGTTGAGAGCGAAATCAGTGAGGATAGGAATTTCAAATAGCGGACACCCATCAAAATCGCCGGTCACTACCAAAATCTGAAAGGTTTTTTATATTCTATCTAGATTTTGACGGTTTCTCTAAGGCATTTACCCGTCAAATTCCATCCCTGCTTGTGAGGCCCATTCCTTACAACAACTAGACTACAACTGGCCTTTGTTAAATGCTTCTCGTCTTACCAGATGTCATATTCATAACTGTTAAAATTAACCAGTTGGTTTGCTTTCCTTGTCATATCCTTTTGAGAGGAAATAATTTTGACTTTCCACTTAAAAAAATGTGCTTTTCAACTTAGCTTTGTTGACTGTCCTCTCGGTTATAACAATTAGTCTATCAGCTCCTTTTACAAAATTTAATAAAAAGTTAAATAATTCAGAGTACTTGCAAAGTTTGAATCTCATACTACTGTGGACGAGACCACTATCTTGAATAGTTTATTTGAGTAGAATTTTCGAGCTACTCTGTTACCGACAGAAAATAAAAAAGGGTTCAATAGAATATGTGGAGAAATCTATAAAATAGTCACAGCTTTCTAAGGCTTCTCCACATCTATAAATAGTTACAGATTTCTAAGAATTCTTTTAGATATTAAATAGTTACAGTGAGCAGCGATTATACTAAAAGAGCTGGTGGCCGTATTTCAATTCAAAGTTGCAACCGGTCAAGATCCTTAATGTTGCGAGATGCTACAGAAACAATCTGGACTCAGTACAATGACACACAGGAATATAAGTAAGACAGTATGGTTTTCTGATTCAGCAAAAGTTTTAATGATGTTTTCTTTCATTCGTTCATTCCGGTTTTCTGATTCTCTTAGAAACATCGATGTGTGATGAAATTTCAGAATATCAGTGACGACATGGAACGTTGGTGGGGTGATTCCACTGAGCGATTTAGATCTCGAGGATTGTTTAAATATGAAATATGTATCAGATATTTATGTACTTGGGTATGACATGAATCCTGTTTTATGATTGAAGCTTTTCATAATGGCTGATTTCAAGTCTCTGATTAATCTTTCGTTTTATCATCTAGCAACAGGTTTCAAGAAATTGTTCCTCTGAAAGCAACAAACGTCCTTGGCTCCGAATATCGAGGTCCCGCCATGAAATGGGACACTTTAATCCACAAAAATTTAAACAAAATCCCATCTAAAAGCACGGTTGCTCCGATGTGCTATAGCACTCCTCCGTCGCCTGCAATGCCTGCATTAATTCATTTGCACAGAACTAGTTATCCATTTCCTACACCATCCAAGGTTAACAAATCAGACGACTGGTCTGCAATATTTCCTCATTCCTTCAAGTCGTTTTCGACAAATGATTTGCTCGATGATGAGGTTGCAGACGCAGAGATTAAAGAACCCCTGCTAAACAAATGCTTGAAAGAATCTTGCGATATATAGCGGTACAATTGTGTGGCAAGCAAACAAAGGGTGGGAATATACATCTCAATGTGGGTTAGATCGAAGCTTCGACGCCATATCCGTGATTTACAGGTTTCCTCCGTTGCCTGTGGCATCATGGGACGCCTTGGCAATAAGGTGAAACCAGAACAGCTGGCTCTGATGGTACCACTTGCTATAACAGATGGAAATGGGATATAATTTTTATTTTTTTAATTTTATTATTATGATGTCATGTTGCCACATGTCAACTCAAATCCAGATACCAAATTCCAAAGTTTACATCATCTTCTATCCACCAATAAGCTGTTTACAAAATAGTTTTTTTGACAAAATTAAATTCTTTTTTTTACAAATCCCTAAGTTATACTTTGCAAAACAAATTTTAATTTTTTATACCTGCCTCAAAAGAGAGCAACTAATACAACAGTCAAAAGAGTTTGACTTGCAATCGATTACAATATACCTCAAGTATAATAAAATTGCAATAAATAATAAGTAGACTTTTTGTATGAATAATTATAGTGAGAATATTTCTTTAATTTGATTTGACAAAATATTTTGTGTTTTTAATTTATGTTTATTATTTTGAAGTGGTTATAGTCATAACTATAAAACAATTTAATTATGCATCAACTTACTATTTAATTATAGTAATATTTAGTGAGTCTTAATGACCATTATCATTCTCATTATTAATTACTTGGTCATATTTCATACCTAAAAACTTTTGCAACATGTAACCCTTCATTTGTGAATATTTTCTTATTATATTACACATATAAAAAATTTAAAATTAGTTATGTTTTTAATTACTATGTTGTTTTGGTGTTTGTATAATCTTAAAGTGGGTTCTTCTATCTATGTTATGTCAAAGTAGGGTTCACACTAGAGTGTAGAGTAAGTTATGTCTACAACATTGAGTACAACATGAATGCCAACTAAGTATAGGATTATATTTGACCATTGAATTAGGAAACCATTATTTATGCGTAGTCTAAATATTCTAAGTTTTCAACCTTTTTTCCTAGCATATTTTGTTAGTCCTATTGGAAATCTTTAAGAAAACTTTAGAATTGCATATATTAACTAAGTGTGAGTGGAAATCTTTAAGAAAAAATTAGAATCTCATATATTAACTAAGAAACTTGCATATTTTGAATGCCATGGGGTATTCAGGGGTGTTGAATCTATATACGGATTAAAAACAAAATTTAAATGCTTCAAAATTTGGATTTTACCAAATAATTTTTTTATAAATTCTAGTCAAACTCACCGTAATGCTGAAAACTTAGAATAAAAATTTTACTTCATATATTATTTATATATAGACCTTAAGAAAAATTATAAGGGTTTTCACAAGAAAATAAGATACAAAATACTAACCAATAATATTAATAATTAATATTGTTTGTAAGATTACAAAATGAGAGTATAATATTAATGTGAAAGGATGTTCTCCCTTATAGATAATAAATAATATTGTTAATTATATGTGTAGTCTAAATATTCTAAGTTTTCAAGCTTTTTAGAGCATGTTTTATTAGCCCTATTGAAAATCTTTAAGAAAACTTTAGAATCACATACATTAACTAAGTAATTTGAATGCCATGCAGGTATTCAAGGTTGTTGAATCTATTTATGGATTAAAAAAAAAAATAAATGCTTCGAAATTTGGATTTTACCAAATCAAAATTTTACGAATTCTAGTTGAAAACTTAGAATAACTATACTACTACTTATTTATATATAGACCTCAAGAAAAATTATAAGGTTTTTCACAATAAAATAAGATATAAAATACTAACAAAGAAATTAAGATGCAAAATACTAAGGAATAATGTTAATAATTAATATTCTTTGTAAGAATACAAAATGAGAGTATAATATTAATGTGAAAGGATGTTCTCCATTATAGATAACAAATAATATTGGTAATTATATAATTCTTAGCGTCACAAAGATAATAGCCATAAGTAATAGGGATCCACAAAATATCCATGTGTTTCTTAGTGATCTTATTATCCAAGTAACTTGGTTCATGTGAGTATTCCAATTTCATCACAATGAAATTTAAAAAATGAACAGTAAAAAAAGATATGTTAAAATTGACCAATAGTTTTTAAATTTATTATATAGATATACAATGTTGTTATTGTTTATGATGTAGATGATTATTACTAGTTTACACCTCATATTTGGTTTATACAACGTTGACAAATAAATGATGGACATCTTAATTTTAAAAATTTCCTTGATTTTCAAGAGTTTATATGTTATAACAATAATAGTGATGTAACACATAGTTTCAAACAAAAACTGAATATTTGTGTAGGAGAAAGTGTTTTTAATTTTCCACTTTCTTATTATATAGAAACATTACATAGCCTTGAGGTGGGTAGCTCAATTTATTGGTGCTTCCAAGTCCAAGACCAAAGTAGTTGAGGTTGGACGTTCGATTCTCTAGGTCCTTCAAGCTTAGGTTCCTGAACCTCAAGTCGACAAGGTGAGACCCCTTCAAGTGTCCCCCTAAGAATTATTCCCGTGGACGTAGCGAACCCTTTATATTTTGGGGCTATCAACCATATATATATATATATATATATATAATTTCCTTCCATTGTTCTTTAGGTTTAGTTAAGTCCCTACCTCAATGAATTAAGGCCTTTATTGTATCAATACATCTATAGCAAAGTGCATCACAATGATATTTTAGTTTCTCAAGTTACCGTCGAGATCAACAGTCTTTAGCAACTCAACCAAAGGGAAAGGAAAAAAGTTCTCAACCAATAATTATTAAATAGGAAGAAAATTTTTAGCTCCTCACTTGATTTTCCCTCATTTTGAAATAGATCCAAGAGATGCTATGAAGTTCATGAAATTTTGTTCGAATTAAATATAAAAATTCATTTCCTTATTTCAGTTTTCTATAATAGAAATATAATTTTGATATTCTAACTTGGGGTTTATGATCTCCTTACAACATGTTAGATTTATCCTATTCCAAATTTCTCCATTGTACCACAAATTTTTGTTTAAATTTAGTTTCTGATCGTTCTTTTATGGTATCAATATTATAATTAAGAGATGATTTATTATTCAACCTTTAGAAGTTGAGTTAAAAATTTGGATTTTTAAAATCCACTTAGTGGCATTTATTGTTCTTATATATTGTTCTTATACATTAAGTGCCTAATTATATCCTTAAAGTATCCTCAGTGGGTGGTAGAAAAACTTCCAAAAGAAGGAGTCGATAGGTTGTATTGATTTTAATTAGAGGATTATTAATTATTTATTAGTAACATGGTTTCAAAGAACCAAATTTATTACGGTGTCTTCGAAGGATTTTGTTGTTATGCTTATTGATCCAATCATATAACTTTTTATAGTTGTTTGTAACCTTATTTTTGTTTTCCACCTTCACTACTCATTATTTAGGTCCCACCAAATTTTATGATCTATCTCGTAGAAAAACAAAATATCCAACAATTGAACTCTAATGAAAAAATGCATTCAAATTAATTTGGTATTGAATTTACAGAACTTGATTATTTGTGATATTTACGTGTTAGGAGCATAGATATCACCAAATTGATGTGTTAAGTAAATATTTTCATACATATCAAAGTGTACTGATAGACATAGGGAAAATTTTAAAAAGCCGCCTAAATTTATATAGATATAATAAATGGGCAAATCCCCACAATACATGGAAATGAATTAAGGCTATTTTAACAATAATATAATATGCATATACAATATTTTGGTGAATCTTTTATGGGATTAAGAAATCTTGCAGAATCTAGGAAAATATTTCAGAAAATAATAAAATCTTGTGAAATAACGCTGAACTTTTCAAGTATGTTTGTGCTAATTAATAGAAACATACTTGAAATAAAATCCCAATAAAAGTGAGCATAAACATATTGGGATTAACTATTTGGATGGATTTAATATCAAAGAGCCTACTTTGTAATAAAGTGGAGCCCCATTTTGTTTGCATTTTTGGATTTTCAATAATTTTTCAAACTTTAATGTGACGATAAATTTGGGTAATGAAAGTTGACATCCATATTCTTTAACCAAAAGTAGGCTAGTAAATAAAGTACAACTACAAGAAGAATGGAATGATGGGATTCTTGTACAAATTAATCCATTTAAAAATAAGGTAACATTATGTTCCTTCCTCTTAGTCCCCCTTTAGGATAGAATAACATATTTTGATTTTCTTATCCAAAGAAATATTTTTCCATCTAGGTTTTATTTTCATTACATGTACATTAAGAAATGAGCATCCACCAAGCTTAGGTGTTCACCTCAAACAACAATACTAATATACAAATATGTATAAAACTCATAATATGGTAATTCTAGTATATTTAAGTTTAATTATGCTTATATGTTTAATAAATTTAATGATACTTTAACAATTTTAATAAAAGCATATACCCAACTATCCCATGCTAAAAAAACTTACATCAACATGGTTCAAGCATATCAATGTAGGAATTACATCCAAGGAATATTTATTAATGAAAAGAATGGCGGGAATGTCTTTCACCTTTGAACTATTTTGAAATCAATACCCTTGAATTTGATACAGATGTACAAATAAAATACTAAGCATAACAATGGAACGGAAACATGCGTTCAAGTAAAAGTATATGGAAAGCAAAACTAAAAAAATAAGACTTTAAAAACTAATCAAATATCCTTAGAGGGACATCTATTACACATTATAAACAATCAAATATAATGTATTGACCAAGTCCTCTAATGAAATCCTAAAATATTTATAACTATGAAAGATAAATACCATCGAATTACAGTAACATGTTGCCTATTTATTTACTTTATAATACATTGTTTTGCTTCATTGTAAAATAATTTCCATATTTCAAGGAATTTAATAACATTGTTTTTTCCAAAACTGTAATAATGAAGCACAAGAGCACTAACAACACAAAAGGACCTAGGGTTATAGTTGAAAAACAATCAATCTATGAGGTAAAACCCCCACTGTTAAAAATACATGGTTGTATTCCCATGTTCTGATCTAATTATAGAAAAGACCCTTGAAATACTAAAGATCCATACAAATGCTCCTAATCAAACTCATAACTCTTCAATATTTTTTATATAAATCCTATTTTAACACGAAACAAAATCTTACTAAATCACCACAAAGCACATATACAAAGTTTAAACAAAATGAAATATTACTTACAGCAGACGTGAAAACCATACAACAAGTAGGAGTAATTTCATATGCCATAATGTAACTACTTATTGAGAATATTCTATCTCATATTACCCTACTAAGAATGCTAGATGCCTACATGGAATACAAGATAAGTATAAATATTTTGTACTTGAATTAGAATTCCCATTTCATTAAATCTAGACATAGTAAGGAGAGTCTCGACTAAAAACGTGCAAAATCATGCTTCCAAACACCTAAAGAAAACCTTTATCACTACAAAATCAGGTTGAAAAAGTGCAAAAATGTGTCTGAAAAGTGCGATTTCAAATTCCAAAAGAACGATTTTAGAATCATTTGGAACTCCAAAAATGATATTATGGATTCAAAAAGTGTAACTTTTTATTTGAAAAGTGCATTTTTTTATTTATTCAAAAGGTGTTTTTTTTTAATTCAACAAGTGTCATTTTTAGGTAAAAAAGTGTGGTTTTTAATTCAAAAAACGTGATTTTCGATTAAAAAGTGTGTTTTTCAATTCAAAATTTGTGATTTTTGATGAAAAACGCACAACTTCTTAGCTCATAAATGAAGTTTTTAATTCCAAACGTGAGAATTTCAATTCCATAATTGTGATTCTTCATTCTCTTAAATGTCAATTAAAATTTTATGGATCTAAACATTGATTTCAAATATGTGAATTTTAGTGTTTTATCTCATATCTTACTTGCATTTGAGAAATGCACATTCAAATGGTTATTTGATCCTTCATTTTGTACATATTATACACCACACTATCAATGCAATGATTGCCTCCATGAGATGATTCAAATTAGTTTGTTGCATATTATGAAGATTAAAATAATTAAAAATGACCACCATTATAGTATTATTCCTTGACGATGGTGGAAGGCTAGGGTAGGGTGATATTCTACCCAAGAGGAAATATCAAACTTCATTTTTTGATAAAGACTAGGTAGTAGAAGAAATAACCAAGTTGAATCCTATGATCTCCTCGAAGGTATTTGCTTACATCGACAACATGGGATAGAATCTCTCATAATCCTGGGAGATTCAAAATTAAGTCATCAACCATATGTGAATCGGGACTCTTCCCAAAGACATGAAATTGAGAACGATATTCCTAAGTATCCAACAAAAGGTGATAGCTTTTGCCCAGAAATTTTCCTTTCACATCCTAATATAAATCAACTCAAATGTGGATATGGATCCCAATTTGGCCATCATGGACCTCTCACAATTTCTTTTAAGATGTGAAAAGTCTTGTTCTCAACCAATCCCTTGATCAGAATTATGGTTTTAGGGAATCTATGCTATGAGAAATAGAAACAATATCTTTATATGAAACCTGCACATCTGAATAGTATGAGAGCCTCAATAAAGTCCATCAAACACTCCACATACAAATACTATGGAAAAATGATAGATAGGTTATTAAGAAGTATAGTTTCCAATGTGTCAAGCAGGCCATATCATCATGGTAAATCACATGTCCACACACATAGTGCATGTGATCTGGGTAAGTTCTGGATTCCACTTTGTACTCCCCTTGTGCTTAGATCCATGCATATTTAATTCCTAAGTTCAAGGCTGATGGCTAGGTAGGATTTGGATCCAGCCATAAAGGCTATGAAGTCTACCTTCACTCCACATGAAAACATGGACATTAATGGAAAATACGAGGAAGATGATTCTATGGATATGTAAATTATATCGCATTAGTAAGATAATAGGTGAAAAAAAATATGAAGGGGTTAACAGGAATAGTCTAATGTCCCCAAAAATTGAAAAAAAAAATTATTAGGCTAGTCAAAACTACGTATGCTGGTCAATATTTGAACTTGTGGAATGTGTCATAATTTATTTATACTACTGTATCGTTGTAAGTTCTTCTTCTGTCCTCCTTCCATATTTTCACATGTGATTATTACTGTATTTAATTACGTCGTCATAATGTTGATTACTATGTTTCTCTATGGTTATGCATTGATATGTAAATTAGATATCCAATTATGTAGTACTTCATTGATTATGGCATTGATTACTGTAGTATACATAATTCCGACTTAACTTTGTTATTGGACAAAGGGGTGCAATGGCAAGACTAGTTTCCCTTGTAACCACCTGAGAGGTAATAGTTTCTACTTGTCACATCAGGCTTACTTAGTTCTCATGAACTAATACATTTCTATCCCATTTGCGTGCACATGCACTTGGCAATGGAACACTTACTTAAAAAGCTTAACAGACAATGCCGACCATTTTAGTCACTCGCCCTCACCTTTGCAGATCTATCCTAGTGGCTTTACACTAATTTATATTGTTATTATTATGGACTTTATGATAGTGACTGGGTCACTATTGTACTTACTGTTGACGTGACACCGACTTATTATGGTCTTAGAGACTTAAGGCTTTGGTCCTTTTCTAACATAGTTTTAATGTATTGTTTTCATGGTTGGTATAATACATTGGTAAAAAAATTGGCTTAAAGAATTCCATGGCAGATTTCGTATGCCAAGGAATTATGGCTTAAATCCTAAGTTAAAAAGATGCACAATATGGGGTTCATGCATTTGGAAACAATGGTTTCATATAATGACAATAACTATAGGTTTATTGGTTTTGTAAATGTTCATGGAAGCCAAGGTGGCGACATCAATGCACCTTGGGATGAGTGGCAAGAAATCTTAGGGCTTGGCTCATGCAATAATGTGGGTTATTCGCAACATTGCTACTTGTGTTTTGCACTTGCATGGTGTGAAGGAAAGTGATTTCAATGGTTTGATAGGTATGTGGATATTCTATATTATTAGCATGATTTGTTGATTTGGTTTAAATATTATACATACTTCTCATCGTGGCTCTGCTCCATTTCAGGTTTGTAGGGGTGGCGAGAATATGCATGGATCTTAGTTCGTGGGAAAAGCCGTGGGAAAAGCCACACCGATTCGAGTAAGCCTGTTGTACAATTTTTTACTTGTTCCCTCGTTGATTCGTGGTTATGACAGAGTTTGTTGCTCATCATGGGTTTGGATTACTTCTCTCTGGTTTCTAATGGTTGCGTTTTGGGATGGGGTTTTGACTGTAACTTAATTGCACTGCATTTTGTAATGTGATAGGCTTGGGGTTTTGCTTGTTGGGTTTTTAAATGCCTTCGGGCCTAAACTTTTAAATGTATTGGGATTTATGAATGGGTGCACTGTGTGGTGAAAAGGTACTGGGTAAATCTTGATAGGCTCTTTGAGTAT
Source organism: Pseudotsuga menziesii (assembly GCA_001517045.1). Taxonomy (NCBI): domain Eukaryota; kingdom Viridiplantae; phylum Streptophyta; class Pinopsida; order Pinales; family Pinaceae; genus Pseudotsuga; species Pseudotsuga menziesii. Next base: position 162,257 of record LPNX010821855.1, on the reverse strand, counting down.
TTGTAAATAATGGTTTGATTTTGTTAATAGCAGTAGCACCATTTCTTACAATGGTGCAATGGCCGGGTTCGAATGACTACGAGACTCCTTAATGAATTTGTAATGACTGTGTTTATATATACATGTTATATTTTCATACTGTGTCAATTTCATGGTTATTATTCCTATTGGACTCTATGGATTTGCAAACATTGCTTGGGTTAGTTGTATGGGTGAATGCGTGACATCATTATGGCTTTGGGGCCATGTCGTACATGGAATTGGAATTTCCCACCATGGTAGTTGCGATATCGTATTGGATTCAGACATACTGTTTATGTTTATGATGCATTTTGTTTTAGATATGAGGGACAAATATGGGTGTAACCCTTCATTGGAAATCATCGTTGTTGTTATTTCGTTGACATGGTTTGTTGCATTCATAAATTTGATTGAATGTTCGGTTATGTATGAGGCCAAGGCCATAGATTAAAGTGTGGATATTTTATAAGAGTATTTCTACCACTATGTAGAGAGTTTATGTTTTATTTACAGCCCGCGTATATGTAATATAGCTTGGATTTTGAATAGTGGAAAAATTATTGCATGAGGAAGAAATTAGGTATCGAATGCTACAGGATTTGTCACTGTGAATTTGTAAAATAGCGATAGACCCTATAGGAATCAATCCTGGGTTATTTACGGTGATGAGGGTTTGAATTTATATCGATGCAATTTGGGCTTAAATGTCCACAAGAATTGATCCTATGACCTCTGTACAATTATATATATATATATATATATATATATATATATATATAATACATGAGCCGGTGGATATCATTATGGCTGATTTTATACTTTGGGATTTTGTTAAGGAATATGATTATTAATGTGATTCGTGGATTATTTAAGGGCTCGATTTATTAACTTGCAATGGATTTATTATGTGGATAATTGGTTTACTGTATTACGAAATCGTGGATGTAGTTGGTACTAATAATATATAGTTTGTTTTAGTTATGGAATAGCGGCGAAGCATAAATACTGGACCATTAGATGGTCTCGATACTTGGTTTGTAGATTTGATTTATGATAATGTTTGATTAGTGAATAATGATAATGTTTATCCTTGTTCTTAGTAGGATTATGTTTATATAGACCCTAAGAGGTCTTCGCTTATTTTTATATTAGCATTAATATTTTGAAGTTATGATTATTCTTAGATATAAAATACTGAGTTTATAAAATTTCTTAAATAGGTTAGGGTTCTCCTTATACATGATATTAGTTTATTTGCATTTTATATTTATATTTTGTTTAAAGCTTAATCTGAATTAGTATTTTACTTCTAAACATAGCTCTGTTGGCAATATGAAATCTGCTAGTAGAGTAGATAGGTAAATACACACATATTCCATGTTAGAATAATTGCTAGGTCTTAGGGACCCAAATTTTAAGCTGTAAATGAAAATACATAAGTAAAACTAAAATAACAAAACCCTTGATAATTCTTACACACGGAGTAAATTACATCTTAGGGGTTATAGTTAAAATGTTAATGCTTAAATAATCTCACAAGAAAACAATGGTACATAGGGTTAGAAATATAATATAAACACTTGCATAATGTAACCATCAATTATTCTAGATAATGAAATAGGAAGTCAATATATTCATACCTGAAAGGTGAAGCTACTCCAATGGCTGAAGCCTGCACATTTGATTACCGAGCATTAACAATTCACAGGAAGATCTGACCTCTATATAGATGACCGAATGTAATGTCCCTGAAAATTGAAAAAAAAAAATATAGGCTAGTGGAAACTACCCAAAGGGGATCATTATTACAAGTGCGGAATTATATGCGCTAGTTATAGTTTCGATCTATTCAAAAAAATTCCCATCCGTTCTTGTTAATATCTTATCCATTTAGTGATTATTAGTTCATTTTACTTCTTATGTCTTAATTCTGTTATTTAAACTATTGATACATCTTAGTTATTACTGTCGGTGAATTCGTGAATTGCATAGATCATTGTTTTACTCCTGCACGTGTGTACTTTGTTTATTTAATAAAAACTAACTTAACTTTGTTGATGCGAACAAAGTGGTGGAGTGGCGAGACTTGTTCTCCCATGATGGTTTGAGAGGTAAAGTATTTCTTGGTTACGCAGGCTTACTTAAATCAATCAAACTAAGGCACCTCTTTTACTTAGGTATGCAGGTCATTACTTTGCGATGGGATCTGCTGTAAAATGGGTTGACCCTCTTGATCCTAGAGGACCTACTGCTAGTTGTTATGTTGCTTATCAACTTGGTTTTATAACTTGGTAAGTGTCGTTATTGTCAATTTAACTATGACGGCTAAATTTCTTGTGCACTAATTATTCTTCGTTATGTTTTAAATTCGTTATTCTGAGTGTCATTAATACATTTTACGGTCGATGTATATTTCTACTATATTTATTAACATATCTTACGTTCTGTTGCCAAATTTATGTGGTGATAGGTTATTGGTGGTGTAATCGAAGAAACCACAGTAACGAAATGACCAATATCGATACTGTGGTTTCTCCGATTACACCACCAATATCTTACATTCTTTTATTGATAGGTCATTATATTATTTTTAGGAGCAAAACTTTGGATTTTATAGTCCGAGAGGTTATCATGGTATACTTTATATGCCATGATTCTTTAACATGAATACCTTGTTACTAAGGGATTAAAATCCTAATCTCAAAACATATCGTCTAAACACGTTCTAAATACCTTAGGCATGGGTGCTTTGACTTTGGACTATCACATCCTCTGGACTATGTGTTATTGTAATCCTATCCTATTGCAAACTTTGTAATATGTTTAACGTATGAATAGAGTTTGGGTGGTGACATATCATATGGTAAAAACCATACGATAGCAGGGTGAAATATTTTATGTGGGAGGTGGATTATACGTTGTAATGTAGTGAAGCATAAACTATGGAGAGTGGGTTTTTATCTGGCTTTAATGGTTTCCAGCTGGTGTATTCAATGCATTTGGTGAAACGCAACAGCCTTCCCTTAGCCTTGGCTCATGATGGTTGTGTGTGTTGTCATTTGGGGTTTATGCGTTTTGTCTCTCCGAAGAGGGAAAGCCATGGAAGCGACCTCTAGACTGTGAGGTATGCCTGTGTTTGAGTTTATACGCTTGCATAATGGTTTTGTTTAAAGTTTGCTCAATCATACTTCTCATTTCTCATGGGATTGGTTTTTTTTTTTGCAGGTGTCGAAGGGGAAAGAGGGTCAGTGTGGCTTCAATCTCTATTGGCTTCAAGCGTTGCATTTGTGGCCACATTAATCCTGTGAGCAAGGTTTTACTTGCTACCTTTCGATCTTGTTTGGAAGACTGCACATAGAATGTTGTTTGGTTTTGGTGTTTTATGCTGTGGGTTTCAATGTGGGGTTTTAGACTCCCCTTTAGGTGTATGATTACAGACTTGGGTTTTTGAACAATGTTGAAAATACTTCAGCCATGGGTGAAGTCACACCTCCTCAGGTTCTGTGTATAAATATGAGTTTGTAATTTTGCTTGGGCTGTTAGCATCGAAAAGAGGAATGTTTGGCTTCTAGTACACTTGGTTTTGTGTTTTGCAAATCGTGTTTTAGTTGGGGCATTTTAGCCATGGGCTGCACCATTGCTTGCAATGGTGCATTAGCCCATTGGCATGCCTATGTACACTTGATTATAGGCTTTACTATGATTACTGTGTAGCTTACTTGCCAAGCTCTGTGTAAATGGATGCATACATTTTTAATACTTGATTTAGCATGGTTTTAAGCTGTGATGTGCATAGCATGATTTTGTTTTGTTTATTCCATGATTATGTTTAATTTATGTGGGCATTCGCCATCTTGAAGGTTTTGTGTATTACAACGTTATTTTGTTTATAGTGTAAAGATATAGATAGTGTGGGTATAGGCCATGCTGTGAATGGCATGTGCCTTCCCACAGTGTTGCGATAGTATAGCGTAGGGTTTAAAATGGTAGAGACTATGTATTGGATTTAAAATTTGGCTGAGGCTGTGACTTATGTGAGCACTGTGCATTGTGGGTTTTGTAGAGGCCAAGGTTTATAGACCCTCGATGGAGTTTGTTTTAAAAGCTGGTAATTGGACTCTGTGTATTTTATATTTTGATGGATGTATTTCAAAATCACATCCTGCATACGATTTTGTATAGCGTGGTCTGTGTGAGAAAAGTTATAGGATTTGGTTGTCGTTTTCTGTATATATTATGTATGGTCTGTTGTTATGGATTTGCCTTGGGTCTTGACATCCATGGGAATCGATGTTGTAAACTCTGTTGGCAACAAGGTTTTTAATGTAATGCAATGAATGTATTTTAATGAATAAAACAAACTGGGTTTGCATGCCCATAGGATTTGATTCATGCTAGTGTTTCCAATATATGGATTTATGATATGATTCTGATGTTTGTTTTACTATGATATGTTATACTGTATAAGATATATTATTTTTACGTGGCTATGGTTATGTTTGATGAGTTATATAATTTGGTTTATGGTTAAGTATAGATGGATAGTTAGAACCGTGGGTTCTATTATATGAATTATGATCAAAGAATTGTAAATGACCACATGGATGGTCACGATGCTTCCTTTGAGTATTTATAATTTTGCTTCATTTATTTGGAGTATTTTTAATGCATAATTGTAATATGGATACAGACCTTAAAAGGTCTTAGATGAGTTATTTAATGCTGGAAATAAATGTACAGATAGTTTTCAGAAAGATTTATACCTCATAGTCTTATTTATATGTATATATAGTTATCTTATAAAATAGTTTTGGTTGTAAGTAATACCCTAGGGTTACCTATATAGTATATTTATTTCTTTAAAATTACTCCTATGATTAAATATACTATAATATGAAACATGTCTCTACTAACAAATGTAATATGTCAGTAGACATATAACTAATAGCTGATCAATAAATGACACGTCTGGATTTACCTAGTTTACAGTATTTAATTTCTTAATAATAAATGACTACAGAACAAACTTAAGAGAAGGGAACCTAGCTATATACATCCTATGAAAATATTTACCACCCTAGGATATATTGAACAGAATACAAATCCTAGCAGTATCTAGGCAGACATCAATTACATAGGGTTAGTAAATTTATTGGAAACATTCAGCTAACATATTCATTGTATAATCCATAAGATAGCATAGACATTCTAGGGTTATATTCTAAGAAATGTAACCCTAGGAGAGATGGACAAAACCAACCAATTCTAGGGTTAATAATATATATATATATATATATATATATATATAAAAGATTTTACATAAAGCAGCCAACAATTACCCTAGAAATGAACTTTGACATACTTAAGAACTCATACATGTAATTTATCTTCGTGAAGCTCTTTTAATGGATCAACCTGCACACTTTTTAAATAACCAGCATTATCAATTTAAGAAAGATCTGACCTTTGATTTTGATGATCAAATCACTTGGGAACTACCACGTTCCTCCCAAACATGACCCAAAACCATTCCTGGTTCTAATACGGATCCCCTCGAGCTAGACTCCAACATGCAAGTAGCTTAGAGCTCCTAACGTAGGGTTTTCTAACTGGTATTCAGTTTTGAATCAGTCCTCTTTTCCTTGTCAGGAGAAATTTCTCCAGGGAAAATACCCAGAACAATAATTCTTCAAGATAAACATCAGAACCCTAAGCCTTTTCTTGGCTTCAGTCTTTATAGGCATACTTTGTAGTCAAAGGGACAGTTAAATCAAGAAACCTTGGTTTCTTGATTTAACCCCTTTGTAATTACTGGGGTATTTTTCAATACTTAACCTAGGAACTTTTAACTAGTTCCTACTTAATCTTTCATATGTATTATACTATTTATTAATCCTTTAATAATAAATAATAATTGGTGGAGCTTCTCTTCTTTCTTTATTAAATTACATAATTAATCATAATTAATTCTTCATACATACTATGTATAAAATACATAGTATTAAAATACTTGTTAACAATTGTCTTTAGGAATCATGTATCATGATCCCCAGACTTAATGACACTTCTTTATGAAGGTCAAGTAGATAGGTGGCTTAGGTCTACTAGGCTAAGCAACTATAAACATCCTTGCATGTTGGATTTCCCTTGTATAACATGGTATTTCTTCAGTACTTGAGATAATATAGAAATTCGAAATTTCATTTAATCACTTAAAAATAAGTATGATGAGATCAATATTATTCCTGAGTCATTTTCATTCGGAGGTGTTTTTAATATTTTCAGTAACCCCTAGCGCTTACCAGAGCCCATACTCAATGCTTATAACAGGGAGTTACAAACATAGTGCAATTCAATAGCTCTCGCTCAACACTAAATGCTAGGATGTACTTGTACGATACACCTAGGGATACAATGGCCAAAGATCCAATGAGCGAGAGCTTATGCTCAACATCAACATGGAATTCTCCAGATCTTATGCCAAACATTTGTAAATTTATTTTCATGTGTTCCAAAGCTTTATGTTCAACACAAATGTAAGTACTCATGTGCTCTAGAGCCTCTCACTCAACACAAAACATCTCATTGATCATGTGCTTCAGGGTCCATGCCCAACACAAAACATTTCATCAATCATGTGCTTCAGGGTCCACACCCAACACAACCAATGTAAATATACATATATATCATCAAAAATTGGCTTACCCCCAATATACAAGACAATCATCATGTTCATATGCAGTGGGGTCTTCAACCTAATATAAAATAAAAGATCAATATAATCATCATGATCAATAGGCTCATGCCTATAAATGGTAGGTCCAAAATTCAGGATATTACATCCCTCCCCACTTAGTACAACACCGTCCTTGGTGTTCTAGGGACTCTGATTGATATCATGAAACAAGGATGGGTAAGCCTTTCTCATGGTAGCCTCATTCTCCCAGGTAGCCTCATCTACCTCGAAGAGCTTCCACTGCACTTTCAATTGGACTACAGTGCACTTCCGAAGCTACACTTCTCTCTTGTCCAATATATGCAAAGGCTCATGGGAAAATTCCCCCTTAGGTTCCACCTATAATAATGACCAATCAATGACATGCTTAGTATCATAAACATATTTCTTTAATAAATATGCATGGAAAACATTATGAACTTTTACGTGCGTAGGTAATTCTAGTTCATAAGCCACTAGTCCTTTCTTGTCCACAATTTCCAAAGGTCCACAAAACCTAGATGCTAACTTACCATGCATACCCAATATCAATGAGCTCCGTTTTGCTTTCACTTTCAAGTAGAAATGCTCACCTACTTGATAGAATTTATCTTTTCTTTTCTTATCTGCATAAATTTTCTAACGGTCTTGTGTTTCATTAATGTTTCCCTAGACCTTGGTAACTAACTGTTCCAAGTCGAATAACAGGACAGGCCTTAACATGAGCCGATCCACCGGACTGTCCTGAGTAACTAGGGTCCTGCACTTCCTTCCATAGAGTACCTTGAAAGGAATCATCTTGGAGGAATCATGATAGCCATTTTTATATGAAAACCATGCAAGATGTAGATAGTCCTCCCACTTGGTGGGGTTGTTCATGACATACATTCGAAGTATGTCTTCAACAATTTGGTTTACTCTTTCAGTCTACTCATCCATCTGCGGGTGATAAGCAATGCTAAAGTTCAGTTGCATCTCTAATACACAGAATAAGGATCTCCAAAAGTTTCCTGTAAAATTAACATCTCGATCTAAGATAATTGCTTTGGGTATCCCATGCAATCCAAATATCTCTTTTAGGAATATATTGGCAATTTTCACGGCCTTGTAGGTCAATTTTACGGGGATGAAGGTCAATGACTATGAAGATGGAATCGTTTTGCTTCTTTCTTTTTGGTAAGCCAGTAATAAAATCCATACCGATAACCTCCCACTTCCATTCCAAAATGGGTAATGGCTATAGAAATCCCGAAGGATGCTGGTGCTCAAATTTAACTAGCTGGAATTCCTGACATTTCACAATAAACATTGCAATGTTGGCCTTTCACTTAGGAAAGAAAAAGTGTCTCTTGATGACAGATATCATCTTTTGATATCCCAGGTGTCTCCAGTAGGGTACCCTATGAAATTCTATGAGGATACAGGATCAAATGTCCCCTCCATCTGGAACATACAATCTATCCTTGGACCATAGTAGTTTGGAGTCATCCACCTTGTGTTCCTTCTGTTGTTGAAACAACCAGTCCTCTTGGACCTTCTTGAGGATTTCCACATAGAACAGGTCAACCTTGTTGGTTGTTCTAATCTTCTCATGCAAATATACATCCGTTTGACTCAGGGTCAGCTCATAGATCATATCAGTTCGTCGACTCAAAGCATCGGCAACTTTATTCTCGTTTCCCTTAATATGCTTTAGTTCAAAGTGATACTCACTCAAGAAAGCCAACCATCTTGCTTGCCTCATATTCAGATCGGGTTGATCGAATAAGTATTTTAGACTCATATTGTCAGTCTTTAGAAGGAACTTCCTTCCCATGAGGTAGTGCCTCCACATCTTCGGAGTGTGGATAATGGCCGGTAGCTCAAGATCATGCGTGGGATAGTTCTTCTTATGCTCTTTTAATTTTCGTGATTCATAATATATCGCATGATAATTTTGCAAGAGGACTCCTCCAAGTACTTCCTTGCTTGCATCCGTGCATACAATGAAATCCCCATCGAAATCCGTAATCCGCAACACTCGTGTTGTCATGAAAATATGCTTTAGCTTTTGAAAAATTTCTTCACACTTGTCAGTCCATAAGAACATGTTCACTTTCTTCTACAAAACTATCATGGGGCAAGCGATTCTTGAGAATTTCTCAATGAACTTTCGATAATATCCGGCTAATACCAAGAATGACCTAATGTCAGTGACACTAGTTGGGGTAGGCCAATCCTTTATGGCTCAAATATTTTCTGGGTCCACAACGATTCCTGCCTCGGATATGATGTGACCTAGGTATTGTATTTGTGGTTTGTAAAAATCACATTTACTAAACTTAGCATAGAGCTGGTGTTCTCTCAACACTTGAACTACTATGCGAAGGTGTTCTTCATGTTCCTCTTTATTCTTGGAATAAAATATAATGTTGTCAATAAATACTAGTACAAACTTATTCATATATTTACTGAATATGTTGTTCATCATACACATAAATTTTGAATGTGCATTGGCCAACCCGAACGACATCACTACAAACTCGTAGTGCCTGTACCTCGTACGAAATGCGGTCTTGGGAATATCTTCATCTCAGATTCGTACTTGATGGTACCCAAATCGTAGGTCAATCTTTGAAAATATTTTGGCTCCTCCCACCTAGTCAAAAAAATCATCAATCCTAGGGAGCGTGTAACGGTTCTTTATAGTCATTTTGTTCAATTGACGGTACTCAATGCACATCCACATTGTATTGTCCTTCTTCTTTATGAACAAATTCGGTGCTCCCCAAGGGGACACAGTGGGTCGGATATACCCTTTCTCTATTAACTCCTCCAACTACAGTTTGAGTTCCACCAATTTTGGTGCACTCATGCCCTAAGGGGATTTGGAGGCCAAAACTGATCCTGGGGTCATTTCGATTGAAAATTCTAGGTCTTGTTTCAGAGGTAATCCTGGGATTTCCTCGAGAAACACATCCTTGAATTTTTCAAGTATAGGGAAGTCTTCTATGTGTTGTTCTCTATCAGACTCTACCTCTCGGATGCTCACCACAAATAACTTGCAGCCCTTCCTAACACACTTCTTTGCTTGTAAGGAAAATATCTCTCTCACAAAAACTTTCTTTGAGATGCCTTGAACCTTCACATCATTCCCTTAGCTATCGGTACACAAGATAGACTTGTGTAGACAATCGAGCATGACATGGTGCTGTTCCAACCAGTCCATGCCGATAAGAATATTGTACGATCCCAAAGGTAGGATGTTTAGGTTTACCTTAGTAAGGAAGTCATTCAGGTTTACTTCACATTCCTTAACAATTTCTAAAACCTTCTATTTTGTACCAGTGGCTAACTGTACCAGCCAAGGTTTATCATGCTTTACTTTGCTTAACTTGCATAAATCAACAATCTTAGGTGCAACATAGATCTGGAAAGCACCGAGATCAATAAGTATTGAAACATAGGTGTTCAAGATATTACCTTTGATCTCGACCATTGTAGCTTGATGGTCCTCCTGTCGGCCATCTAATGATGCATAGATTCGTGGCGTTCCTACTATATCCTCAATAGTAGGTTCTTCTTGCAAGTTATGAAAGACTCCATTGTTCTTGTTCTTATAATCTCAGGCATAATACATCTCGTTGGACTTCCAGCACTTGATCGCTAAAGGGGTAGCATTGGATCCACTCACCACTTGCTTATTACCATTAGGAGCGGGTACATAAGGCTTTGTACTAGTTTTGTTGAAGTTCTTGTTCACTTGAAAGCTGTTATTTTGCTTTCTATATGGCTGTGGGTTTGACCTAGGCTTGTGGTTATTAGAAAAGTTTTAAAACTTTTCTCTGCTTTGGTTTTGGTTTTCTTTCCATAACTACCCATGCTCATAGGAGAGTGAGGCCTTATGTAGTGCAATATCCAGTGTCTTTGGCACGTCGAATTCAATTCTATCCCGAAAACTAGGAGGAATACATCCTAGAAACTGCTGGAGATTCACCTTCTCTTCTTTGATATACGGTACATAATGTATAAATGCATCCATAGTCATGGACCCCATGCGCATTTCATGGAACTTTTTGACCTTGCGGTCAAAGAACCTTTCTGACATGTATTTTTCTTGGAAAATATTTCGAAATTTTTCCCAGCTTATTTCTTCGAGCTCATCTTTCTTGGTGTGCTTTAAATCTCACCACCATCTTGTTGCCTTGCCATTTAGGTTGTAGATGAAAATCCTAGCCTGCATCACACTTGAATAGTTATGAACTTGGAAGAAACTACTCATTCCCAGCAACCATTCTTCATCCTTTTCTACCATATTTACTTCACCTGCATAGGTTGGGGCTCTTACTTTTCAATACTCCCCCTGAAAACTGTCATCATTTCTTTGCCTCTTTCTCCGTGGAGAAAGTGAGTCATCACTAGCAGGACTATGATGATCTCCTTTAGTCGCTTTGGGTGTACCTTCTTTTTTTGCTTCTCTTGGGTCGTTGGCCCACTGATGGTATAGTTCACTTTTGGATTTGTTGGTGGACTGGGTAGGTTTACCTTATGGGCTCCCTCTTGTCAAGTTTCGCAATAATGCTGCATTAATCCAACACTCCCAGGTCCCGAAAACTTAGTGGAACGCTGGACAAAATAGAGCTGAATACAATCACTCAGAAAAGTAGAGCAGGAAGCACCCGGTATGATACCAAGTAGAAATCCAGGTTTAACCTGGATCATAAATGGCCCTCGACACAAGAAACAGATAATAGGATAGCAAGAATCTGAATCTATACACTGTTAAGTTATTGAAATACAGGAGATTGCCAGTATTTATAACAAACTAGGAGAAGCTCACAGTTCATAATTTCATGGGATTCCAACCAGGCGAATAAGGTGTGCCAACTTGGAAGATAAGGATACCAGCCTGGAAGATAATTATTAGCCCATGTAAGCTTAACAGGTGTCTACATACAGTAACAAGATCTGATTGTGTATCCAAGACCAGACTTCTAATTTTAAGTTTGCAATTAAACTTTAATTATCATTTTGACAGCTGGATAAAGGCATCCCAAACTTTCAACAAAGAAAATTTAGAAGTTATAAACAAAATGTAAAAACAATATATCAGAATTGAAAAGTTTTCATTAGTCATTTTAAAACATGTATTTAGCTGTACAAACAAAATATCTTGTTAGTTTGGTTTATCAAGTTGCACACAATATAGCACAAAATCAGACGTGCAAGGAACCATCTCCAAGTGCATATGCTACACATTGAGCTCTTTAGCCTCAAAAACTCCAATTCTACAACTGCTATGTCAAATCAAGTTTCATGTCACATTTAAGATCACATAGTAATGTCAATTCTTGCCAATGCCAAATGCCAAAAAGTTGAACATCTCATACAAGAAGAACTAATTACATCAAACTGTAGTATGTAATGTCATGTGAAATGTATTTACTTCTCTGAGATCCTGTATAGGAATTTTCAGTGCTGCCTGATAGAAGTTGCAACCAATACATTTTTCAAGATGTCTAAAAGGTCATTTCAGAGGTTCTGCAGTTAACTCCAAAATTGACCACGTAACACACAATAGACAGTTAAACAGTTCTAGAGGCTTGGACAACCTAATGTATCTATCGTCCTATCAATATTCATGTTGTTTTTAGATTACATTCTAAATGATAGCATTCTGAGCACCTGTCATGCTGTCCAGAATGTGAGGATATAGAATTGTAAAGATGAAAGAGACCTCCATATTTAACTGCATTGGTAGTTGAAAATGCTAGGATGCATATGCAATCTTAATTCAAAGTAAGGCTAGGACTCTACATTTACAGCACTCATTTAAACCTATTAAAGCTTCTGTATGGTTGAGAATCAGTATCATGTCATTTGTGTGAGGATGGCATCAGAAAGCAACCATTTTCAGTCAATTTCCACCATGGATTTTCATTTATAGACTGGATGAGTTTGATTCCAAATCAAGAAACAAAGACCACATTTACCTCCCTGTAGAATTTCATTTCCTGACTGCATTTCCATTCAAAGTAGTCATTTCTTTGGCAATCAGATTGATTCTACGTACCCAAAGCTCTACATTTGCGGCACTTCCATCTTCAATATGAACCTCTCTTCCCTTAACAGTGACAATTCTAAATATCGCTGGTTTATCTGCATCACCTTTGCAACGATTTTTGTGGAATGTAACACTTGGTCCCACCCCTTCTTCTTTGCAAATAACATTTCTTCTGCTCGATTTTCCCCATGTTAGCAATCCCGATTTAAGCATTCGAACCATCTTCATATGAGGAGCACCTTTACCTTGACTAGTGTGCTTGCAGAGTTGTTCACCAACAAAAACCATATTCCGTGCAAGATGATCCAATATGACACCTTCAACAACTCTTGACAGGTTATTTCTCCTAGCAAGTTCCAAAGCTGTCTCACCTCTATGATTTACTAGACAACAGTCAGATCCTCTGAGAAGTAGGATTTTACAAGCATCTGCAGGGTCATCCCTTACAGCAAGAATCAGAGGAGTGTAACCATCCTCATCAAGGGCATTGACTGCACAATCTCTTTTCAAAAGTTGCCCTAGTGCCTCTACATTGCCTCTCCGAGCTGCATAGTGGAGGGCTTTAAACTCCTTTTCCTTCAATTTATTTGCTAGAACAGCTTCCAGCAGAACCCTCTTGATAACGTCTTTGCATCCGTGGGCTTCTGAGAGGACTATGGCTGTTTCACCTTTTTTTTTGGTCAAGCTCAAATCAGCTCCAGCAAAAACAAGAACTTTGAAAACCTCAATATGGCCCTCTATTGCAACAATCATGGCAGCAGAATACCCATACCTATCCTGCTCATTCAGATATATGTCAGACTACTGTAGAAGTTTCTGAAGAACTACTGTATCACCAAATCTGGCCACAAAATGAAGAGGAGAGAAAACTTGGAGATCACTTGAATTTATTTTCTGTCCTGCCTTTAGTGTATCCCAAAGAATTTGATGGACAGAAGAAGCAAAACCACTTTCTTCTACTATGCTTATTGCATTCTGTCCTACCATATTTACAAGCCCAAGATCATCCCCTGCAACCAGTAGCTCCATGAAACATTCTTGATGATTAGCCTTTGCACATAGCATCAATGCAGTTTCACCTGTTTCTGTTCTTGCATTTGGATCACAATTCTGTTCTATGAATTGCTTTATAATAATATGACAGCCCATTCTAGCAGCCATGAGAAGAGGGCAGAATTCATGTCCGTTCTTTGTCCTTACACAAAACTCAGCATTCGCACCAGCATCTAAAAGTGCACCAACTGCCCCTGAATTGCGGCAAAGAACTGCATAACAAATAATTGTTCTCCCTCAATGCTCACTATCAGGGCATGTGTATTCAAGCAACATCTTTAGAATTTCTCTGTTTGCTTCATAGTACTCAACAGCACACCATGCTTCATTATATGGCTCTACTAGGCATGCCCCAACACGCAACTCTTCACCAGAGTCTGTATCCCATGACCAAGCTCCAAGGCTAACTTTACAATCTGTCTTAGGACCTGCCTGCTTTTTGCAATAAAAAATCTATTAGGTATATGAAAGAAAGAGATGTTCAGGTTTGCATGAGGCATCTGATTACTTTGAATCAGGATCAGATAACAACACAACATTTTTTATTTCTGGAGAAAAAAGACATGCGATGTTATTAAGATTGTAAATCCTAAGATCTTGAAAATTCATAATATCTCAAGTTCTAATAAGAATATATTGATAGTGGCATTGCTATTAAAATTCAACCCTGTAGTGAATCACCTTTAGCAAATACTTGACAACGGGAGCTTGCCGGCTCACAACAGCAGCAATCAGGGGTGTGCAGTCCACATTTGCATGTAAAGCTGGCTTCGTAGAACGCAGCAGTTCCCTATCCCATGAATTTACATCCACTCCATTCTGAAAACAACCAACAACAATAGAATAGGATGTCAAATATCCAAAATCCAATAGCATAATAAAAAGTATCTGATCACTGTAATGTTGTTTTGTTAGCCATGCATTTGTCTCAAATTTAGAATGTCTGTTTCCATTGCATAATGTGATTTGGTTAACTTCCACATAAAACTTTAACCACACCACATTATTACATAGAACAATGAAGGACACTAAAGTAGGAGCTAAGATCCTCAACAATCCCTTAACCAAAATTGAGGACACTAAGGAAGAGCTACATATTGCACTTCTCAAAGCCCTTATTTTGGTTGTAAATGACTTTGGGTGGATATTTTTTGTTTAAATTTAAACTATACTAGACTTTATATGGTTTCTCTTGTATACTTCTTTTTCTGTTTGATGTTATATTTTGTGAAGTTCTTTTTCCAACCAAAAGTTTATAGTTGATATTAATTTACTACAACTTCTTTTTGTTTGGAAGGAATAGGTAAGGGATTTGGCAAGGGAAACTGGCATGGACTTCAGTGGAAAGATTCTTGACTTGGAGGAAAAATATGAGCAGGTTCCACCCATTCCATTATCTTTATTCTCTTATCCACAACAGTGCCATTGGAATTTTTGTTTGTTGGAGTTGGTAGGTCATGAGTAGAAATGCTTGTGATCTGATGTGGATGTGAAAGATGCTTTACACATCTCTAGTTTTCATCTTATAGTTGAAGGTAATATTTGTTAATTTTTGGTACAAGAAGGTGGTCTAATAACATAAATGAATATCAAGATAAGGACACTAAATTCTGATAGTAGATACCCAGTTTTGGATTTTAAGATAAGGCAACTCTCCACCGTATTCTATTTTCTTCTAGCCTTTGGAACTTGATCAGAAAGAGGATAAGAGGAAAAATGTTTTGGAAATTGAGACCAAACATATTTCTAATTTCTTGTTACTCTTCTTCCATGGTTCCATTGCATTTTCTTAGCCCCAATATCTTCTTGGAAGGCTTAGGTGCCATTATCCTCCTTGGTAGCTGCAACACTAACACTAAATGTAGTAGATTTTGAGGCCCCTACTCATGGATTGGAAAAGTCAATCTATGAACAATAAACTAAATGTGCAACAAGGGCCAAAAGGTCTATAGCATGTGAAGTGCAACAACAGTAAAAGCAAGCATAAACGCTGATAGGAACATACTCAATATTCCAAGGAAGACTTTTTTAACTACTTTAGAATTATTTTCCAATTTCCTTAGAAGTTTGGAATAATTTCTTTTAATTTGTCCTTTTCCCTTTTAGAAGAAATTCCCATTTTGATTGTATGAATGAACTCATTTACATACTTGAAGGTAATCTTTGTTAATTTTTGGTAGAAGAAGGTGGTCTAATAACATCAATGAATATCAAGATAAGGACACTAAATTCTGATAGTAGATACCCAGTTTTGGATTTTAAGATAAGGCGATTCTCCACCCTATTGTATTTTCTTCTAGCCTTTGGTACTTGATCAGAAAGAGGCTAAGAGGAAAAATGTTTTGGAAATGACCAAACATATTTCTAATTTCTTGTTACTCTTCTTTCAAGGTTCCATTTTAATTTATTAGCCACAATATCTTATTGGAATGCTTATGTGCCATTATCCTCCTTGGTAGCTGCAACACTAAATGGCACTCATTACTAGTTAGTTAACATCTTTTAAGGCGTGTCAGGTGCAATTACTAGATGAAGAGAATAAGGAGCTCAGACTACTTCTACGTGGGAAATATCAGGGGTCAGATGGCTGTGTTATATCTCCTCTTCAAACAAAAGTAAGTAAAGCAGTACCATTTCCGGCCATATTTAGTATGATCCAATTTGAGAACTATGAATATGGTTTTCTATAATTCAAAAGTTTGAAGCTTTCAATTCCTTCTGAAAAAGTTGTTTTACCATTTCACTAGAGAATTTAATTTGAAATCAGCATTTTATTCAGAAGAGTTATGAGTCATGACTCTTTAAAATGAAAGCAACAATGATTGTACACTGTCAAATAGCATCATTACATAGAGAGTTTCAATTTTATGGGTTACAAGCCTTTCTGTCAGTGCTCAGCTATAGATAGACCAAGAAACACTTAAAGGGAAGAAACACTTCTTTCCTATGTATGACTAAAGAGATCAATTAGCTTGCTCAAATTACTGTTTATCAACTGAAGCTTGTTCAGAAAGTAAATTATAGTCTTTCTATTGTTAAATTCAACATGAGATGTCATTCTCAGGAACCAAACCCTTCTCCAGGACAGAGGCCTCTGCCTTGCATATTTTTTATCAGCTAATCTGCCTCTAGGAGTCTACCACCCTTACATAATCCTGCAATTAAGGCACTATAAGTATCTACAGTAGGCTGACAACACTTCTCCATCATTTTGTCAAGAAGCTTGAATGCAAGATCAATGTTTATTTCATGTGGCATTCCATCCAGGGACTGAATTTCATCTAAGCTACCATGACCTGAACTGCCTATTGCATCCTCATCAGGAATCGCGAGTCCTTTTTGTATTTTGTTTTCTTGAACTATACCACTCATAAGCATGCAATAAGTTCGATAATTAGGCTGTCATCCCTCATCAAACATCTTACTTAATAGATCAAAGCATGATCCATCCTGCCTAATTTGATGTTGCCATCAATTAATGATGTGTACGTTACTTGGTTGGGGTTTAATCCTTTCTCCTTCATTTTACCAATTAACATTTCAGCCTCTTCTAGTCTGCCTTCCCTGCAAAGTCCATAGATTAGTGCACTGTAAGTGTAGACATTAGGAGAACATTCTTGCTTTACCATGGTGTCGAACACTTTAAATGCAAGGTCTGTGGCACCCGCTCTACACAGACCATCAACAAGTGTTGTATAAGTGACCGGGGAGGGAGCTAACCCTTTTCCTAACATCTTACCAAAGATATTATCTGCCTGAAATACCCTGTGTTCTTTGCACAGTCCATTAATTACTGCATTATAAGTGTATAGATTTGGTTTGCAGCCATTTTCAACCATCTTATTCATTAATGCAAGAGCAATGTCAATTTTGTCACATTTGCAATGCCCATCAACTAAAGCAGTGTAAATTACTGCACCAGGAGCAATACCCTTCTCAAGAAGCTCATTGAACAAGTCACAAGATTGCTGTAGCTTTCCTTCTTTGCAAAGTCCATTAATGAGTACAATATAAGTCCATTCATCAGGATTACAACGCTTTTTCTTCATAGAGTCAAAAAGACTAAAGGCAATATCTATCTGACCCTCTTTACAAAGTCCATCAATCTGAGTATTATATGTCCTTCGTATTCACTGACTTAGTATGGCATCCATCCAAAGCATTAATTAAAGGAAAAAAGTTACCATTTCCTCCAAGAACAAAAAGCACAGCTTTTCGCAGTGCCTCGACATGCATGCTCAAAAGAGATGCCAATATTTTCAGCAAAACGCCTGATTTCCCATCCTTCAATACACAAAAAACTAACTCCTCACAAAGTGTGAGTAATGAAGTATCTTTAGATGTCTGCTCTATCCAAAATGTGTCCTCTCTTGAAACTGGGATCTTTCTCAGAGACACTTTCCACAGACCTGCCTGGAGCAATGATAAAATTAAAGACAGATTCCTTGCTGCTGCCTACATCTATTTTGTGAAATGGCAGGCAGAAAATGTGACAGTAACCAGGCCTGCCATGATCTTTTTTGGATATTTTCCCATGCTAATATGTTGAAGACTAATCATAGAAAAAACTTAGATTTTAGTGGATCTTGTGGCTTTCAAATGATACTTCATTTTCCATCACTCTTCTTCTTGGGTTGGTAGTGCTTCCTTGTAACCTTGATTTGCTTTGTATTCTTTTACTTTATTGGAAACCCATACTAAAATGTCTTACTGCTCCCTACCTCTTATAGAGGCCCTTAAAGATCTGACATACAATTCCATTCTTTCTCCATCTCAATCTGTAGTCCAATATGATCTATCTTTATCCATCCTAAAGTCCACCAACCATTGCTTTCCCTATCATATACATCTGCCAAGAAGTGAATGTAGTCTATCAGGTTTCTTGAGAGATTTGGGACATCCATTCCCTTTACCTATGGATCTCATCCTATCCTTAACCTGCTATGCCCTTAAAGATCTAACATACAAATCCCATTGTCTTGCCATTTCAATGTGTAGTCCAATCTGATCCATCCTTTTCCATCCTGAAGTGTCCACCAACCATTGCTTGCCCTATCATATACACTACAAAGAAGTGAATGTTTTTGGAGGGGGTGTAGTCTATCAGGTTTCTTGAGAGTTTTGGGACATTCATTCATTTTACCCATGGATCTAATTTTATCCTTGCTTGCTTTGCCCATTTCCAATTAACCATGCTGGATATTTTCCAATAATAGTGTAGCCTTCGAGGAAGACCTTTCAGACTATTGACCTTCCAAATGTTTTTCAAGGTTTTCTTGTCCACTTTTCTGTGCTAAGAGGCTCCATCTACCTATTTCTTATGACCAGAATCCATAAAACTTCTGAAGATCAAATTCTCCATGGACCCCTACCAGTACTTTTGAGGAAAATGGTACTTCCTTAAATCTCCATACTCTTTGCTTCTTTGTTTCTGTCCGTAAGTATCATATTACTGGTTTTATGATTTTTTTGAGGACATCTTTAGGAATGTAATCCAAATATATCCAAAATACTGGTGTTGTGCTTTCTCAACACTTTTGAGAAGTGTTAACCTTCCTCCCAAAGATATTTATTTATTACACTATAAGTCTAGCCTCCTCTCTATCCTCTAATATAGCTAATGCCAATATTGATAGTATATTCATTTTCTTTCAGGTGAAAGCCTAAGTATTAAATCCTTCATGCTTTGTATGAAATCCATCACCTGAAATGGAACATGATTTTTAATTCTCTCTTTTGCTACTTCTTCTACTTTATAGAAAGCTAGTGTTGGCTTTTGTAAATTTACCTCCATTTCTGTAGCTGTACAGTATTGAATGAAAGCTCTGCCTCCCTAAGCCATGCCATTTGCAAAATAGGGTAGACAGAAACTAGCAACCTGAGATAGTTTGAACATGGATTGCAATTCTCTCTCTGAATTGTCCTTGCCATTGCTCTTTATAGGTATATACATTATTTCTATTATCTTGATTTTCGAATACTGCCATTTACAAACAAATTTCTGGCTAATTTACCTGTAGTTGGCAGATTGTACTGCAATATATGTATAACATTGCCATTTACATTGGAAATACAAAACGTAGAATGAACTATGTTACTATTATAGTACTGCAAATCATCCTATAGATCAAAATAATAAAAAGTACAACAGGTAAGTCTTCTTCTGAGTAGCAGGGTGTCCAAAAAGGTAGCCTGGTTCCTTATGCAGTGTCTTGCTTCAGTATATAGTCTTCTACAAGCAGCATGTGGATGTTCCAAAATTTTTAAAAATAGATCAGAATTTTGACAAGGAGCTTCACCATTCAATAACAGTGCACTGTTGTCCTTGATGCTGCTCTCCTTTCATCATATGCAACTGCTTCCTGATCTCAGATAATTTGTTTCTTTATTTTCTTATTTATGTTTCTTGTTCTATCACCCTCGTCTTCATATTGTGGAACTTGTTCTTCACATTTTGAGTCAGCTTCCACATTATCTCCAGGTTATTGAGAGCCCCAGGGGCGAGAGCTTATACTATAAAAATCAGGGATAAGATGTGGAACATCTGGGAGCTTCTCTATAGTGAGTGATTGTAGAGTTCAGGGAGTGTGGACAGAGGCCCTGAAGTGGGGCTTCAAGTGTAAATGTTGTTTGAATCCAGCCTGGGCAAGTCCACAATGAGGAGACTTAAAACCTTTTGATCTGGAGGGAGCTCACCATATGTTCGCATAGTTCACAGCCAAATACTGGAGCCATTTTCCATACCAAGGGCAATTCCCAGTAAGGGGAAAGATCATAAGAATCTTTCCTTCCATCTGTAGTTATCCTCAACTATACTAATTGCCATTGTCTCACTAGCATTGTCTCACTCCCTATCTTATTTTAAATGCCACTCCATAAGTCTCAGCGTTAACTGAAAAATCCATGTTGCTCCCACCATTCTACCAACACCCAATGGGGGAGAATCGCAATTGGTGCAGTTGATGATACACAAACAGATTGCTGCCTGAATGATAGCAAAAGCAAAAGCAAAATATATGACCTCAAAAATGGAAGAGCAGGGCTTGTGTTACCCTAAAACTTCCAGCCCTCAGAAAAAGCAGAATAAGTTGACTACTATATAGAGAAAACCACCTTGATGCCAATAGCTTCAACCCAAAAAAGAGCAGGGATTGAATGGCCAAACAATATGCCCATTCCCTTTGATAGCCATAGATTGCTTCCACATAAAAGATTGAAAAGGCTTGGGATGAGAGAGTAGTTGGAAGGGACAATCCTTAATTGTCTTGTCTGCAATTGATATTTCCACCTTTCAAAAATATTAACTTCAACAACTAAGAAAAATAAAAGCAAAATAAAATAGATACTTGAGATGAAATGATCATATTATCTTAAATAAATGTCTTTAACATCCCCACCTTGTGGTAGTGTGCATATATATGAACCTTTTCCTCCAAGTCCTTCACATAATGTTAACAACAGAAGTGAATAGCTGTTTCAACCTTTTACCAAGCAAGGCCATGAAAAGTCATCTGATGTTGTAAATTATTATTCACCTCCTCTTCATGATAATCTACACATGGAAGGTTTTGAGTCCACATCCAGCAAGAGATTCTGATACCAACATATGTGAATATGATTTACATGCCAGACAACAGATGGAAAGTAAGATGAATTTCCATCATATAGCCACAAATACTACTTCCCTAGAATTCATGTGTATAAAACAAGAATATGGGAAATACATGGACGTAGCAAATGTAACTCTAAATCTTCCCTTCTGGAGGCATCAACCTTTGTTTTTGCCTTTATTTTCTCGATGTCATTGCCAAATGATACTTGTCTGACTTCCATTGTTATTTTCATGTTAGCTTCTTAAATTGTATGCAACATTCTTCTTTGATTGTCATTTTCCATATTACTCAATACTTCATTTTATGTGAAAGCTCCTTGGAAAATTTCATCACGAGGATTGGGCTCATGTCCATACATTATAGCCAGTTGATTTGAAATGTTCTTCAACAAATTTTATGTGATCATGTCTCCTTAGGGTCTCTACACTAATCAGCAGATTGATCACTTTCTATTTTTAGATTATGAGGATATATTTCTTGTTTTTAACTTCATAGGTTGGGTTCCGAATTGAACACCCACAAAAAGCCATAAGTAAAATACAGGTGAGTCATAAAGAAGCAAAATTAATTTTCTGAAGAATTTCAGGGCAGTGTCTCAATTAATATCTATTTTCAATTTATTTTTTTCATTAAGAGGCCATGCATGTGTTCTAGGGAATGACAAATAAAGCTCAGTTAGATATTATCTATATGAATTAGTCATCTAATAACAATGAGAATGCACCCAGGATCCTTCGAAAATAATGTTTGTGGTTGTGGTTGTTTATAAAATAGCTATTTGGATTATATTTCTGCCCTATTAGCACTGATGATGAGGATATCATCCAATTTTCTACTTGTTTCTTTTAAAACCCTCACCTATGGCGTTATAGTCCAAACTCACAAGGTGAAGATCTAAGAACAACTCAGAGAGGTTACCCACTATCACCTCAATAACTCTCTCCGACATTTTAAATTAGTTCTATTTCCAACTTTTTACCTCCTACATTCTCACTCAATGTGAAAGTCCCAAGCATACATGTGAGAACTCATGGGTGGATAAGAAAAACTACCCACTGTCACCTTGATAGTATTATCTCTCAGTTTAGGTCAGATCTCCTATATAGCTCAAAGGGAGGAATCCTGACAACAATCTAAGTCCAAGGTGTATTCAAGGAGAGAAAGGGGTAAATGGACTTAGGGTAAATCTGGTTCTAATTTGAATTGTAGCAAGTAAATTCCAGATTTACACAACTTTTAAACAATGATTAAACAGAGATATTCTTAGGCTAAAACAGATCTAAAAGTTCAATTTATATCCTGAAAATTACAGATCTGTTATACAGAAAATTAGATAAAATAAATAATTGAAAATGAGTGTTTAAGGATCTAAAAATCAATCTGAAATTAATATTTCTTTGCTGGAAATTTACAGATTGTTGGAGTAAAAATTAAAGGGATTTTTTTTATTGTTCTCATCTCTTTTAAACGAGCATAACTCTGACAGTCCTTGCATTTCTGGAAAAAGAATATCTTCCTGTGAAACTCTGTCTAGCTACTTCTCCTGGCTACCACCATCAACTTCATCCCATACAGAAACTTATGCATGATTCCACTCTGTCCAGCTGCTTCTCCTGGCACACCTCGCTTGCAACTATCATAGATAACTGAAACCTATGCATGATTCCACCACTGGATCCATGACTTTTGGTAGAGAGCATCTCATACTCCACACTCCTGCCCATAATGCTAACGTGCCTCCATGATAGGAAGCACCACATGAAGGGATTCCCAAGATACCTCTATCTCTAACAATTTATAAATTATAAGGATTCTCTTATGGAAAATCTGTTTTGGGGAGAAATTGTATCTCAGGTCCAAGATTTAATAGAAGTAGACACTGTATTTCTTGTTTATCAAATTGAAAGGTCCAATTAATCTATTGGTCTCATGGGTATTATGATCTTGTGGGCTTCCACATCATCCCAAACTCTGATCTTGACATTTTCTAGCATAACAGATATTAATGCATTTGCATGGTATCACATCCATCTAAATAAAAAAAACTAGGCATTGAATCTGAGAAATCAAGTTACCATGCCCTTTTTGCCACTTACAGACTGTGCGTCAAGACTTGTACCCAATTTGATGGGTCAGAAATGCTCATGTGCTTCATCACTGACTGTCCTGGCATTTGTCCCTCTTGAAATGATATTGCTGATTATAAGATACTCGTTTTCCCAATACAGAGTTAAATCATGTTTTATTCCTCTTGCTCTGCCATAACCACTTTGTTGATGTGATTAAGTTATACCCTATAAATATTAAACATTCAATTTTTCTCTACTCAACACTGTCATTATATTGTATACCGTGGTTAAATACACATCAGGTCATGTCCAGTTTCAACTCACTGCTGGACATAGGCAACTTGCAGGTGTGTTTGCAAAATGAGATTCTGACATGTGATTGTTTCTTAGTCTGACACCAGCAACAATGTCATTTTGGACAATAAAGGTTCTTATATGCCCAGGAAGGAATGAAAAATGTTGACTGCTCGTGCTCCTTAATGTCTGAGCTTTTTCTATGGATCTGCAAATTCTGGGTACACGTACTTCATTATCTACTGGTCAAGTACTTCTTGGATATTCCTAAATATGCTTGCATATTTGTGTGTATAGTTTCTCTTTCAAAACAACTAATTTAAGTTGAAAATGGACTTGATTTGATTTCATAAACTTTGAATTTAAGAACTTAGCCATTCATGTCAAACTTACCCCTCATATATCCTCAATTTATTTAATTTTTTAAAATCTTTTCAGTCCCGTCATCTGGCTCCACTCTGAATATAACATCTCTACCACAAATATAAGTTATAACTTATAACATTGCACATCACATGTTTATAGCACCCCGGGGAGGTTATGGTGGTTTCAATTTTCACCTAACCTTTACATTTGCATTTGCATTTTTCATGAAATTAGCATTACACGCTCGTGTATATTTGTGTTGATTTTAGTCCGATACTCTCTAGTCTTTCTTATTTTCGCTCTATTTTCTGCTAAGGTTTTATGATTCTTCTATACTTTATACAGTTGATCTGAGACCAAAAACTCAGTTCCACACATGGCCCCAAAATCAGGTCACATTTTTCACTCTTATTACGATTTCCTCACCAACAAGCAAAAAAATAGACAGAAATCTTCAAGTCATTTTGTTGCTTATAGCTATTATGAAAAAAACTAGACTACATAATCTCAGATATCAACTGTCATTACTTTAATTTCTGGGCCTCTAACCAAAGGATATTTTTTCATACAAAGTATGACAAGGCTAAAGTAATAATAAATGGTAGTTTCAATGGTGAGCTATATCCACCATTGTTTTCTTTTGCAGCAGTTACTTGAAATATATCATCGTTTAAGATTTGAATTGGTTGAACATGTGACAAAGGTTGGAAGAAATCCTAGACTTTCATTTCTCCATCTTGTTGTTACAACTTGTTGAGGCTTACAGTTGCCCTTGCAAAAATTGTTTAAAAGAAGTAGTTGTTTAAGTTTTGAGCCAAATTGATTGAACAAATGGATACTGTCATTCATACCCACAGGAAAGGGATGCATTCAAAGAATAATTGATGATTATCTCAGGAAACAGAAAGGAAGGGTTTGCATTACCAACCGGTATTAGGGCCATTTTGAACCCTCTGCCTGAAGAATAATTAATGCATAATATCCTTAAAGGAATATATTAAGATTAAAAATTTAGTAGTTGATAATGAGGTATGTTTGGAACTGTATGACCTAATGAAAACTGTTTAACAGTTGTGCTTATCAGAAAGATAAAAAATGCAGTGCAAAGCCTCTTCACATCTTACCTTAATTTTCCAGTGCCAACTTGCCCTTAGAGACATTTGCTGAGTTCTGCCAAAATAGAAATAGAATATCCTTCTTTGATGAAAGCATGATACTAAATTACAACCAAGTGTAATGAAAGAATGGGCACAAAAAGCCCAAATAGTTATTGAAAGCCTCCCAGAGAGGGGCCTCTGAAGCTCAATTTTAACAGAGCCCCAAAAAGCAATATGGGGAGATCCATATGTGTAAGAATACATTGGATCTATGGGGGGGGGAGTCTATTCTTTTATCTTGTTAATTTGAGATAGGTTTTATTACTTGGTAGATGCCAAAGACTTGCTGGACAAGATTCAGATTAGCCGTAATTTAGGGTTTCTCCAGATTGGAGGTAGAAGAGGATTCCAAGATCTACATAAATAGGATGAAAGTGAAATAATGTGAAGAACCCAAACAACTAGGATCTTAAAGCCACAATTCTTTAGCCAATCAGACTCTTATTATCTCCTCTTGGACATTGGCAAATCTGTTTTGAGGAGAAATTGTATCCCAGGTCTAAGATTCGATAGAAGTAGATACTATCTATTTCTTGCATATCAAATGGGAAGGTCCAGTTAATCTGTTGGTCATGAATATTATCTCATGTTGGATATATAGAATGCATATTATTCTCTTGAACTTGTGCAGATTAAAATGACTTATGTAAGAATTTTAATTTCCTATAGTGGGATTCACAATTTTAGTATAGTAATGTGATTCCTGTTGAATCTTTTCAACAATTGGTACTGCTGGCTACTTGCAGCTGCATAGCCATATAGTATAAAGATGGAACATGTCACTGGTGTGAGTTATTTCAATAAATTTTCTCTTGAAAGTTCGTGTATCTGTATCGTGCATCTCTTGGAAAATCACTGACTATGCTATTTCACAGGCAACTTATCAACGAGGGAAAAGGAGTTGAGGACACTTACTGGGATAAACTTTTCATCATTGTCAAGCAATAACTTCTTAAAGGGTGCTAGCTCAATGGTAGAGCACCTGCCTAATTATAGGCAGGAGGTTGGTGGTTCAATTCCTCCGTGCCCTATCATAAATTTGTGACTACAAAAACGACTAAATTCACATATATACGATTATTAGTAGCTAATTTCTCGTATCTTAGTCATATTTAGCTTAGTCATTAATATGTTAACATCTAGTAGTTTATTTAGTCGTATATTTGGTCATTAATGGTTGCAATCAGTGACTGAATCAGTGACTAAATCAATGATTAACTTAGTGACTAAATCAATGAGTAAATCTGTGACTAAATCAATGACTACATTATTAACTATCAATGACTAAATCATTGACTATCAATTACTAAAGAATTGTCTATCAATGACCAATCAATGACTAAATCAATGACTACTAAGTCAAGCTATTAATGACTAGTGAAATACGACTAGCTATAAGATAGTGGTAATTTGCTACTATTAGTCACCGACTCAAAAATAGTCGTTTATAGCATGATTTTAGTCATTTTTTTAGTCATTAATTTCTCATTTTCTACTAGTGATTTCTAGCTTGTTGTTCCTTTCTTTCATTTAGACTATCTTCTCTGAAACTTTTCAGTGTAGATTGAAGAATGCAAATTTTTCAGCACATCAGAGTTAAGCTCGATCACCAAGTTCACTTCCGGATTGGGGGTGGTCATTTGTTCCTGCAAGTTGTTTTCTTCCTCAGTATTCATAAACTGAATAGCGCTGTAAAAATTTTCCTGTAACGAAATTTTTTTTAATAGCAACAAAAATTTCTGTTAGTAACAAAAATTACTTGTCATACTTTATTTTCTCTGCGTGAATGCCTAGTGCACCCATAAGTCTCTCAGTATTGATAGTGGGCTCTAATACCACTTGTAATGTCCCCAAAAATTGAAAATAAAAAACAAAGTTTATAGGCTAATGGAAACTACCCAAAGGGGATCATTATTACTTGTGCAAAATTCCATGCGCTACTTATATTTTTGATCTCTTCAGAAATTACCCATCCTGTCTTATTAATCTCTTATCCATTCAGTGATTATTAGCTCGTTTTACTTCTTAGCTCTTAATTCTGTTATTTAAACTGTTGATATATCTTACTGTCGGTGAATTCGTGAATTGTATAGATCATTGTTTTACTCCTGCACATGTGTACTTTGTTTATTTAATAAAAGCTAAGTTAACTTTGTTGATGGAAACAAAGTGGTGGAGTGGCGGAACTTGTTCTCCCATGACCATTTGAGAGGTAACGTATTTCTTGGTTATGTAGACTTACTTAGTTCAATCAAACTAAGGCACCTCTTTTACTTACTTACGCACTTCATTACTTTGCGTTGAGATCTGGTGTAAAGTATGTTGACCGTCTTAATCCTAGAGGACCTACTGCTAGTTGTTATGATGCGTATCGACTTGGTTTTATAACTTGGTAAGTGTCGTTATCATCAATTTAACTATGACGGCTAAATTTCCTGTGCACTAATTATTCTTCGTTATGTTTTAAATTTGTTATTCTAAGTGTCATTAATACATTTTACAGCCTATGTATTTTTCTACTATACTTATTAAAATCTCTTACGTTATGTTATTGACAGGTCATTTTATCGGTTTTAAGAGCAAACCTTTGGATTTTATAGTCCAAGATGTTATCATAGAATACTTTTTATGCCATGATTCTTGAACATGAATACCTTGTTACTAAGGGATTAAAATCCTAATCTCTGAAACCTATGGTCTAAACACTTTCTAAATACCTTAGGTGGCGGTGCTTTGACTTTGGACTATCGCATCCTATGGACTATGTGTTATTGTAATCATATCCTATGGTTTAATGTATGAATAGAGTTTGGGTGGTGACATATCATATGGTATAAACCATACGATAGCAGGGTTTAAGCTTTTATGTGGGAGGTACATTATACATTGTAATGTAGAAAAGCATAAACTATGGAGAGTGGTTTTTATCTGGCTTTAATGGTTTCCAGCTGGTGTATTCAATGCATTTGGTGAAACGTGATAGCCTTCCCTTAGGCTTGGCTCATGATGGTTGTGTGTGTTTTCATTTGGGGTTTATGCATTTTGGCTCTACGAGGAGGGAAAGCCATGGAGGTGACCTCCATATTGTGAGGTATGCCTGTATTTGAGCTTATACACCTGCACAATGGTTTGGTTTAAAGTTTGATCAGTCATAATTCTCATTTCTCGTGGGCTTGTGTTTTTTTTGCAGGTGCCGAAGGGGAAAGAGCAGTAGTGTGGCTTCAATCTCTATTGGCTTCAAGCGTTGTATTCATGGCCACGGTAATCCTATGAGCAAGGTTTTACTAGCTACCTTTCGACCTTGGTTGGCAGACTGTGCATAGAATGTTGTTTGGTTTGGGGGTTTTATGTTGTGAGTTTTGATGTGGGGTTTTAGACTCGCCTTTGGGAATATGATTACAAAATTGGGTTTTTGAATAATGTTGAAAAGACTTCGGCCGTGGGTGAAGTTGCACCTCCTCAAATTCTGTGTATAAATTTGAGTTTGTAATTTTCCTTGGGTTGTTAGTAGCAAAAATAGGAATATTTGGCTTCTAGCATAATTGGTTTTGATTTATGCAAGTTGTGTTTTCATTGGGGCATTTTAGCCATGGGCTGCACCATTGCTTGCAATGGTGTGTTAGCCCATTGGCATGCCCGTGTACACTTGATTATAAGCTTTACTATGATTACTGTGTATTTTACTTGGCAATCTCTGTGAAAATGGATGCATATAGTTTTTAATACTTGATTTACCATGCTTTTAAACTATGATGTGCACATCATGATTTCATTGCATTTATTCTGTGATTATGTTTAATTTACGTTGGCATTCACCAGCTTAAAGGTTCAGTGTATTACGTCATTATTTAGTTTATAGTGTAAAGATATAGATAGTGTGGGTATAGGCCATGTCGTGAATGGCATGCGCCTTACCACAGTGTTGCGATAGTATAGCATAGGGTTTAAAATGGTAGATACTATGTATTAGATTTAAAATTTGGCTGAGGCTGTGACTTATGTGAGCACTGTGAATTGTGGGTTTCGTGGAGGCTAGGGTTTATAGACCCTTGATGGAATTTGTTTCAAAAGGCCGTAATTGGAATCTGTCTATTTTATATTTTGATGGATGTATTTAAAAATCACAGCCCGCATACGATTTTGTACTACGTGGCCGGAGTGTGAAAGGTTATAGGATTTGGTTGTCGTTTTGTGTATATATTACATATGGTCTGTTGTTATGGCTTTTCCTTGGCTCTTGACATCCATGGGAATCGATGTCATGACCTATGTTGGCAACAAGGTTTTCAATGTAATGTAATGAATGTATTTTAATGCATAAAACAAATTGGGCTTGCATGCCCACAGGATTAGATTCCTTCTACAGTTTGCAATAAATGGATTCATGATATGATTTCGATGTTTGTTTTACTATGATATGTTATACTCTATAATATATATCATTTTTAATTGGATACGGTTATGTTTGATGAGTTATGTAATTTGGTTTATGATTATGTATAGATGGATAGTTAGAACCATGGGTTCTGTTATATGAATTATGATCAAAGAATTGTAAAGGACCACATGGATGGTCACGATGCTTTCTTTGAGTATTTATAATGTTGTTTCATTTATGTGGAGTATTTTTAATGCAGAATTGTAATATGGATACAGACCTTGAAAGGTCTTAGATAAGTTATTTAATTTTGGAAATAAATGTATAGATAGTTTTCAGAAAGATTTATACCTGATAGTCTTATTTATATGTATATATAGTTATCTTATAAAATAGTTCTGGTTGTAAGTAATACCCTAGGGTTATCTATATAGTATATTTATTTATTTAAACTTACTCCTATGATTAAATCTACTATGATTTGAAACATGTCTCTATTGACAAATCTAATATGTCAGTAGAGATATAACTAATAGATGAATAATGAATAGCAGGTTTGGATTTACCTATTTTACAATATTTAATTTAGAACTGAATAATAAGTGAATACAGAACAAACTTTAGAGAAGGGAACCTAGCTATATTTAGCCTATGAAAATATTTACCACCCTAGCATATATTGAAGAGAATACAAATCCTAGCAGCATCTAGGAAGACATTAATTACATAGGGTTATTAAATTGATTGGAAACATTCATCTAACATATTCATTGTATAATCTAGAAGATAGCATAGACAGTCTAGCGTTAGAGTTTAAGAAATGTAACGCTAGGAGATATGGACAAAACTGACCAATTCCACAGTTAATAATATATATAAAATATTTTAGATAAAGCAGCTAGCATTTACCCTAGAAATGAACTTTGACATACTTAAGAACTCATACCTGTAATTTATCTTCTTGAAGTTCGTTTAATGGATAAACCTGCACACTTTTTAAATAACCAACATTATCATTTTAAGACATATATCACCTCTGATTTTGATGACCAAATCACTTCAGAACTACCAGGTTCCTCCCAACCATGACCCAGAACCATTCCTGGTTCTAATCCAGATCCCCTCGAGTTGGACTCCAACATGCAAGTAGCTTACAGCTCCTATGGTACGGTTTCCTAATTGGTATTCAGTTCTGAATCAGTCCTCTTTTCCTTGCACGAGAAACTTCTCCAGGAAAAGCACTTGAGAGCAAAAAATAGGCAAAATAATAATTCTTCAAGATAAAAATCATACTCCCAAGCTGTCAGAACCCCAAAAATTTCGACAAATTTAAAATTTTCAAAATAGCATATATAATCTTATTTCCTGCAGTCATTTAACTGTTTGATTAGTTTATGTTATTAGAATTGTACTAAATGATCTTTTGATTGTACTTAACTTTTTAAGAGAAATTATTTTCTGTTCCTGATTGTTTTTTTGTTTGCGACACAAGGTGGATTTGTCATGAAGGACTGGGCTTACTTAGCTCTCGAGCTAACGCAGCAGTTTTCTTCTATTACAGGTGTACAGGTAAGGTGTACGGGTCGCTGTTAACAAGTCAAACAATTTTCCAATATGGTTTGCTGTATATAAATTAATTAGTAAAAGTACATGTATGCTAGACAGAAATTACCCTGCTTCTCGAGGTACCGCTTTTATTAATTTTCCTTTGAGACTTAATGCTATAGAATTGAAGTTTACAGAATACAAAACCACTAAATTTCCATACTAAGGGTAAGTGTAAGAATGTAATAATTATTTCTTTATTTAACATCTAGCATGGTAGAAAATCACAACGTCAAAGGTTTACTTCTATTATTCGCAGTTACAGAACATGCCTTGTTTAAATTGCATCCTATTCAGATTTTCAACTAATAAGATATTACTAGTATCGATCTATACTTTTTTTTTTACTTAAGCATTTACGAGTTATGGTTTGATACAAGTATTCCTTTACTAGTTTGAGATTTTTCACTAAATTAGAATACTAATCTAATTCCAAGAATGTTACTTGGATAGAAACCAAACACCTTTGGGATCAGTCCTAGACTTATCCCATTTGACCCCTTTATAACATCTCAAGATTTGATTAACAAACAAGAAGGTAAAAAGAATATATTAACTTATATAGTATTTTATAAATTTTGAGCTTAGAGAATGACAAAAGTCTAATTGTCATCATAGAGATTTTAAAACTATAAAAGAAAAGGGTTATCATTCTATTCATAATTATCCAAGACATGAACTAGGGTAAACCAAATCAAATTTATAAATAACATAATTTAAATACCATTAATTATATACCTTTAAAGATTAGTTATGTCTCTTACCTTCATTTGAAGTTTAAGATAATTGGAATTGTAGTTGTGAGTCAAAACAATTATACCATAACCATAATCCAATGCTTTATAACTCCTTAAAAATTAAACTAACCTCCATGCTTATGTAATCGAGACTATATAACAAGCAATGTCTACTATGCAAGGTTAATAAACATTAAACTAACATTATAATGTTGCAATCATAATGCAAGTAATGATACTATAGTATAAATCACCTCATGGGATCTCCATGCGATGATTTGGTTTGAGTTTAGTCAAGGGATAAAATCGTGGGACTTTAGAACTTTACCCACTGCATGGAAAACATTAAAGTACTACATGGTCGCATAGTAGCCCTGCATTGGTGCTATATAACTATTGGCTTAACCCTAAATTGTCACTTCTCCTTCACCTTCAGCCTTTGGCCACTCTACGAACCCTCCTGTCCATTCGGCCGTCGTTTGGTCTGCTATCTAGCTCCTACTATTCGAGCTCTTCATTAACTCATCCATTGCACTGTGTGAAGAGATTAGAAGGTGAAATAACTTACTACTTGCCTCCACGATACCTCCATTGTTAACTCGAGCTCTGAACAGTTATAAAGCTTACCTCTCCTCGCTCCAATGGCCATGAATATCCCTTCAAGGTAGTGTGGCTTACACTGCTTGCAACTGTATGATATTTGCATAGAAGGGACAATGCAGCTAGGGTTTTGTAATCCCCACTGTTAAGTTGGGATTCCTGTACTGTCTGACGTTGAGAGTGTTGTAATGCTACTCCTTTTCCATCGGGTTGCAGGTACGGCATCACTGTGGGAGATGGCCCTCTGCTCAGGTAACTAAATAAATTCGTTCCCTTCATTATTGAATTAATTATTACTGTTAATGCTTTTCTTTTACATTAAAGCAGTAGCTAACAGTCGGCTGTTCATTGGATATTGCAGATATGTCTGCTACCTTTCTCTGCAAAGAACAGGATGAGGGTTACAGCATCTCGGGCCACAGTGAGCCCTGGTCTCTTCAGAGCTTATCTATTTGTGTAAATCCTTAAGGGATTACGATGGGGTTCATCATTGCGGCCTTTCTTAACCTTCAAGGTCTTAGTTGTTAGTTTAATGTTAAACGTTGAGGGTTAATACCCTAGCTCTCTTACAGAGCTCTCCGGCTTCGACCGCGAGTGTAAAATCTTGTTTTGTAATTATGATTTTTTCTTCTGTGTTAATATACTGTAAAATAAATACTGTGTAGAAAACCCTAGGCTGTATGCCTGCCTCCGGATGAGGTTACGACCTCAACACTTTGTTTCCCTTTACTGTACTCATAATGTTCAGGGTTTTCACCCAAAGTCTTATAATATAACTTATTATAATGCTTCATGTATCTATTGGTTTGTTTATTGCATATATTTTGAATCTAAGCTCTGTATAGGAATAAATAAACTAAACTAAGGGTTTATAACAGCTCATAATATGGATTTATAATACGGCCGTAAATGAAAATATTGTCTTATCTCTTGGTATTTATTTTACTTGCATAGCTGGATTTATAGGGTTCAACCCTAATTTTACAGTTTGAGATTTAAGTTCAATTGTTAATCTGCCATTAAAATTATAACTCTGATGGCATTTGTGGGTAAAATAAATAAATTATATCATAATAGTTAAGCTCGATGTTGAGAAATTTACTGTTCTGTTAATTCTTTTGCTTTAAAATAATAACTGGGTTATTTAACTATTTATAAGCTCTTTTATTAATGTTACTGTTTATGTACCTTGATTTATTGGTTATGTATTAACTTCTTAAATTATATACAGGGTTTACGCCCTTATACCAATATCATAGCTGTTTGATGCTGCTTTCCTGCATTATTCTTAGTCATGTTATAATACTGTAATTTATCTTATTATAAGAAATTCTATGGTTAAAGGACTCTCCGACTTATTGTTAAATAAATTTGATGTTAAGGTTTCAGGACTACCTTATTACCTTGACTTCTATTTACTAGAAACTGTAATGCAAGTGCATACTTTTTAAATTAGGTAAGTCTGTTGTACTCTTAATACATTTTACTATTATCTTTGAGTATTATTTAATTATTTTGTAAAATACAGAGTATAAACCATTTATTTGTTCATAAACCTTGTTTATCTATAGATAGTATATAATCATTCTAAGTTGCAATAATAATAATATAACATTAATTTAGTATTACATTAGTAATGCTTTTATATTATTTTCAATATAAGTATATTGTTATTAATATAATAACGAGATTACTACATTCATGAGTACAATTGTTTCTAAGGTTATTATTGTCATTCAAAGTCTGTTTTAATCTATCTATTTAATTATAATGACTGTGTATATTTACATAATACTCATATAATATTTAAGCTCTATCTCATATATATATATTCCTGTATATATAATAACATTCATTTACTACATATGAAAATAACATGACAGTTTTGAATTTAGTTTAAGCTTAGTTTAAATAAAAGAAGATTCGGTAACTAAAAAGTTGCATTCTTAACCAAGATACAGACTATCGCCTCTAAAATTTAACTGTAAAAATATAACTAATAGGTAATTATATCCTACTGTTAGTATTGTCTGTTTAATATTAAAGGGTTAGATTCTTTCAAACTGGAAGATAAACAATTATAAAATTTAAACAACATAAATACTTAGCCTATATTTTGTTTATTACAGCTAGCATTTACTGGAAACAAGGATACAGTACCAGGAAATAGTTTTGAAGAATGTAAGCAAAACAACTTAGGAATTTGTGAAACACTTGTAGTCATTGAAAGTAATTAAATAGGATACTCGGTTCAGAAGGATACTACTTCACAATACCGAGATACTGTGCTGGTGTAGGGTCTGGTGATCCCAGATGTGGAAAAACAAAGTAATTCTTTAACTCAGCAACAGATTTAACTACTAATATTTTGAGATACTCATATTACTAAACTAACTAACTCTTCAAACATATACTATAAACATGACATGCATGCATTCATACTCATTTAACATAAAAGATAAGTGACATAACCTGTTGAAACTATGAACAACAACAGCAATGGGAGGCTGTTCTTCCCTACCAACTCTTGGAGAGCGCTTAGACATCGAATTCTCAGGACCCCCGAGCTTGCTCTAGTCTTCCTGGCTGGAACTAGGTGCAGCAATGTCCCCAGCTGAAATTGTAATAACATCAAGTTACTACAACAATCCACTCAACACACTTCCTTACTCTATTCCCTCTTTTCCTCAATGAAATTCCTGAATAATATTCACCTGAATGAATTCTCTCTGGAAAAATATCTGAGCAGCCCCAGCTCTCTTCATTGAGTACTTTTTAAAAGATTGCCTGGGTCTTTTTGTGTTAACTGTCATTTAATGAGCCACCTGCTCTAATTCCACTTTCTTGGGGAATCATGACCCCAAATATAGGGAAGTTGCCACCTGCAACTTAGGAAGTGTTTGAGAATGTTGCCACTTGTCTTTTTCCTTTCCACCTAGTTCCATCCACCAGTTTGACTAGTAACCTCTTTTTAACAACTCTCCCATGCTGTTGTCTCCATAATTTATTTATTAATAATAAAATATTCTGAATTACATTCCATTACTGTTGACTCTGCTAAGTCATCAATCCCTACTTAGGATTAAGTTTAACATAATGTCTTAGATATATAATAAAACAATTTACAAAATTTTACAAAATTGGGGTATGTGACACAAGCCTTTTCTTGGCTTCAGACAGACTTTGCAGTCAAAGAAATAGTTAAATCAAGAAACCTCGGTTTTTTTATTTAGCCCATTTTTAATTACTGGGGTATTTTTCAATACTTAACCTAGGAAATTTTATCTAGTTCCTAGTTACTCTTTGATAGGTATTATACTATTTATGAATCCTTTAATAATAAATAATAATTGGTGGAGCTTCTCTTATTTCTTTATTAAATTACATAATTAATCATAATTAATTCTTCATACATACTATGTATAAAATACATAGTATTAAAATACATGTTAACAATTTTCTTTGGGCATCATGTATCGTGATGCCTAGACTTAACGACACTTATTTATGAAGGTCAAGTAGATAGGTGGATTAGGTCTACTAGGCTAGGAAACTCTAAACTTCCTTACATGTTGGATTTCCCTTGTATAACGTGGTAGTTATTCAATACTTGATGAGAATACAGAAATTCAAAATTTCATTTAATCACTTAAAAATAAGTATGATGAGATCAATATTATTCTCGAGTCGTTTTCAGTTGTAGGTGTTTTTAATCTTTTCAGTAACCCCTAGCTCTTACTAGAGCCCATACTCAATACTTATAACAGGGAGTTACAAACATAGTGCAATTCCACAGCTCTCGCTCAAGACTAAATGCTAGGATGTACTTATATGATACAACTATGGATATAATGGCCAAAGATCCAATGCTCCAGAGCTTATGCCCAACCTTTCCAATTATATTTTTATGTGTTCCAGAGCTTTATGCTCAACACAAATGTAAGTACTCATGTGCTCCAAAGCCTCTTGCTCCACACAAAACATCTCATTAATCATGTGCTTCAGGGTCCACGTCCAACACAAAACATTTCATCAATCATGTGCTTCAAGGTCCATGCCCAACACAACCAACATATATATACATATATATCATCAAAAATTGGCTTACGCCCAATATACAAGACAATCATCATGTTCATATGCAGTGGGGTCTTCGACCCAATATAAAATAAAACATCAAGATAATCATCATGATCAATAGGCTCACGCCTATAAATGGTAGGTCCAAACTTTGGGATATTACACCGAATCACTTGCGAACTAGCATACTCCACACAACCATGACCCGAAACCATTCCTTATTTTAATCTGAACCCCTCCAAGCTATTTCCAACATGCAAGTAGCTTAGAGCTCCTAAGGTAAGGCTTCCCTGACTGGTATATTGGATCTGGATCAGTTCTCCTTTTTCATCTTAGGAAATTGTTCTCCAAGAACTCTCTTGAGAATAATCAGGGAGAATAACGACTCCAAAAATATGGAAGAGATCCCCAAGCCTCTTTTTGGATCAAGAATTTATAGACAAATGTTTCAGTCAAAGGGGTAGTTAAATCAAGAATCATTTGATTTCTTTATTTAACCTTTCTTATTTAATTTAGGTGCTTTTAATATTTTAACTTAGGAACTTTTAACTAGTTCCTAATTGGACTTTTTTAGGTATTATAATATTTAATTTTCTCTTAGTAATAATAATAATAGATGGATCTTTTCCTTATTTCTTACATTATTAATATTATTACTATTCTTACTCTTTATACATACCATGTATAAAATATATAATAATATATTATTTGTTAACATTTGTCATAGGGTATCACATATTGTGATCCCTAAAGTAATGACACTTTCTTCATTAAGGTCATCAGGTATATGGTTAGGTCTACTAGGATAGGAAACTCTGAACATCCTTTGATGTTGGATTATCTCGTATAACATGCTATTTCTTTAGGACTTGATGAGATATAGAAATGCAAGATTTCATTTAATCACTTATAAATAATTCATATGAGATCTATATTTACTTGATTCGTTTTCACTCGGGAATCATTAATTCTTTTTAGTAACTCCTAGCACTCATTCAGATCCCATACTCACGCAATAAACAGGGAGTTACAAACTTACTGCAATTACAGAGCTCCTCGAACAACACTAATTCTAGGATGTACTTGTACGATACATATAGGGATACAATGGCCAAGGATCCGATGTTCCAGATCTTATGCTCAACATCAACATGGAAGGTTCTAGGGATTATGCCCAACACTTTCAATTATCTTTTCATGTGTTCCAAAGCCTCAATCTCAACACAAATGTCTCAAAACTCATGTTTTACAGAGCTTCTTGCTCAACACAAAACATCAATTTATCCATGTGCTCTAGAGCTCGTCAGTCAACACAAAACATCTCATCAATCATGTGCTTCAGGGTCCACACCCAACACAAGTAAACATATAGATATATCATTTGCAATTTTCTTATGCCCAGTATATCAAACAAATCATCACGTTCATATGTAGTGGGGTATTGGACCCAGTATATCAAAATAAACATCAAGGTAACATCGTAATCAATGGGGCTCATGCCCATAAGTGTTAGGTCCAAAATTATGGATATTATATCATTACCTGCTTAAAACAACATTGTCTCTGGTATTTTAGGGACTCGGAATGAGATCATGAAACAAGGTAGGGTAACCATTTCTCATGGTGGCTTGATTCTCCCAAGTAGCCTAATCGGCTTTGAAGTGCTTCCATTGCACTTTCAACTGGACTATGGTGCGCTTCCTGAGCTACACTTCTCTCTTGTCCAATACATGAATGGGTTCAGGAGAAAAATTCCCTTCAATTTTCACCTAT
Source organism: Pseudotsuga menziesii (assembly GCA_001517045.1). Classification (NCBI taxonomy): domain Eukaryota; kingdom Viridiplantae; phylum Streptophyta; class Pinopsida; order Pinales; family Pinaceae; genus Pseudotsuga; species Pseudotsuga menziesii. Next base: position 123,753 of record LPNX010821855.1, on the reverse strand, counting down.
AATAAGGATTAATCAATCACATGTTAGTATCCTAAACATATTTCTTTAATAACTGCTAGTACAAAATGATAAATTAATGACTAAAATCAAGCTATAAATGACAATTTTTGAGTAGGCTACTAATAGTATCTAATTTTCACTATCTTAAAGCTAGTCGTATTTCACTTAGTCATTAATAGCTTGACTTATTAGTCATCGATTTAGTCATTGATAGTCTATGATTTAGTCATTGATTTAGTCACGGATTTAGTCATGGATATAGTCATTGAGTTAGTCACTAATTGCAGCAATTAATGACCAAATATATGACTAAATAAACTACTATATGATAACATATTAATGACTAAGCTAAATAGGATTAGATACAGAAAATTAGCTACTAATAGTTGTATATATGTGAATTTAGTCGTTTATGTAGTCACAAATTTATGATAAGGTATGGAGCAATCGAACCACCAACCTCTTGCCTATAATTACGCAGGTGCTCTACCATTGAGCTAGAACCCTTTACGAAGTTGTTATTGCTTGATAATGATGATATTCAAACATAGAAAATAATGATTATCAAGTTACTATAGATCCATAATGGCTTACCCTGTACTAGTCGTTCATGTCATTTTTGCACTAAATAAATGCATTTGAAAGACTTGAAGGACTATTAGAAGGTAAGCCATTATGTATCTATAGTAACTTGATAATCATTATTTTTTCATCTTAATTCATCACATTCTACACAAACAAATATTTTCAATGATAACCAATTAGCACTCAAATAATCCACCATTCAAACATCTCGTCCTGAAGGGGCAATGCAATTCCTATACTCACCAAATTCTTTTTTATCACAATCTTAGGACACATTTTACAACCACCCAATATAGTGAAAACCATTGAAAAATATTTGAGAGTTTCAACAAACTCAATTTTAAAATAAATAATCATGGAAAATAGAAAACCCTAAAACAATGCACTATTACAAATGTTACATAATAAACCCTTATGGAAACACAAACTCTTAATGCAAAAATCAATTGTCAATGGATTCACCAAATGATTTAAATTTTGGGTTGTGATGATTTCAATTTTGGGTTCTAAATCTTGGGATTAGAGAGAATCATTGTTTATAGAGAATAAATTTTATGCATTACCACAACAATAGAAAAATAATATTATAACGGGGTGAAAACGCGAAGTTGGGTCACACGTCCGTGAGAATCGGGTGCCCAAACAACATAGAGGATGCTATTCAGCTGAATAACTATTTTTATTTGGCTGAATAATGAAGTTATTCGGTTGAATAATGAATCATTTATTTGGCCGAATAACCTTTAAAAATGAACCGTTTAATTTGACGGAATGCATAGCTGGCTAGTAATTTTTACGGTCATTTCAATACTTATTCAGCTGAATAAGTGTTTGGCTGAATAATTGTTCCGCATAAAAGGTCAGTTTCGACCTCATTTTCATTGTTTTCACCTGCAGTCATTTGTCCTCATCCTGTTATGTTTCTTCTTCCAGCCCAATTGTTGGTCGTTTCCCGTCATCCCTGTCCACGTCACCCTGCCTCTTGACATGTACATCCACCATCCTAGCACCCCGCTACCTATCTAGTTTCCTCTTGACATGGAGGTCTATTCGTGGAGGTTGCTTCATGATGGTCTGTTCATCATGGAGGTCTGTTTGTGGAGGTCACTTCGTGGGGGTGTTCATGGTCTTTTCTTGGAGGGTCTGTTCATGGTCTGGTCTTGCTATGCTACCCCTTGTCAGGTGAATGTTTATCCAATTGCTGTTATAATCCGAAACGTTGAATATGTGATTTATCTCTTGTTGTAGTTAATGGATTATATTCATTTTTTGTCGTAGTATTACAAAGTTAAAGTTTACATATGTTAATTACTAGTGTATAATTCTTATAATTTTAATTTTAGTTAATACATATATGATGAAGGTAGTTTTCCATGAACTCTATCCATTTGGACAGAGTTCAGAAGAATTTAATCAAAAATTGATTAAACCAGTTCAAAAATCCCTGCCCTTAAGGATGTTGTTGTCATTAAACTTTTAAAAATATATTTTATATGGTAATCTGCCAAATTAACAAGATGAAATTGGAATTACTTGTCCCCAATGCAATATTATGGAAGCTCTCTAGGCCTCTTGCTGTGATTATTTAATTTGTAACAAAGAATGTAGTATAAAGTGGTTGATTATAAATCGATGCTTTAAACCTGGCCCACAATGGGGAGATACATGGACAGAGTTGATGAACTCTATCCAAATGGACATAGTTGATGAACTCTGTCCAAATGTGGACAAAGTTGACCAACTCTGTCCAAATGTGGATAGAGTTGATCAACTCTATCCATTTGGACAGAGTTGATGAACTCTATTTATTTGGACAGAGTTGATCAACTCTGTCGATGAACTCTATCCATTTGGATAGAGTTGATTAACACTTAGATGGACAATTCATGAACTCTTTCCAAATTGATAGATTTGATGAACTCCATCCATTTGGACAGAGTTGATGAGCTCTGTCCATTTGGACAGAGAGTTGATCAGCTCTATCCATTTGGACAGAGTTGATGAACTCTGTTTATTTCGATAGAGTTGGTCAACTCTGTCAATGAACTGTATCCATTTGGATAGAGTTGATTAACACTCAGATGGATGGTTCATGGACTCTGTCCAGATGGACAGATTTGATGAACTCCATCCATTTGGACAGAGTTGATGAACTCTGTCCATTTGGACAGAGTTCATCAACTCTATCCACATGTGAACAGAGTTCGTCAACTCCATCCAAATAGACAAAAAAATGGATTATACTTATCAAAACATAGTTAATGTAGAGTTCATCAAATCTTTACGTGATAACTTTACTTAGCAAAATGTATTTTTGTAGGTTTTATATAGATCATAAAAAAAAGACATTATTACACATAAAACATCAAATTTTTTTATTACCAATCTGTTTTATCTTATGTATTTTTAATCTAAATTATAAAATAAATACATAATGTGTATAATGCTTATTAGATACAGTTTATACTTACTATTATATTAAGATATTGTACATTATTTTTAATTTTATTCTAAGTTCGTAGGTATTATAAGGAAGATATTTGTATTAACCCTTTCCGTGGATAGAGTTCATCAATGAATACTCTGTCCATGGATAGAGTTGATCAACTCTATCCACATGGAGTGATCTGTCACACATATTTTATCTTCTCACAATTCAATTCTTTTAGAATGTGCATCACTAGAACTTGTAGAATAATTGTTGTATTCATATCTTCTCCAATCAACGGTTACATTTGAAAGCGACTGATCATTATCGATAGGGTATTTATTGTGGAATAAAACAAGATTTCCACAACCATGACAATGTTTTCCATTGACACATTTCTTATTATAAAATACTTCATCGTGATTTCTCTCACATAGGGTTTGAGATATGAATTCACGTTCTATGGGCAGAGGTGGTGAATTTGTCCAAAACATTTTACCAAATTGAAGAAACGTGTCGTAATATAATTGAAATTGCACATGATAATGACAACAACATATTTCACATATGGTAATAGTTCTAACATACCATGTTTTTTTTTTCACAAATGTAGCGATCGACATATTAATTCCACGATAATCCTCCCTGAATTTATTGAACAATTGTACTTGTGTCATTTCCATTATACGTTTTGGACAACTTTCATATACATTTCATGACACTCTTTGTTGTATCACATCTCTTCAATTTGGTGAAACTCAAGCTTGTTCCAAACAATATTTCTATACAATATCTTTAACACCTTTTCCCATTCTATCTTTGTAAGGTTGTCTACAAATAATTGCCCAACAAGAAAGTTCGTCATTTTCATCTATTTGCATTTTGAATTTGCTATGTTTGTATACTGACTTTCTTGAGGTTCCAATTGCTTGTGCTAGTTGTGTTGTCAAATTTGTTTGTCTAGTACTAGCTGAAACAATTGCTATCTGAATTGCTCTACGTGCAGCACTGGTATCTTTCTTTCTAGATTTTCCATTTTTTTTATTGCATCACCTATCTTTTCTATCACATTATGTTTTAGTTTCGACTCTTTTGTTGCCTTGTGAATACCCAATAATGACGTAGCACCTTCTAAATTCTTGGACACCAACAAACATCTCAAAATTTGCGTGTGTCGTGTTGTTGAACAATCCTTCACAATATCATCATAAATGTTTGTAGCATGATATCGTGCAACATGTCTGGGTAATTTTTCTCCATATTTGTCACAATCAATGTCTTCTAACATTTCATCATCAATGGTGAAAGTACCTATACATCAAGTTAAATTTAATTTAACGTATGCCCAAAAATACAATTCATTATAAAAAAAAAGGATTTCAAAAATACATGATATATACATACCAGGTCCAGTTTCTGGATCTCGGTTGTGATCTTCAATATTGACTTCATCAACATTAACATGTAAATCACTATTTACATATTCAAAAATGGTCTCTTCAACTTCCATTTGTTCTTCTTGCACCCTATTTTCAATTTCCATTTCATCAATGCTGTCATGTAAATCTGTTCTTATATCTTTAATTCTTTCTTCCATTTCTGCAACCCTTGCTCTTTTGGCTATATTTCTGAGTTTTTGTTTTTCCCAATTAGCATCATCGTCACGTTTATGACGGTTTCTTTTATTTCCCATGATTGCCTAATCTCCTTTTGAAAAACCCTTGAAAAAAATAGGAACACCTTGTAAAGAAATCTTCTTTGTAAAACAATTGGAAAAAAAAAACTCTTTGAAAAAAAACTTTATTTGAAAAAACAACTTATATAAATATTTTGGAAAAAAAAACTCATTTGCAAAAATACTTTTCAAATAAACTCTTTGGAAAAAACCCATTGCAAAGAAATAACATACTTTGAAAAAATATCTTGGAAAAAAACTCTATGAAAAAACTTCTTGGAAAGAAATAACTTCTTTTTAAAAATACTTTAGAACTCAAAATCTTTGGCAAAAGTGCCTTGGGAAAAAACTCTTTGAATGTACCCCTTTAAAATAAATAAGAACAAAAATACCTTGTAAAAAAAATCCTTTAGCAAAAGAAATCTCCTCTAAAAAACCCTTCAAAAATATTTTTGCTTATACGAAATAAAGAGGTAAGAAAATAATGATGCTCTTTCATTTTACTTATACGAAATGAAGAGGTGCAAAAATAATGAGGCTCTTTCGTTTTACTTATACGAAATGAAGAGGTACAAAAATAATGAGGCTCTTTCGTTTTACTTACACGAAATGAAGAGGTGCGAAAATAATGAGGTTCTTTCGTTTTACTTACATGAAATGAAGAGGTGCGAAAATAATGAGGCTCTTTCGTTTTACTTATATGATTTTTTTTCCTGCCGGCAAATTTTTTTTTTCGCTTAGTTTTTTGGCCAAACAACCTTGCTTGTAACGTCTCCGTAATGGAAAAACATTATTTGGCCGAATAATTATTCGGATGAATAACATTTGAGACCTGTAACATGTACAGTTTTCAAGTTTCTCAATTTTCGGAAGGTAAAATGGATGCCTTACACTACAAATCGACTGTCGGACTTAATACCTTTAGTTTAGTCATTAAATCTACTTTTCGTAGGAATAGATTTTTTTGTGTCTTGGTGAGATCTGATATTTTTTTTTTTTGTTTCTTAACATGTGTCGAGTTTAGTTTCATCTCTTTCAAAATGCGGTGAAATGAAAAACATATAACTTTAAAAATACACCACCAAACAAATTGAAACAAATATGGTGTGGTTAATTGGAGTGTCTACTTCAAAAGGGTATTCATATATTTTTAATTTTTATATTCAATTGAGAGAAAAGTGGCACAACCAAAAACATGTTTAAAACTGATGGGGTTTTCCCATTAATCGAATTCAAAAAAATATTATAATTAATATATAGATCCGTTGGTTACAAACTTATAGTCATCGCAATAATATATTGTGTGTAGATTGTCGTAGCATATTTTTTTTTTGCAAAACATAAGTTTAACAATGATTTTACGGGCACAACCAAACATGACTATTTTTTAGTCATTTCATTTCATAAGGACACTGTCAAACATTTGCCAAAACGACATATCAAATCTTAATAAAAAAAAATTTGAAAATTTATGAATAGAAAGCTACCATAATTCTCTAAAAGTTTTGTTTTTACTTGAAAGTGAAATTATAAACAAAATATCACTTTCATTTGCCCAAAGTTTAAAAACATTAAAAAATCAAATTTATTTTCTCATAAGCCCCCCCCAAAATAGACACACATCTTTGTGGATTCACCCAACGATCATTGTGTTGTATATACACATAATTGGTCTTTGACGAATACAATTAAGAAATCTATATCACTTGATTGCATTGTAGCCATTATTTTCCACTACTAAAATATCTTTGCCATGCGTTTACATGACCTCACATAGGACAATCCTTGCATTGTCCTCCACCATATTTGCTACAAAGTGGTTGCGAATTCGTAATCAAATATGGGAAAAAATGTGCGCAACCACATATGGGAAAAAATGAAAAAAAAATCGATGGCCATGATTTAGAGTGAAACCGAGGACTTAAAAAAATGTTCTTCCATAATCCTTTGGCTTGTTCTAGGAATTTGGCCCCAATTCTCTTTAGATACAACTTCACCGATGAAACGACACACACTATCCTTGTAATTTCATCATGAGATTGAGTCCTTCATTTAATGGGAGAATAGAAGTTAACATAAAATATGGTTATCTAGAAGATAACCAATTAGCTAATTTTCAGTTATTATTTCTGGACTCTTTTACAAGGAAAGTTGAAGAGAGTGAGACAAACCTGTTCTCCCATAATTTAGCCTCCCTCCTAACATGATTTTCCTCAATCTTCTTGATGGCCTTCAAAGTATTTTGAACATTTCTATCATATCTTTGAGGCCTATTTCTTATTCTCTAAAACTCGAGCAGTGTGTCCTGTTTGTTTCAAAGAAACGCTATTAACTAAAAATTTGCATATGTAATGATGTCATCAAACTAACTCCATCCACATCCAAACATGGCCTTAAGCATTTGTTATGGCACACAAAATGAAATGGTTTTCCTTGCATTCTTAAAAATTGTTAAAAAAATTACTATTGTTGCAAAAGTTGACTAATCTCGAAGTTTGTTCTAGAAACTATCTAAGTGCAAAGAGATAGACCCAAGTAAGCAATAATATATATTGCAAGTTTGGATGAAATTTGTGGCACAACATGGGAAAACATGGGAAAAAATATCAACATGTGCCTTGGGCACACAAAAGATACCTTAGTAAGTTATTTTCCATGTAGCTTTCTGTATTCTTCAATACACTTTACCTTTCGAGGGTTACGTTTCATTTTGAAATTCTTATGCCATTTGGAACGGCAAAACCAGCATACCTGAAATCGAGAAAAAAGAAGTTAGGAGATAGCACTATCATTTGAGTAAGCTACACTAGTGTATGTGGACATTTTTCCCACAAAGTTTCTTTGCTTTAATAGCACTTGTGGGTTTCTATATTGATGAAAATGACCCCTTCTTTTTGTGGGAAAACTTTCGTTGCTATAACAACGTTTTAAACCTTTGTCCCAATTGCAACAAATGTTACATATATCACTAGCAAGAAAACTTTGGCAACTACCGAGACAGACTTATGTCTCTCTTACAATGATAGTTTACCGCATTAAGGGTCGTCCCTATAGCAACGAAAATTGACATTTTTCAAAAAAAAAATTGTTGCGACTAATATTTAGTCACTTTAGTGACGAAATATCATTGTATAGCATGGGTGTTACGATGAACTGTTCATCACTATAGCGACGAGAAGACATTTAAGAAAAAAAATAAACTTTTGCAACAAAGTGTGTGTTGCTTTAGCGACGAGCATCAAACAATTTGCATGGGCATAGCAACAAACAATGCACATCTATAGCAATGGGAACCATGTTTTTTTTTTAAAGAGACTTTTTGCGAAGGAAATTTCGTTGGTTTAGCGATGCCATGACATGTGTGTAGCAACGAGGTGTGCGTCACTATAGGGACGAGAGGTAAGTTAAAAAAAATGTTTGTGGCAAATTATTCATTGATGTAACGACACAAAGGTCGTCACTATAGCGACAGACATCAAATATTAAAAACAAATGACAAACTTGCTATACTAGCGATGAAACTATCTGTCGCTAGTATAGTAACTCCGCCACACTAAATAAGTATGTACGTCGCTTCTAAAATAGTGTGGGCTACTAGGTTTACATCATTCATAGTACATTGATGTTAAATTTTCACAAGTTACTAGAAGTAAGGTTTCCAAGTGTTATTTCCATATTTCTTCATTTTATAAAATTTCATTTCTTAGTCATTCCCTTGTTTGGTTTCATTCCTTGCAGGCCCATACAATATTGATTCCAAGTTGCATTGAAAACCCCTAGGGATTCCTTGTTATATTGAAAATTGACACAACATTTATTTCTTGTGTCCCAATTGGATATTTTTTGGGTTTTTTCCAAAACATAAATTCGCTATTTGGTCATTTTTAGGCTCTAATATCACCTATATTTAACATAAAATATGTTTTTTATTGTAATATTCACCAAAATTTACAAGTTTTAGTAGTAAATTGTATGTTTCATATTCAATATTTTCCCACTTATCTATATATATGTTTTTTTTCAATCCAAAATAATCGCCTAGAATAGTATACTTAAGTATACTATTATAATCCTTAAAAAATACCCTGCCCTACACCTTTCAAAACTGTAACTAGCTTCAACATATCGATCTTACCATTGGCAAAAATTATCTTTATACAATAGTTTTAGAGAAGCTTTATAAACTCATGATTTCAATACTTCTCCATTACCCTAGTTTTGAAGTTTTAAAATACTCTCAAACTGCATAACAATTTGGTTTTTTGCTTGAGGGAGTATCAATTTGTTTATTGCTTAGTAATTTAGGGGTTTTTGAGGGATTATCATTTGTTTTTTTCATAAGAAACAAATTTCATAGACTGTCATATTTAGAATAAAACAATTTCAATATTAGGTGAAGGGTCATTACCACGTGCTACACCTTTGCAACAAATTTTTAAGGAGCTTTTGACACCATCTAAAATTGTATAGGCCTATAACAATTCCAAAATTGGTAATAGATTTTTTAGGTGAGTCCATATTGCCTCCCCTTACTAGAAGAAGGATGTATCCTTACAAGGAAATTCCCCCATAATAAATGTGAGATTACTTGAACAATAAATTTGAAACTAACAAAAATTCCATGATCCCTTGGACCATACCACCAACCCTACCTATCCCCTCCAATAGTTCAATTCAATTTATATAGTTAAATTTAACAACAAACCTATGTGTTAATTCTGTCCTCATTAGGTGCTACACATGAAGAGTTTAAATTACTGTCATCCAACAATACGTCTAACCATGTATTGAGTGTCACACTATCTCTAGTTGTATCATTTAAAATATTCGATGAGGTTTTTTATGGAAAGATTGAAATAGCGGTAGTCCCTTCTAGTGATTTTGACCGATATTCTGAGTGCACTTCAATATCACCAAAGTAACTAGGGGAGGAATTTTTGTCTGTAAGAGATAAATCACCCTTCTCAATTGGTGCTATGTACTGTTCTCCACTTTTTTCCCCAAGTCCACACTTATAGAAAACATGACAACACACAAAAGCGTTCTGCAAAAGAATAGAAAATTAGAATCAATGGACACTTCATAGACTACTGATCACTATAGTTCCACTCTTGTTAATCAATATTTTACAAGACTTGCATAGCTTTTAGAATCTTAGAAAAAGAGGAGAAAATTATAGACACTAAATTAGTGAAATCAACTAAAATTCCAACAAACTATCACCCCAAATTCATAATTTGTGTTATTTTTTTGTTTTAACAGTCTACTTGTAGGGTAGATAAATCACAACATTCAATCAATTCAATAATTCATCTTGCAAATTAAATTTTTTGTAGCACCTTACGGAAATTTTTAAAAAGGATTAGGTGGAAGAGGCCTAAGCCCACATCAGATGGATTAGAATTCCATAGTTGATAGGAGAGATTCGCTTGTAACTAAGCAAGGAGATGTAGTAATACTTAGCACTGTGATCATGATGACATGGAAGAATTTGTCATTGATATTAGGAAACAAAAGGCTATATTTGTGTTATACTACATGCCAATTTGCAAGAGGTGTTCTCTTGAATGCACAATGATGATTCCAAAAGTGATAGTTTATGTATAATGCAGGAGGGACAATTTTCCCTAGACTATCACACTAAATATGGATACATACTATGGTTAAGCTTCCTAAGATTACTTGGATATTGTACACCTTGCATAGACAAAATAGTCAAGTCCTTTACTTTTCTTCTGGTTGGAGATGCTTGTGAGTCCAGGTCTGTGAAACATAATGCTCAGGTATGCACTGAGACAACTTTGATAAAAATGGTTCCTGCAAAAATATGCATTCACGTTCCTTGTAGGGTTTCATATTAAAAAGGTAATATATTTGAAATTAATGCTTGTTATTCTTTTTTTCCACATGATCATCACATCAAGAAATTCCATCTTAAGAAGTATGAGAGAAAACATTTGACAACCACCATCTACCATGATGCTAACAGTGAGGCAATAATCCAGAACCAAGCATAAAAACTAGGTGAATAAAGAAGGATGGACTTCCAAAATAGGTGACAGAAATACCAAGCAAAACCAGGTTGAAGGAAATATAAAAAATAATAGTGCACATCAACCAATGAATTTGGGAGGTCACTGTTGTTCAAGATTAAGCACCCTTGTAACCTAGGGTCTGGGGTTACTAGCTTACTACTAACCTTGCAGACAATTAGCTTTATTATAGAACAGAAAGGAAATAGGAATAAAGTTTTGACTTACCCGATTATTGACGGTTGATCCAAGCTTGATCTTCTTCTGTTCCTCTTCTCTCCAAAGCTTCCAGGGATGCACCTCCTTCACCTATAAAGATAAAATTCTCCAAGTACTATCTTATGCATGTAGATATAAGAGGTTAGATCAAAAATATATCCAATACATAATAAAAAATATTCATTAACCATGATACATGAAAGAGCCTCAACACAATTTTGGAAGAAGAATTCTCTTTATTAACAATCAGTGAATGAGATAAGAGTACAACACAGCTTCTGAGACAAGGATTCCTCTGCAACCAAAGGACTCTGAGTTTTGCTTCTCCAAGAATTTTGAAGATATACCACCATCATAACTTTTCTCTCCCATCTTGATTGAATAATGCCCTCCCCAAGGCCTCTATTTATACTTTGTGAAATAGTGTAGTTTCGAAGGTTGAGGAGGTTGAAACAGTTAGGATAGTTAATTATTAAGGCCCTACTAATCTCCATTAATCGCATTTTATATTTTTAATGTCTAATCAATATGTATGCGACTATTACAATAGGAAACCTGTGTATGACACACGAGTTTCTTAAAGCAAACCCACGTACGCTGATGTATGTGGGTTGAAATGTAGATAGTCATGTACAGTACATGAGTTGTCAATGGAAATAGTTGCGTATGTATGCAAGTTGCAATGAAGATAGTTGGGTATGAAAGTCAACACTTAGAAAAATAATATGGCAAGTTGGTTCAAGGGTCAATGCATCCCAAGTCATGCCCATCTTATTGTTTTGGAAAACTTCAATCCTAACATGTCCTTTTGTGTACCAACATAAGGAATGTCGGCACTCAGACAGAGAAGTGCCATTTGGGTTGATAAAATATGCCCCCTAATGTGTGAGGTCAGAGGGAAACGATGGCCGAAATACATTATAATAATTATCTTGGAGAACTCAAAAGTCCAATGGAGAAGAGGTAGTACATGAAAAAATACATAATTATGTCATATACAAAGTCATATCTGAGGATGTTATATTCAATATACTGGAACACTGGCTCCTTTACAATATTTGAGTACATCATATGTTACGGTTATAAAAACACGTATATTACAAAGGTGGATCAAATCCACAATATACAATAATGACGAGTATTCAAATATCTGGAAGTTGTGTAAGTGATCACAACATAATCTTTTGCAACTTAGTCCATAGATATGAACCTAAGGTATTCATAAAAAATCCCAAAGAACCAGTACAATCCAAGCCATGTTAATAGATGTTATTGAAGTCAAACATGGATAGGATTCAATAGATTGTCAATCAATAGATAATAATTGATAACTGAAGCAAAGGAATTCACCAATAATGAAAGTGAACCCTAAGGTACGATCGTAAAAAACTCTAGGTCTTCGTCATCAGGAAGTGTTGATGCAAAACCATATTGTGATGAGGAAGGCAATAGATCCTCCAATGGATCAAAAGAGTGACTAGGAATTGGGTAAAGGAAGGGAAACACAAGTAATAACAAAGAAAACAATGATGGAATCAGGATATAGATTAGATACAGGGTTAAATCCTTGAACAATGAGCACGACACAAAGATGAACCAAGGCATCTTTTGACTTTGCAGATAGTACAACTAGACTTATATGTCATGTAGGAGATATGATCAGATTCCCCAGGTATAACTCACAAGAGGAGGAGTAAGAAACTCAAAGTAATAGCTGAACTGAAAGTGAACACTGAGACATGGGAATCAAAAAAGATAGAGAGTGCTATGTTGAAGGAGGACATGCTGCCATCGGCTGAGAACCAAAAGAAAACTTCTTCCTTATCTTCCCTATTAAATTTTAACGAATCTAGGAATGTCAACTCAAGTCTCTCTTCATTTTTTGACAAGCTTGAAGAGAAGAGGGGATAATCCTTGATAGTGTCACTGATTCATGGATTTTATGAGCCCTAACTAGTACATACTCACTTGGTGTTTTCATGTTTAGAGAGTCTGAAAAATCTGAAGAAGACTCCAGGGGGTCCTTTTTTGTCCAATTTAGTTTCCTGAGGCCGAAAAAGTATAAACATACCATAGAAGAACTCTCTTAACTCTCGTAGAAGAAAAGGTGAAACTTTTTCATACTTAGTCAAGGAGGTCCAAAAAAGGTTAAATTACCACCTACCCAATGCTCCTTCGAGAGCATCATATAACTTGAGTTTTACGAGTGTGAAGGAAAGCAAGATCACTCGAAAAGATCCATTTGAATATGAGAAATTGGGCTTACAACAATAAACTTGATGCTTTGTTCTTGGCGTTTAATGACCATGACAAAGACATGAAGTACACTCAAAATATTTTTCATGTTTAGGTCCAGAGCACAAAAAAGAGAAAACTGAGCTCATATTTGGTATTCCTTTTCCATAAATTTAGTCCCTCAGGTCCAGAAAAGTGATAAAACTGTACCTGAGAATAGTCTTCTCAATTCTGAAGAAAAGAGAGTGATCCTTTCTCGTATTATGCCACATTGTCTGAGAAAGAGATAACCTACCACCAATGTGGATTTCCATTCACATATTTTTTATGAGCTTGAATGTACAAGTTTACTCGGCAGTCAAGTCTATTTTGAGGAGTTAGACCTGGGCCTAAAGAAACTCCATAAGGGTGGGGAGTCTTATAAAGGAATAGCTTGTAAAAGGAGACCAAAATGAGGCTCAATTTGGTGTGAACAATAGCTAAGAAGACCCCCTGAACCTATGATGGCTACAGCATGAGTATCGAAAGACAATAAGTAGGTTCTAAATGAGGATACTCATGGGAGGAAAATCCTATCCACGAAAGAACAATGGCATAAACAAGGAACTAATGGTTAAAGATACCATAGTCTGTGGTTGAAGTTTTAATGCTAGGATTAAGATGGATTAGGTATAAATGAAAAATGCATGTGAAACGAGCAAAAAACCATCCTATATGAGCGAAAAAACAACTTTAAATGGCCATAAGCCTGTCACATGGAAGAAAAGATATGGCATTAGTTTGATTTTATATAAAAAATATGTACTATAGGGAAAAAACCCACTTTGAAAATATTTTTTCTATAAATAGTTCAAAATATAAATAAAAAACTCACCATTTGATTTTTAGCCAAAATAGACAAGTTTTACCTCTACCTTTGATTGCTCGGTGTGGATGACTCGGTGGACAATTCTCGAAACTGCAAGTGCCAGGTAAAACTACACTACATGCTCTTTCATTTGCTCCAAGCAAATTTCACTTTTTGGCCCAATTTTTTTATTTTCAAATGCCCTCAAAGCATGAACGCTATGTATGTAGGTATGGTATATCAACATTTGCATACACACATTCTGTACGTGGGTTGTCCGAAGGAAAGTCACTTACAGTACGCAACTTGTCCAAAGCACAGTTACATACACTGCGCGAGGTAGAAAAAGATTGTGTAGGGTCAAAAAATAAATTTTTTATATGAATCTAATGGTTTAAAATGGCTTGTTTATTAGATTGAAATATGGTGCTTGAGTGGAGGGAGAAGGAACATGAATACATGGACCAAGAAGCTCTACAAGATTCCCCCACGGTAAATGTTTTATGGGAAAGTGGGTTATTGAAATTCTTCTGTACCTCACCTATGTGATCAAATGTCCACCTATTAGAGTTTTTGATAAACTATTGGGATCACGATCTTGGTATGTTTGATCTTCAAGGTGAGTTTCTAGAGGTTACTTCGAAATATTTCTATTTTATTTTTGGTTTATCATGACAGAGAGCCTGCGTGAAATTGGAAGGTACTAACAGAGGCAGTGACCTTCTAAGTGTACAGAACTACATAGATATATACTACACGCCTGGAACTCAAAAGAGGGGTAGCTGCATCCATATTGTTGATATTCACAACTTTCCTTTATAGGTATTGGTGAGCACTATAGTGAGGGTTGCAGGGTCATCATCACTTCACCTTGTAACTCGAAACCAAATGAGACTTGTGGTGGACTATATACAGGGAGCTCTATATGACTGGTGTTTGGGAATAATCCCAATAATGAGGAAGCATCTCTCTGACTACAAAAGAGGAGGGAAATTTTTTTTTGGTTATTCCAGCATATTCTAGCCTTTTTCTTTGAGAGGGTGTCCAGTTTGAATCTTGTAGTACCATTTCCAGTTCATTCTCCTTGTCATCCTATACTACGCAGGTGGGGAGAGATCTTCCTCTGCTAGGGAAGCAGTGTATCGGTCCAGAGCGTATACGACGATGACTTCTACTTTTGGTGGGAGTGACAATTACCAGCCTTGGTGCAGTTTCCATATGCTGGGCTAGATTACCAAGGTGATACCGACCTTGTCCTCCCTCTTAGAGGAGAATGGGGAGAGTGAGTTTTTTGTTTTCAAATTTTAAATTTTTTATGAATTTTAATTATAAAGATATATACATATGTATAAGAGTTTTAATCCATTCAAAATGTTAAAATGCAGATATTGGACTAGTTCACCCTGCTAGGCATCCATGCATGTATGTACGTCCTATGTTGGGAGAGGACTAGGGTTTTATTAGGGTTCTTGAGGGAAAGCTAGCCAGGCTTACCCAGAGAGTACCTACCTTACGCATTGATCATATCCCTACCGTCATGCAGGAGCTAGTGGTTGGTATACCACCTGTCTGGATACACCTTATGAGGTAGGTAGTGAGAGCAGTACTTGTGTATATTGATGTCATTGAAGATTTTGAAGCTGAGGACATTGAAGACGCCTTAGAGCAGGGTGATCAGGGTGATCGGGGGGACCAGGGTGTTCAATCTTAGACTTAGGAGCATTTTATGGATTTTTGTCCTAATTTTGTATATTATACAATTATGACTGGATTTAAGGATCAGAAAATCAACTTATCTATATGGACAGATATTCACACACACACACACACACACACACACACACACACATATATTTTCAGTTTATTTACAAGTGTTTTGTTATGTGTTTGATGTATATTTTGATGCAAAATGTGTTAAGTGCTAATCTAAGATATAATTAGCATATGCATTAGTTAATGAATTTTGATTTCTTGGAATATGATTGAATATAATAAACTCAAATTTTTTTTCCAATAACCTAACTTGCATAAACTGACATAGCAAAATAGGGTTCCACACCTGAATAGCTCGATTGAACTGGGAAACCACCAGTTGAGAGTCAAGTCATACTTCCAACTGAGTGATACCACGTGACAAAGCATCCCATAAAAGCTCAATGATAGCCTTGTATCCGGCCACATTATTGGTAGCAGGACCTAAGGAAGCACATCCTAACGAAACTAACCATCCTGAGGGTGAGTAAATGACCCATGCGACTGAAGCTAAATTACAGGTGTGGCGACTAGAGACATCAACGAAACCTACAAACCACTTGAAAGACATCTGTAACAACCAGCAGATGGTATAAAAAACACAAACCAATGAGCTATTGTACATAAAAATACATACAATAAAATATAGGAAAAAGCGCTAAGCCTAAGCATAGTACTTTTTCAAGTAAAGCCCATTTCTAGGATTAGGCAGCTTATCCCCTTCAAAATTAGTCAATTCATATGCACCCTTCTTCAACACCTTTGACACAACATAAGGTCCTATCCACATGGACTTGAACTTTCCTGCTCCTAGGGGTTTTTTTTCTTGATCCTAGATTAAGACAAGCTCCCCTTCAGAAAAAATCTGAGGCTTGACCGATTTATCGTATTATCCTTTTACCCTATTTTTATGAGCTTTGTTTGTTGTCAGCGCATCTCTACACTACTCATCTAGATGTTCTAAATGTTCTAAATGTTCTTCCAGCTCAGTCGTATTAGGTAACACATGCATAGCAATCTTTAAGGACATGATTTCACATTCGACTGGGGTAACTGCTTCCACTTTGTGAACGAGTTGGAAAGGAGAAAACCCTGTAGCAGTTTTCACATTGGTCTGATATGCCCAAAGTGTAGGATAGAACATGATGTGCCAGTTGGAATGGGATGCATTAATAGTACATATGAGAATAGTATTCAAAGTTTTATTTATAGCCTCGACTTGATCATTTGCTTGAGGATAGAACAAAGATGAATGTTCTTGTCTAAACCCTAGAATAGTGGTCAAATTATTCGTCATACTATTTTGGAAATGATTGGCATGGTCAGTGAAATTCTCTTTATGGATACCAAATCGTGCGATAATTTGGTTGAAAACAAAAAAAGCTACAGTTTCCCCGTTAGCTTTAAAGGTGGGCATTGCCTCTGCCCACATCATGAAATAATATACAGTGACAATGATATGTTTGTGCCCCCCAGCTGAGATTGGGTTGCATGTCATGTAATCTATCCCCCACTTCATGAAGGGTCCCACTGAGATGACGGGAAATAACAGAGCAGGATGCGACCGCATCTTTTTGGTGTAAAGCTGACAAGAATGACAGCGCTTCACAGCTTCCACATAATCTTTAAAGATCATGGGAAAAAAATAACCCCCACATGCTCCACTATGGGCATCATTTGGGATAGTCTCTTCTTCTTTGTGGGTAAGACATCAATGTAAAATTGAATCTACCCCCCTACGATATAAAGTATCTCCAATAATGAGGTAGTTCTTGGCATGTACATGAAGTTTAAACCGCTCTTCCCACGAGAATCCTGTAGGGTACTTGAAAGTCTGGAGATAGATAAGTATATCTCCATACTAGGGGGTAAGAGGTGGAAATAAAAAAGATATGTTCATCTGGGAATGAGTCGTCTTCAATGGCCACATCTTCCTCTACCGTAAATTATGCAATGAGCTCGGAAAAAACTAAGGATTTCTTGGATTTGGTGGATTGGAAGTCTAAGTCAAACTATTGAAGAATAACTATCGATTTGTTGAATTTTCCTCCAACTATCCGTCGGGACAAAACATATTGAAAAGGATTAACATTCACCACTACTGTCGTGGTCCTTAGTAAGATGTAGTGACACAACCTCTCAATAGCATACATAGCTACCAAAGCCAACTTCTTGACATGGGAATACCTAAGTTCAGAGCCAGCTAAAGCACGACTGAGATAGTAGAAAAAATGTTCTTGGAGCTTATCATCCTCCTGGACTAGTACTACCCCTATGGTCAACTCAGATGTGACCAGATACAATATAAAATATCAAGAGTAATCTGCTAAACGCATTAATGGTGCCAACAACAAAGCTTTTTTTAATGCCTTGAAAGTAAGTTGTGCAATTTCATCCCATACAAATGGGGTGTCCTATTTCAATAGACGCATGACACCTTTAGTAATCTTGGCATAATTTACAATAAAATGTCGAAGGAAATTAGACTTCCCCTACAGGCTTTGAAATTTCCTGATAGAATGAGGAGGAGGCAAATTTACGATGGCCTTAACTTTCAAAGGATCCACCTGAATGCCTTTGCTGGAAACAATGAATCCAAGCAGTCTCCTTGACTCGACATAAAAAACACACTTGTGGAAATTCAAGCGAATTTTGTATTATCTGCATCGTTCAAAAATCAAATGCAAGTGATCTGGGTGATCAATCCTCTTACGAGAATGTGCTAGAAGACCATCAAGGTAGGGTTCAACAATGTCTTTAATGTCATGAAAGGAAAAATTCATTGTCGACTGAAAGGTTTCCCTTGCATTTTTCAATCCAAAGGGAATTTTCTTATATGCGAAGGTACCCCAAGGACAAATAAAAGATGTTTTATGTTGGTCTTCTAGTTTAATTTGGATTTGATTATACCCGAAGAAACCATCCATAAACTAAAAGACTTAGCTTCCCGCGCAAGCATCAATAATTTGATATATAAATGGCATGTGGAAGTTGTCCTTAGGACAGGCTTTGTTTAGATCTCAAAAGTCAGCACAAATGCATATAGTCCCTTTCTTTTTATCAACAGGAACAAGGTTGGATACCCATTCTGTTAAAGCTATGGGGTAAATAAATTTGACTTTCAGAAGTTTCTCAACTTTTGCCTTAACTGTCGCCTCTTTACATGGGTTGACGGGTCTCAACTTTTGTCAAATGGGTCTAGCATCAGGGTATGTTTGGATTTTGGGCTCGACTATTGATGGATAAATTTTTGGTATCTCCTCATATGACCAGGAAAATATGTCATGAAATTCCTTAAACAAGGCCATATATATCGCAATCTCCTCTGGAGATGAGTTTGCACCGATGTGTACATTTTCTACAACGTTCGTATTTATGGTGATGTTGATAGGAATTGTAGCATAAATGCATTTCATATTCACCTTAGCAAATATTTATTCCCTTGGTAAAGGATTAATAGGTGTATCAACATCACCTGCCAATCTCATATGGAACTCCTGGTTCTTGATCCTACTTAACTTTGGGAGAAAATATTATCTATGGTGAATATCTTCGCAGATCTTATCTCATCTGCACATGGCTTCATCCGAAGGTAAAACCATATGTAAGAAATATCTAGAATGCAAAGAGTTCTCTGCCCAAGCAGGAAAATAGGCTTCTTTCGGCTCCTATAAGATTGTGAGAGGGATTAGAATGGAATCAATAGTGGCATGAATGATAACTTAACAAGCTACTTCCACTGTCAATAAGGGCACTTCAGGTTCATGGTGGGAAGGAAGAACCCAAGGATTTGTTCTATCAACAACCGTTGCTATAGACTTCCCTACACTAGTAGAAGCTATATAATTAATCAGAGCTGGAATATCAAATGTGCCCATTGATGATGCGTACATTCCAGCCCCTAAGCTCTCTAAAGCAGGTCTAACCTGATTAACCAATGGTATGGTGGACTCATTAGTTTCCATGCGGCCTTTTTGAGTAAAATTGAGTTGATCTATAGTAACCAACTTCCCTTCATGTGGAAACACTACCACCTGAAAAGCGACTGATGTAATAGTTGACATGGCGTAAGTCCAAGTTTTCCCCAAGAGCAAGTTATAATCCAAAACATGCATCAATCACCTCTACCTCAATAGACACTGCTTTCCCTACCAACCTAATTTCAAAAACCGGTAGAATACTATGTGGACGAAATGACCTTCCATCTAAAGCAGTAGGTAGGGTGTTTGATGGAACCATCTCTATAGATCCAAGAGATTTCCAACAAGACAGGGACATGACACATGTAGAAGCACCCTCGTCAACAAATTCCCTTCCAATGGTCTTTCCACCATGGATGACATCTATAGATAAGGCTACATGATTTGGGAGGCAAATTTTGACATCAGACAAATTAAATTTAGCCATGAGACTCCATGAGTCCATACTGCCTAAGGTTGCTAAGAGTGCATATCATTGGGTGGGAAAACTCTGTAACACCTCTAAAGCCGACATTGCACAAGTATTTTGGGCTAAGTCTTCAACTACAGAGTAGTTTGATGTAACCCTAGCATTAGGATTGTGCAAGGTTTTCTTAAAGATACCCTTCGGTATATTGGGCATAATTTTGGCAGGATTCTCAATTGTGAGAGGGTTAGAAGTTTCACCTATTGACTTACCCTTCTTCGAGGTTTCTTTTCCATATTTCTTATTCCTGGTATGTAGTAAAGTCTCAGATTGAACCATGTTGATATAATTGGGGTCAGGAGCATTTGGGGTGCCCCCTGCTGCATTTGAAGCTGAAGCAGAATTATGTCCTTAGGGAAAAGGATCCTTCAAGATAGTCAGTTGTTGGCCTTTTAATAGCTCCTGAGCTTGTTCCATAAGGGGACATATATGGGTTAGGTGATCCTCATGGCACAACTTACATGGTAATTTCACCTTCTTCTTTTCTTTCTTGCCCCCGTCAGCATTGTTTGTGGGTTTTTGCTTATTTTGGTTACTCTCACCCTTTTTTCCTTTCTTCTTTTTCTCATCAAGTTTTTGATTTCCCTTCTGAGAGGTTTATGCAAAAATATTTCATTTTGGGTTGAGGGGGAAGCCTTTGCTGCCTCCACCATAGAATGTTTGACGAACAACTATTGGAGTTGTTTAGCCAAATATTCTATAGTGGGAGAATTCACAGAACCAACCACACCATTGGCATGGGGCCCAGGATTAGGTTTCTCTAGATTTTGCATTGGCCTCGGTACCTCAGGGGTAATCTCATATAAAATCCCAGATTGAGAATATATCAAATCTAGTTGCTAGGCCCTAAGGATAGCTTCTTCCTTGTTGGTCACCCCAGAAGTAGATACATCCTTAGATATATATGGAAATAGGGATTTAAGGAACCATTCTAATAAGAACACAAGAGGAATATTATATTTAATAAGGCTCTTTCATCTTCTCCACTGTTGGATGTGATCCAAAATATGAGTGGACTTGTTGTACCCAAAGGTAGACAACAAGTATGTCCCAAAATCATATCGGACAGGAAGTTGGAAGTGACTAAGGAATACATTAGCCAAGTCCCAAAAACTGTTAAATGCAGTAGAAGGAAATTCAATATACCATTTTGCTGTAGTATTGGTTAAAGTTCTTTGGAACAGCCTTAACCGAACTGAATATTTGTTCAGTGAGTTGGAAGAGCACCACAAATGGAAAGTGGTGACATGAGCTCTTGGATCATCATCAACTTTGCCTTCGAATTTTGGGATATCCGAGGGAATATTGGTAGGAACGGGTGTCTAGGAGGAGTTATGTCTTACTGGGTCATTCATTAGTTTTGAAAAATCTGGCAAATTTAACATTGCCAAGAAAGGGAGCTTGGGTCTAACTGGAGCACTAAAAGTACCAACTTGGGGATTAGAGGGACTTGCCCCCATGTTCCCATATGTGAAGGTGGTGTTACCCCTTACTACCAGTTGCGAAGTGGTTGGGATTCTTTGGAAAGGATTCCATCCATAATCAAACGGATTGTTTATGTGCGGTGCAGTATATGAGGTTCTAGTTTCCCTAGTCGAAGCTGGGGTTTAGAATACAGGAGCAATTATCCCTCCGCTAAAAAGAAAAAAGGGAGAGTTCATGAATGGAGCTGAAACTGGAGTTTTAAAACCTTGATAATAAGGATTAGAGTTTTTGAACTGCACCCCTACATATGTGGGTGTTGGGCCTACATATGGAGTGGATGGAGGAATGTGCCCCCCATTCCAAGGAAAACCTTGGACAAAAGCCGAGGATCCTATACGACCTCTCTGAGCAATGTGTGTGAAGGAATTAGGAGCTATAGGTATACTAGGAATCCAAGTGATGATACAACCAGAAGCACTTGCTAAACTTGTGGGAGTCAGTGGTTGAACAACTCGGTTAGTTGGATTTAATGGTGTAGTAGGTATACTTATTCTAGGGGTACCTACTAGGGGAGGAAACACCCCTTTGGCGAAAGTGTCTAAGGTGGAAATAAAATAACTTTCTCCTGCAGTAGACATTATTCTGCCCAAAGGGACACCAATCACGTGTGGATTGAAAGGATGAACCTGAGTGATCAATGGATCGTTTAAGTTAGTTAGAGGTGAATAAAAATTCCTTGAAAACTTGTCAACCTGCAGATCTTCTATCTCAATTATGTTTAAATTACCACATATTTTAGTAAGCTCTGGTTCACCCAGAACTTCACTAACTCCTATCGGTTCAAAAGAATCGTTTGTGTCCAATCTTATCCTTTGAGTGGGAGGTGGAGGTTCCAAAGTAATAAGTGGTGGAAGGTTTTTCAACCTTCATAATCTTCTAACAGATTGGTCCTCCACAATTGTAAATTTGAATATTCACACCCTAAGGTCGGCTAAAACACAGACAAACCACAGGGTGATCACTACAAAATTTCCTAAAGTCTCAAAAATCACAAGGGGTATAAGGTATGCTATTTTGAAGAAAGCTGAGAGATGGTTTCATGGCATCCTTGAAGAGGTTCTTAGGCATAAGCAGAGGAATCACCCACTATCCTCCTACACTTTCAACAAGGGTCACCTTCCAAGCCCGTCCAAGGTGAACCAGAAATAGCCTTCCGGTTTACCTGTGTATAAACGCTAGATGCCCAAGAGACTAGAGGCTACCTTAACTATATCAACATTCTAGGGGGACAGTCGCAAGCCTGATTCATACACATGGGTAGGGTAGCAAATCCCGAAACTCTGTCTAGGATAGAATCCCCAAATGTGTAAAAACCTTGGTCTATATTTTGATAAGGAATCAGAGGGTTATCTCCTCAGTCCAATGCCTCCATGCGGCCTTGTGCTTAACTCCCATTTGAGAGGAGCTTCCCAAATTCTATCAACATCGAGAAGGATTTACCTATTGATTGGCCAACTATGTCTCAATTTAAGTACTTATGGGGAGCTTACACTTCCTATCCCACAAGTCTAGCCTAAGCTAGTAGGTGTATCACCCTATAAAACAAAAATTACTAATAAATTTTAAATTGTAGCGTTTGTTTTAATGGTTGTTCTTCGTCAGAGGGTGGTGGCGTGAATGACTATGATATTATAGACTCGATAAGAAAAGTAAAAAAGTTGCATAAAATGAATTCGAAAGCAAATTATAACTACTTAAAGCAATCTTTTTTTTCTTTCTTTTTTTGTAAATATGAACTAATGAAATTGCAACTAGGAAAGAGAAAACTAAGACTTATTTTTGTAATTTTTGAGATTTTATTCAAAAACTAAAAGTAAAACTACCATATGTGATTCAAATGCAAATGTTTCCAATGATTTTCTTTTCACTTTTCAAACTCTTCAAAAATTACTATGCACATAAATGTAAAAATTCTTGAGTATGCTTGAATAATTAGACTATATTATAAAGAAAGAAAAATGAAGTATAGCAAACTTATAAGAACCAAAGATCAACCACCTAAGAAAGAAACTTGGCGAACACCTAGCTTGGGAAGACACAATGAATGGAATCCACTGAAATCAATAAAAGGAAAGTGACAAATCGACACTACTTGGAAAAAGCACGGGGTACACAGTATCTAGAACCCTGATCATTGATTCAAATACATAGCACTTGGACCTATCACCAAACAAGATAATCCACCTCATATTGCTAAAAATAAAGAAAATCCAAACAACAAAAACTCAAGGGCTTACTGAAAAGCACAGAGTATGGTTGATAGGGATTTCAAACCTACATTGAAATGCCAGTACTAGAAGACCACAAAGCAAGGAAAAATCCAAAAAGTACAGCGACAAGCAACCCTACCCAAATTTTTGTTGCTAAGGTATGTATGCAACTGTCTAGTCGAGCATCCCGCGTACTGCACGCGACTATTCAATATAGACTGTGTAGCACAACAACCCGCATACAGGAGAATATTTTTTTCAAAAATGAAAAAAATTATAAGGGTCTCTAAAAAACTACTGCAAGTCCAAACCAAGACATAAAACCACACACTGAATTAAAGCAAAGACTAGGCAAGGATCTACAGGACTAACCCACAGCAGGCTAGACTCCCTAGTGGAGTCGCCAGTTCTGTTGTTCAAGATTAAGCACCCTTGTAACCTAGGGTATGGGGTTACCAACTTAGTACTAACCTTGCAGACAATCAACTTTAATAGAGAACATAAAGGAAATAGGAAGAAAGTCTTGAATTACCCGATTATCGACGGTTGATCCAAGCTTGATCTTCTTCTGTTCCTCTTCTCTCCAAAGCTTCCAGGGATGCACCTCCTTCACCTGTAAAGAGAAAATTATCTAAGTACAATCGTATTCATGTATATATAAGAGGTTAGATCAACAATATATATAGTACATAATAAAAAATATTCATTAACCATGATACATGAAAGAGACACAACACAATGTTGGAAGAATAATTCTCTTTATTAACAATCAGTGAATGTGATAAGAGTAGAACCCAAATTCTGAGACAAGGACTCCTCTACAACAAAAGGAATCTGAGGTCTATTGCTCCAATACTTCCTAATATATATCACCAGCATAAGTTTTCTCTCCCATCTTGATTAATTAATGCCCTCCCCAAGGCCTCTATTTATACTTTGGGAAATAGAGTAGTTTGGAACGTTGAGGAGGTTGAAATAGTTAGGATAGTTAATGATTAAGGCCCAACTAATATCCATTAATCGTATAATATATTTTTAATGTCGAATCAAGATGTACGTGACTATTAATATAGGAAACTCCTATATGACATGTGATTTGCTTAAAGGAAAACTGCGTATGCTGATGTACACGGGTTGCAATGTTGATAGTCACGTAGAGTACATGAGTTGTTAATGGAAATAGTCACATACATACGTGAGTTGCAATGAATATAGTTGTGTATGCAACTCAACACTTAGAAAAATAATATGGCAAGCTGGTTCAAGGGTCAATGCATCCCAAGTCATTCCCATCTATAGTGTTTTGGCAAACTTCAATCCTAAGATGTCCTTTTGTGTACCAACATAAGGAATGTCGGCACTTGGACAAAGAAGTGCCATTTCGGTTGATAACAGTCACCAAATGGCGAAGAGAAAAGACTTGGCATCCAATTTCGAATCATCATAAAGGAAATAATAAAATTGTTGATCGATGCACGCATGGTGGAGACAAACATATGTTAAAGCAAGATGGACAAATGAAGCATAACGGTGAAAGAAACAGGTTTCCTTGATGAAAAATTAGAATACTTGTCCTCAATGTGGAGATCATGTGCTTTCCCCTACTAAGAGTGCAACAGCTCTGGATAAAGATGGGAATTATTTTTGATATAAGAACCAGTAATGCATTTGCATTCCTCGACCAACCGATTGATGACAAGCACTCATGAAAATCAACTTGGTGTCATGGAATATGATGTCAGACTTAGGGGGGGGAATTATCCTAAATAATAAATGTTATTCGATTTTAGATCTAATGTCCTTTGCTTGATGGATATGGATTCCCTTGCTTCCATCTCTATTCACTTATGGATGGGCCACTGAATGGAAGTGCTTGTTTCTATCATTGGAAATTCATAAGCAGCATTACACCAGGTCAAATGGCGGTAACTTAAGGACTTTCCCATCAATTTGACCCCTTTTTACATGATACTAACTCTTTGATTTCAAATTTGTTATCCCTTTCAGACCGTAACTTACTGCATTGTTCATGTTTGGCATAATGGTCATGTTTTGGCAAGCTCCATGTTGGTAATATTCATAGAGCATAGACATATATGAAGAGGAAACTGATGTTAAGGCTCATATTCATTGATTTTCCTGTAGGATAGAGTCTTGTGATAGTCATAAATTTGGGGTTTCCTACCATGCTTTTAGATGGACATGATAGGTGGAAAATTATTAATGAGATAGAGAAGAGTGAAGGAATCACACACAATTTTCTTGAATGTCAGTGATTTTCGAAGAGGTAGTGAGAGTGGGTTTGAGTTTATATAAAGGGGAATGCTTTGGATAGTAAGAGTTATCAATGCAATTAGAAAAAGATAGTTTCCTACTCAAAAAGGTTATTCAAAGCAACAAGGAAAACCATGAAAAGTCAATAAAGCCATCCAAAAGGGAAGAAATGTCATGCTCAGTTTGCATGGATAACCTTTTTCATTTATGAGATTTCTTTCTTTTTCTAGCAGTAAAGGTGACTTGGTATAAACATATGAGATATGACTTTAAGTATTTTACAACATAGGCTAGTTTTATTTATATCATGTTTTCCTTGGAGTAGTTTTTGTGTTCCTACATTGTATCTCATGTTATTGTACATGACAGTTCCATTGACCTACTAACCTATTTATGGCCATTTATTGGACATTAAAAAAATTATCTTATATGATCTATGATGTTCCACAAAGTGGTTCTTCAACAGGAAGTCTTTTTCATTATAATACGGGATATAAAGATATTTGAAGCTACAATCTAGTCTTTTATTTATTTCTTGTTAATGTATACAACATCGAGTTACCTATGGTGGAGATTAAAAATCCATAGCAAAAACCATGATTTGCTACTCTTGTCACATCACACTTCGACGGTAGCTAAATTAATACCATTAAATTTAACAAATAGATACAATTACACAGGAAAACTTCAACCTTCCACATGTAAGTCTCATCATATGAAGAAAAAGGTAGGAGAGCCCACCGTATTCTTAATTTGAAATTGTTCTTGAGGTGTAATTCATATTCACATAGGGTTGATATCATACATTAAAATAAAGTTATTGGAGAATGAAGTTAAGGAGACTACCTTTATCATAAAGATATTTTATTAGCAATGTATATAACTGAGTTCCATGCACTGTAAATAGTTTATTTTGACTGGAGTCACCTCAAACTACTAGCCGAACATAGAACCTAATACCAATACACAGAGGACGAAAGTTAGATATAAAAAAAGATCATTATAAGGGAATTATAGATAATAATGGTAGTATATTGACACCATTATAAGCATGTAAATTATAACACAAGTAACATTCTAAATTTCACTTCATATATAGTATTGTCAATATTTACAAACAATACATAAAAAGGATTAATTTAGGAATTGAGAGGTATNGTGTGTGTGTGTGTGTGTGTGTGTGTGTGTGTGTGTGTGTGTTAGTGTTATAGTGGAGATTAAAACAAATATCTTATACATTTGATCCTAGAATCTTAGGACTTAAACTTACTTCTAAGTTTTCAAACTTACTTCTAGTGTATTGGTGGTAGAATTTCGAAAAACACTTCACATGCACATTGTCATAGCTTAATATCCAAGAAAAATGATATGGATGTGAAAGTTGGGTTTTCTATTTTTTCAAACACTTAGGTTACTGTCAATGTTTACTACATCTTCCTCTTATGAATTTCAAAACTTAATTTAAAATTTCCTCACCATACAATGTGAGTGCAACATAAATATTTGGCATTGATTCAAATAGTGATTACAACCACAAATTTTTCTATGAGGAAATATTTAAAAGTCACTGTTAAAAACAAATTTAAACTCAAAATTCAGATCTAATATTTCTCATAAAAATATGACCTGTACATTGCTCAACTGTAGTGCCTTTAGTCGGTAGAAGACTCCTCCAATTGTCATGATTTAGTGATGTACACTCCTGAAGAACAGTGAATACCTACAAGCTATAGCCACACCTCATACAAGGTTGTTTTCATGCTCAAGCTAGCAAAGATCAACACATCAATGAAGGGAAGAAAACATCATTTCTCAAACTGGTCATTAGCTTTTAGTAATAGGCTAGGAAAAACTAATTAAGTCATTAAATCCTATAATAAAGGTTGCAACCACACCTCATAGAAGTTTGTTTGCATGCTCAGGCTAGTAAAGTTCAACACATCAATGAAGGGAAGAAAAAAACGTTTCTCAAATATGTCATTAGCTTTTAGTACTAGTATGGTAGCAATTAATTAAGCCATTAAATCCTATAATAATCATATCAATCATCCAACCCATCTTATTTTAGGCTGTTGGATTTCTAGATCTGCTCTTAGTTCTACTTGAAGAGAAGTCAAATAATGTTGGACACCACTGAAGAACTCTGTGAAAATGAAGCTAGTTTGGTTGAATCCATGCAACATAGGTGGTAATAGCCTCCAAATGTCCTTGTACTAAAACCCTTTCTCTTTCTATTTTTAATTTTCAAAGACATTCATAATCTTACCATGTTTCTCAAATCCAATCCATCATTTGACTCCCTATCCTTATTTACATCTTTGCATGAGGAATGCATCTTAAGCCTTATTTTGTCTAGCTATATTTATTATTTGGTAAGCCAAATTTACAATTCACTTGACCACTCAAACTTAGTATTCCCTAGTTCTACAAAGTAAAAAATACTTTGATCAATCTATTGTTCTACCATGGTCGAAAAGCCTAGTCTAATCAATTTGACTTATCTTTACATGAACATGAAAGAATTGTTACTAAGATTACTAATCCAAGAAAATATCCCAAGTTGACTTTACTCATGCTAATCTCATCAAGATTGAATACTAATCCAACCTCCCCTTTGCATTGCCAAGTTTTCTTTGATATGCTTATACTTTTATTCTCTAAAACGATGTTTGCTGGAACAGTTATTTTGACATGTTTTTTTATGTAAGAGAGAGATATATTTCCTATTGCATGACTTCATTCAATTCAAGGGAAGGATCGGTGGTACTAGTACAGTGTATAAGTCAGAGGAGGTCGGGATCTAATAGATATACCAATATCATTAGAAAGAGAATTTCTTGTTTGGGGATGAATAGAAGGAACATATAAACACCACCAGTATTCCACATAAAAAGTAGTGTTGAGAAATTATTTATAGCAGGTTTTGATAGTTCTTAAAATATTTCCTTCAAGATGAATTCATGGGGTTTAATTTACCTCTAAAAAGAATAGCTACAAGAAGTGAATATTTAGCAATTTCCTGTGCATGAAAGTGGTAAACAACAGTAGTCACATGCATAGTGGTTGTGGATTGAAGGTTTATCTAGTAGTTCAACTGTCAGGAAAATCAGTTTTGTTATCAAATTGCATGAAACAACAAGCTGAGATATATGAATTTAACGTTAGTAACTACCGATGGTATTATTATGGGAAAATGATCAAGTTCAACCTCCTATGGATTACACATAGAAATAAATTCATTTCTATTTAATTTCATGCTAATAATTATTGGTGATGTTGCTTGAGGAAAATAGGACCATTTATGCCACTATAATCCCACCAAACAGTAGCTTTTATTCCATTAAAATATCAATCAAACAGCAAGCAAATACAATTGGAAGGCATACAAAGCTTGAAAAATTAAGTATGCTTTCTTCCCCTTTTCTACAGTTAGTTAGGGAGATATGTGAATAATGGAGTATATCCAATATATGTACAAAGTGGGAGTATGAAAGAAAGTCCTATATCAATTCTATATAAGAAAAATAAACAAATAAAGATACCCAGATAAAAATACAAAGCTAGCAATCTAGTTAAAAGCTAGGTGTTTAGCTAAAAGAGAATATAAGAGGAGGTGTAGGTCTGAGAGAGATGTTCAAAACTGAAAGCTAGGTGTTGAATAAAACAGACAATGTCAAGAGGCACTGGAGCTAGCTGATGAGGACATGTGAGGGGATCAAGAGGAAGTCTCCACATTGGAGTCATCAGTAACTATAAAAGGGATGATCCGTTGGTTTACAACATCCTTTCTGTAATGACCAGGGTTGAGAAGGATTGGTAGCATGAGGGCCTGTTGGAACACCGTTGAAAGTTTTCTATAATAAGGAAGCAAATGCAAACCATAATGTCACCTTTTTTATTAGAGGTTTCCTAGATCTAAACCCTGTGAATTTTCAGCCTTAGAGAAGTTGCGAAATAGTGTATGAAACAACAGCAAAAAGAGTACAATATTTCACTCCCAAATAGTCCAAACTTCTAGGCTATCCAAGGATAAAATATACCGAACAACTTGATTTAGTTCCAACACTCTGTGTAACTCATCGCACATAAACCATATCTAAAAATCCACTTTTACAACACTTATAACAGCAATTAACCAACATGTATAGAAACATCAAAACAACCCTTAGATTCCTTAATGATTATGTGAAATCACTTCACAGTTTTCCTTTTACTTATATCAAATAATTAAGACATATAGTTGTAAATAACAATGCAGCATGAACATCTATGCCTTAAAATCAAATCTGCAAATTGCACAAAGTTTTGGCAGCTGAAAACTTCATTAATATGCTCAAGATGAATTACGTTTACATACCATGGCCTTCAATATGCAGTCTACTTAAAATGAGGAAAATTGATGAGGTTGTGTACCATTATACCTCCATAATGAAAGCAATTACTGCTAGCTGAAACAGGCTAAAAAGCACACATCAGTTGTGAGTAACTTAAAATGTCCATTGCAAGTAGAAAGTTTCTAGTTGCATGAAAATGAATATCAATATCAAGAAGAAATGGCTCCCAAGAAAAAAAGGCATAGTTGAACATTTAAAAAGTAGAGTTGAAAGACAAAACATCAATTACAATGGCAGGCATGCATAAATTATAGCCCAATTGGTTGGACCATCCTTGAAAGGCATGTTGCAAATGGGAATTCCATGATATCTAGTCTGGTCAAGTCCGTTGAAGTTAGCGTGTGTGTGTTTGTGTTCATCCCCAAGGATTAGCTCAATTGGATTGTCCATTCTTCGAAGGAATGAGTCCCTTAAGGTTAGTGTCTCTTCCAGGTAGAAATTGACACTATCCTCCATCTATATATTCAAAGGAAAGAGGGAATGCCATGAATTTTTCCTTCAAATATTCATTTTTTATTTTGGATCTTCTTATAAAGATCTGCGTCCTTGTTTAAAGGAATTTTTTAACACTAGCATCTCAAGCAATTACCATGGGCTCATCTTGACATCTTAACATGGTAAGAGAGACCTCAGTAACCAAGTGAGATAGTGGTGTTCAAGAACACCTTTAAACAATGAAGCACCTATTTGTAAGAATATTCCAAAGATAACAATGCATTCTATGTGCAATATGTGCATCAAATGAGTTTAGAGCGTCACCAATATATAGGTTTTGAGTTTAACCCTAAGACCCCAAAGGGTGAAGTTGGGATAACCATTAATGTGATCTAACCATATATGAATCAGTCTTAAAGGTCCAATAAACCCCTCAAGTTAGGCTTACATCAAATATTTTAACATCCTCCTTTCAACATAACTTGGAGAAAATATGAAGGTTTCATTATCTCAAAACCACCCCTTAATAATATCTTCTTGCAGCAAACAACATTAATCCAACATGTCTTATAAAAATTCTAAAGATATCACACCTCCCATCACCCCACCCCACTCAAAGTTTCAAACACAATTGGGCTTGGAATATTGACAACGAAAATACTTGACCATGATAAGGTACAACAAAACAATTATGGTATTACCTCTACAACATCCTCACCCTATCCTATTCAAAACATAGTGAAGCGAACTTGTGCAACAAGTCTTACAACAAATTAGATAAGATAAGTTTATTAAAGTCCTACGAATGACCAAAACTAGGTCAATAGGATTGTGCAATAGAAAAGTATCAATAAAAAGGAGTGATAAGTGTCAGTTAATCATAAGCAAATAAACATATTATAAGCAATATAAGGAATTATATAAGTTCAATAATTTCACTACTATTTTGAGTTACATTCGAATATGGAAACTACAACATTCACATTGACACAGAGAAGACAAACTAATTCATTATTGTGGACATGCCACATTATCATTTCCAATGTTGAAATGGCTAATGAGAAGAAAATTTATTCATATGTTGGGGCATCCCTCCCTTACCCTAAGACTTCAATCTATCAGCATTAGGTTAGTTCCATGAGACTCAACTAACCCAACTTCATATAGGTTAAAGGATAGAACATTGAACTGGAAAAGACCCTAAACAAGATCATCCCATACAAGTAAACATGCAAGTCAACAAAAACATGCTAGTCAAGTAACCATTATGAACAAAGTGTCATGAACCATGCCAGGCTAAACATGAAAGTCAAGTAAACATGAAATCCTAAACATCACATACAATTAAACATGCAAGTCAATGTATCATAATAAAGCAACAAAACGTCATACTATGCTCATTTACATCAACTCATTGTCAAAGGTAGGTTACCTGGATTTCTAAATTGTATGTGGTCATGCATCTCATGTGTCTCATTGTTTTGTAGGAGAGGAAGGTCATAATCATCATCCCAGGATAAGGAAGGTCATCTGTTCATATCATCTTCCTCAGGTTAACCCAGCAAGGGGTGGCCAAGCCCTTGACAATAACCATATTCCTCGAAAGATGTCACACATATTCAATAATAAGCTCTGCAACAAAGTGAAGAAACATTTCCCAGAAAATTTCAAAAAGCACAAACATAATAATATTAATTGTTCTAATGAGAACAACAATATCAGACATAGAGGTACATAACATACAAATGTGAAACCTAAAGTGAACCTAAATTCTAAAATATCACCATGCAATGACTCGTTCAATAAACTTGTTACAAAACTGAAAATAGTTCATGCCTTCACTCAGTCAAATACAAAAGACTAGATGTTTACAATTACATTTTTCTATTCTTTTGTTTTTTTCTCATAAATTGTAAGAAGGGGACTCCATCTTCGGTGTCTCACCTCGTTGTATTTGTTGTGCCCTCTTTTTCCGTTGATTGTGTGGATATGCACCCCCGCAGCATACTTCTCGTACATCGATTAGGAGGGGGTAGAGATGGATGGACAGGGGCATCATCAACAAAAAAAAAGGATTGTTATATAGATATAAGTGAAAAGTTATTATTGATATATGTTTCTCATTATTTTCAATTTCATTACAATGATCTTTACCTGCTAGCTGAGTAGCTGAGTCAACTAAAGTGTTCATTGGCTATGCCATTTGTTCCTCTTCCGTTTGAGTAGCTGATTCAAGTGGAGTGTTCATTGGCTCTACCATTAATAGAAAAATACCAGTTATGTATTTAAAACCATATTGAATACATATGTTTTATAGCATACATACCAAAATGTATAGGCAACTCACCACCATTGCGTGGTACCAGTTCTTTACTACTACCGTCACTGCTTTTGTAGGTGTCACCCTGAAAAGAAAAGAAAAAGACATTCATTTTTCATTGTAATCATTCATGGATAGATTACGCAAGTTCATTATAATGGTGTCCTTAATGATTTTATTTACCTCTGAGTGAATAAATGGGGAAGATAGGGTTTTCCCCAATCTTTTTCGATGTTCCAGCACATGTGCTCAACACTAGATATCATCACTCATGTGCTTTAGGGTCCACGCCCAAGACATTATAGAACTTAATCATGTAGTAAGTATTATGCACATTCTATAACAATAATCATATTAGTATATGAATTATAAGTTAAACCACAAAATATAGTGAGTATATTGTCCTACGACAATACTCTCGTTTATTAGGGTCCATGCCCAACATATACAATCACAAACATGCTAACTAAAACATATACATTGGCTTACACCCAATATATATAAAAAATCATCACACTCATGTGTAGTGGGTTCTTACGCCCAATATACAAAACATAAACATCAAATCAACATCATACGCAATGGGACTTATGCCCATTAGTGTTAGGTCAAAACTCGGGATATTACATGCATTTTAATTTTCTTCCATCCAAACTAGCTGCAGAACCGTGTCCATCTCGTAAAACAAAAACACATTATGTTGAAATCTAAACAAAATTAGCACGCGCTGACCATGGAATTGGGTCCAAGAATGCATTAGCCCTTTTCTCTTATTTGCCATTGATTTGGGGCTCTTTCCTTCCAAAAATAAAATTTTCTCAATCATAGTTATGATTTATGCATGCTTAAAATTGTAACAATATCCCACTTTTTATGCATACTTTAAATGGTAAGCATATCCCATATGCTTTAAATGATGATGATGATGAACATAGTTGACAATGACAGTGATGATGTTTGTTATGATGACGATGGGAAATGATGTTGATTATGATTATGATCGTCATAATCATCATTCATGTCATCTTTGTCACCATTTCCCTTGACATCATCATCATCATGATTATTTCCATTGCCATCATTTATTCACCATTAACTTTGATATAATAAATAACATCTACCAAAAATATGTGATTAGTGGAAAAGGGTCATGGAGGACACATTGTAATGTCCCCAAAAATTGAAAATATTTTTTTTTTTTATAGGCTAGTGAAAACCACCCAAAGGGGATCATTATTACTCGTGCAGAAACATAGGTGCTACTTATACTTCTGATCTCTTCAGAATCTTCTCACTGTCTTGCTAATCCCTCATCCATGCAGTGACTGTTAGTTCATTTACTTCTTATGTCTTAATTCTATTATTGAAACTATAGATATATCTTAGGTATTACTGTCGGTGAATTAAAGAATTGTATCCATCATTGTTTTTCTCTTCCACGTGATATATATTAAACTATTGATATATCTTAATTCTCTTGGTTAATTAATTTCTCGTCTCTTGTTTCCATTTTGCAGGTCCTCCTTGGTTACGATATTTGAAATTTACACTTGTTCTTCCTAGCGAGGACATCATGGCATATTACATTCTCCATGATTCCTAAATACTACAAAACCTAGACTACAACCTATGCACAAACTCTACCTAAATGAAATAGAAAAAAGGGCATGTGACAACATAAACTTTGATGCTAAGGGAAATAACATTGTAAACACTATACCATAGTGTTAATGTATGATCATACTATAAGGTTGGGAGACTATGGTATAAATACTATGCCATTAGGATTAAGCCTCCTGTGACATTGGAAGGTGACGAAAACTATCGGATAGAGGGTTTTAAGCTTATGACTTGGTTGGTATATAATACAATGTCGATCCCATAAGTAGTGGTGAGTTTTTATGGATGCATTAATGGCCACCAGCTGGTGCCATTAATGACATCAGGGTTGGTGAAAATGCTTGGCAAAGGGTTTGGGCATTTGCTATTTGTGCATTATGCAGTTTTGGCATTGGGGTTTCATGCGGTCTCTATGCATTTGGAGACAGAAGGTGACACCCATCGATTAGCAGGTGAGGTGGACCAGACTCTATGTTAACGCATTACTTCGTTGTTTTCTCCATGGTATGGTCATGCTTCTCATGACATTGGTTATTTGTCTGTAGGTGAGAAAGAAGGCGCTCTGAGGTTTTAGATGGTACTTGTTGACTTTGCCTTCGATATTTATAATGTAGGTTTATTTGGTTTTAAAGGACTCTCATTGGTAGGTTTGGCATTTTTGGGTCATGGATGCACCATTACTTCTAATGGTGCCATAGCTCACAACTTTGCCATTTAATATTTTTAATAGTTTGACTGGTGTAAAAGAGGATTCATGCCTCACTGTGTAAATACATTGCACGTTGGATTTTATGTAAAGACTGTAATGTGTTTTGGTATATATGATTTCATTCAGCGTTTAAAATAGATTTTACTGTGTAAAATCAAGATTGTGTGGTTATTTAAATGTTGCATTTTAGAAATTTTCACTTGCTCAGTTCAATTCATGGCTTTTAGCTTGTGGAATTTACTCTGTGTATATTTGATAGTTGGTTTTTGGAAGTATGCAGAGCACTCTGTTTGAATCGTTTGTATTTTAAGTTTGTGAACACTGTTAGAGCTTGGGGCATTATGCCATTGGCTGCACCATTATAGCAATGGTGTCATAGCCAATTGGCTTGCCACCATATGCTCTGCGTTAGCGTTAAAAGGAGTCTGTGCTTTTAAACAGAGTATTGAACTTTTGGTTTTGTAATTGCTCAGCATGGGTGCATGCCATGACATGAATGGCATGTGCCTCTCCCAACGAATGCTATAGATTTAGTTGGATTTTTAATTTGTAATTTGTTTAAAAGGCATGGCCGTAACAGTCAAGGTTATGGAAACCCACGATATCGATTTGGTTATTATAGCATGACTATGTGATTATATTTGAAACTTAGCTGAGGCCGTAGCTAGGGTCTTTACAACCTCACTCTTATCCTATGTGTTGTTATTTATATGCAATTTGGTGCAACTTAAAATGCATCCTGCATATATTAGATATATAGCATGGACTATATAAAGATGGTTATGCAATTTGCTTATTGTTTGTGTATAAAATGCTTATGGTTTTCTATTAATGTTTTTGCTTTGAGTATGGACCATCCATAAGATTTGATGTTGCGGCCTCTGTTGTCAAAATGGGTTTTGGTTATAAATTGTTTGATGTAATGCGACGGTTGTGTGTAGATTTATATGGGACCTTTAAAAACTTTATGTTTTTATAAAGGATGACTGTAATGATAGGACTGTAGATTAAACATTTGATTTATGTAAATGGATGCGATTATTGACTTAGCGATTTGGACTGTGGAATTTATATAGTAAGACAGAGGTTTGATATTGGACCACATGGATGGTAATGATGCCTCCTGTGTTTGGTTATTTATGATTATGTTGATTTAATGGAATGTTATGATATTTAATTTGTACTTATTGAGACAGACCTTGAAGGTCTTTAATGAGTTGTTATCTTAGATTTAGTTTTTGTGTGTACTTAATTAATTTAGTTTAGAATATTTAAATTCTGTAATTTAGTTTATAAATAAAATAAATAATAAATTAATTATAAAATTATTTTAATACTATTATATATGTATTTATATATATATATATATTCAACCTATACTTCTGAATGAATTTTGAATGTAAAACAACCCTCTGCTGACAAATGAAATATGTGTGCAGAGTAATGCAACATGTAGAACAATAATATGCTAACTAAGCATGGAAATAAGCATGGAAATAATATAGAAATAAACTCAAAAGTACAAACCCTGGTGATGTACAGCATATAATAAAAATTCTATAGCCTATGATTAGTAAATTGCAAATACAAACCCTAGCAGATTGTTATCCATAAAACTTAACCATTAGGGTTAAAAATTCATTGCAGCCATTACTTAACATAAACAGTAATGAAACTTTAGGAAATAAATAGAATATTCCTTTAAGGGTTTCATCCCTGAATTTGGAGCTTTGTTAATGGCTACACCTACACACTTAAATAGCCAGCATTAACAATTCAATGTAGATCTGACCTCTGTTTGATGACCAAATCACTTGGGAACTACCACGTTCCTCCCAACCATGACCCAGAACCATTCCTGTTTCTAATTTGGATCCCCCCAAGCTGGACTCCAACATGCAAGTAGCTTACAGCTCCTAAGGTAGGGTTTCCTAACTCTTAATCAGTTATGAATCAATCCTCTTTTCCTTGCATGAAAAGTTCTCCAAGAAAACACTTGAGAGAAAAATAGGCAGAATAATAATTCTCTTAGATGAAAAATTAGAACCCCAAGCCTTTGCTTGGCTTGAGTCTTTATAGACAAAATTTTCAGTCGAAGGGGCAGTTAAATCAAGAATTTCTTGATTTCTTGATTTAACCCTTTTTAATTTACTGGGGTAATTTTTCAATTCTTAACCTAGTAACTTTTAACTAGTTCCTTGTTAGTCTTTCATAGATATTTCACTATTTATTAATCCTTAAATAATAAATAATAACTGGTGGATCTTCTCTTCTTTCTTTATTCAATTATATAATTAATCGTAATTAATTATTTATACATACTATGTACAAAATACATAGTATTAAAATACTTGTTAACACTAGTCTTTGGGCATCATGTGCATGATCGCTAGACTTAACGACACTTCTTTATGAATGTCAAGTAGATAGATGGATGAGGTCTACTAGGCTAGGAAACTCTAAACATCCTTAAACATCCTTGCATGTTGGATTTACCTCGTATAACGTGGTAGTTATTTCGTACTTGATGAGAATACATAAATTCAAAATTTCATTTAATCACTTAAAAATAAGTATGATGATATCAATATTATTCTCGAGTTGTTTTCACTTGGAGGTGATTTTAATCTTTTCAGTAACCCCTAGCGCTTACCATAGACCATACTCAACACTTATAATAGGGAGTTACAAACATAGTGCAATTCCAAAGCTCTTGCTCAACACTAAATGCTAGGATGTACTTGTATGATATACCTAGGGATACAATGACCAAGGATTTGATGCTCGAGAACTTATGCTCAACATAATTGTAAGTAATCATGTGATCCAGAGCCTCTCACTCAACACAATACATCTCATTGATCATGTGCTTCAGGGTCCATGCCCAACACAAAACATTTAATCAATCATGTGTTTCAGGTTACGCCCAACACAACCAACATATATATACATATATATATCATCAACAATTGGCTTATTCCCAATATAAAAAATAATCATCATGTTCATATGCAGTGGGATCTTCGAACCAATATAAAATAAGACATCATTATAATCATCATGATCAATAGGCTCATGCCTATAAATAGTAGGTCCAAAATTCGAGATATTGCACACATACAATTTATGAATGAGAAATAACAACTTTATTTTTTAAGATGATCAAAATCATCATTCTCATTGTATTCATCATCATTTTCATTATCATCGTCTCCATCATCATCATTGATTTCATTTCCATAACAATCATCATCAATGTTGTCATTGTCATTATCATCATCATCATCATCATCATAATTGTTATAGTTCTCATCATTATAAACAACATTATCATGATCATCATAGCAACCCTAAATATCATAATAATTGTTAAAATATTGTAACTTCGAAGAATTTTCTATATGTATATTTTGTGGTCCTCGATGTTCCTATCGGGAGAACTACTTGTATTACTTTGTACCCCGATGCTCCTAATCGGAAGAACTAACAAGAGTCATGAGGTAGTACCCTCTAATTGTAAAGGTGGGTCTTTAACACCCTAGTGTGGTTACTTGAGCCTACATGTGTAACTAGACCCTACATGATTTAACTCGAGCCTACATGTCAGATGAGTCAACTTAAGTGAACAAATGAATATAAATAGAGGTGTAGCGCTCCTCATTTGGAACACACACACTCACTTGAGCAGCGCACTTATGGGGGAAAGAAGTAGCTGGAGAAGGAGGAGGATCAGTTTTTTGATCTCCTTGTTGGTTTTACCTTTTTACCTTTTTGGGGAATCTATATTGAGGAAGCTTTTGCTGGGTTTTTCCCTTTAGGGTTTTCCCAGGATAAATCTGTGTTGTTCTTGTGATACTGTTTCTTTCAGTGATCCTGTTTATATGCTTTTGTTATGGAAAGAAAATGAAATACTGATGTTTTAGCTAAGCATATAAAAAATTCAACATGGTATCAAAGCTAACCTAAACAGGACAACTTTCACAAGGTGAAATAGCTCTCTCTCTCTCTCCTTAGAAGAAATTAGGGTATTCGGAAAAAATTTTGAGTCTTGGAAAACTGATTGCATGGAAAGTTGTGCCCTCCCAGAGCACATCTTTTGAGCCTGGAATCACAGTTTTTGGATGTGTGAGACTTCGAAAAATTCAAACCCTAGTTTGGCAACTATTCCAAAAAACTGCAGAAGCTGAATCTTGCAAGTCTGATTTGAAAGGTGAAGAATTTAAATCTCCAAAATCCAAGCACATAGGTCAGCTCACCTATTTCAAGCACATCTTATGAATAAGTCTTAGAACTTGAAGAAGCTGAAGCCAAGGAGAAGCATAGAAAGGACATGACCAGGGCTCAAAGGATTATTGTTGACTCTATCAAAGATCACTTGATTCCTTAAGTGTCTTCCAAGAAGACTCCAAAAGAAATGTTTGATGCCTGATCCAGAATGTTTGAAGGAAGGAACATTAACATGAAGATGAATCTAAGAGCTCAACTAAAGAGCACCAAGATGATTCATGGAGAAACCATCCAAGATTACTTCACAAAGGTTTCTCATATCAAAGAGAAACTAGAAGCTATTGGAGATAAGCTTGATGAAGATGAACTAGTTATGACTGCTCTCAATGGTCTCACTAGACCCTGGGATTCCTTCATCCAAATGATGTGTGCCAAAAAAGAAAGCATGAAGTTTGATGTGGTATGGGAAGATTGCATTCAGGAAGAGACAAGAGTGGAAAATAGAGAAGCCTTACTAAAAGAAGATGATCAAGCCCTAGCCACTCACACCAAGAGAAGAAGAGGTCAATCAAATTTCAAGAGGAGAAGTTTCAGGGATTCTCAACCTCCTAGAAGAATCCAAAGGGTAAGAGAAACTCCTCCAAGAAGAGACTACTCTAATTTTCAACGTTTTCATTGTGACAAGATAGGACACATTGCTAGGAATTGTCCCATGAAGAAGCAAGAATACAAGAAGATGATCAACAACAAAAGATATCATGCTCATATAGCTGAAGATGAAAATGAAGAAGAAGAAGAAGAAGAAGGACCTCCAAGAAATCAATCAAGAGAATAAGATGCAGAAGAGTATGTACTATTCTTTGCACTCTCTGGGTCTATAACACATGGAGAAGACACTTGGCTCATTGATAGTGGTGCTTCAAAGCACATGACGGGACAAAAGAAAACTCTATCCAAACTCGAAGAAAGAAGCTCTCCTCAGAAATTTTCCCTAGGAGATGACTATCAATATCCAATAAAAGGAGTTGGTGAAGCTAGCTACAAACTTGATTCAGGTAATCCTCTAAAGATGAAAGATGTATTGTATGTACCTGGTCTAAAGAAGAACTTACTTTCTATCTCAGCGTTAGATAAGAAAGGATTTAGAGTTGCTTTCATAGATGGCCAAGTACTCATGTGGCCCAAAGGAAAGAATCTTGAAGATGCTATCATCATTGGTGAAGAAGAAGGAGGATTATATAAACTCAAAGGGCACTCAGAAATAGCCCTTGTTCATGAGTCCACTGGCCCTAGTGAACTATGGCATAGAAGGCTTGCCCACATTAATTACAAAGCTATAACTCATGTAAATAAGGTACTGACGAGATTACCAAATATGAAGATCAAGCATGAAGGCA
Organism: Pseudotsuga menziesii; assembly: GCA_001517045.1. Lineage (NCBI taxonomy): Eukaryota > Viridiplantae > Streptophyta > Pinopsida > Pinales > Pinaceae > Pseudotsuga > Pseudotsuga menziesii. Next base: position 82,463 of record LPNX010821855.1, on the reverse strand, counting down.
TTTGCAAAGGATGTGCGAAGGGAAAGAACATGAAGAACCCATTTCCGAAAAGTGAAACTAAAACAAAAGGTACGTTGGAATTAATTCATTCAGATGTTTGTGGTCCAATGTCTTCTATATCCTTAAGTGTTTTTGAATATTATATCACATTTATTGATGGCTTTTCAAGAAAGACTCAGATATACTTCTTGAAAGCAAAGAGTGAAGTGTTTGAGAAATTCAAAGAGTTCAAGGCCTTGATAGAGAATCTTTCAGAAAAGAAAATAAAGACACTCCGTTCAGACAATGGAGGAGAATACACCTTAAAAGAGTTTGAGACTTTTTGCAAAGATGTCAGAATCAAGAGGAAACTAACCACTCCCTACAATCCTCAACAGAATGGGGTTGTAGAAATAAAGAACAGAACCATCATGGAGGCAGTGAAGACAATGATATATGATCAAGATCTTCCAATGCATCTATGGGCAGAGTAGCAAGAACTACTGTGTATGTACAGAATAGAGTATCTCATAGTGCTCTTGGGTTCAAAATCCCAGAAGAGATGTTCACGGGAAAGAAGCCTGAAGTAAGTCATCTCAAGATATTTGGTTGCCCAGTATATATTCATATACCAAAGGAGAAAAGAACCAAGTTGGACCCTTCTGGAAAGAAGGGGATATTTGTTGGATATTGTGAAGTATCCAAAGCATTCAGAATTTACATTCCTAGATTTCATCACATAGAAATTAGTCAAGATGTAACATTCGATGAAGAGGTGGCACTCAAGAGATCCAGGAAATGCCAATATGAGGAAGTATATGAATAAGAGACATCTCCCATAAATAAAGAAACTACATGTCTCCCTGAAGATGAAGCTCCTGAAGAACATGACATGGCAGAACCTCAAAAACCTCCTATGATGGAGATTTCAAGAAAGAGACAGCCTGCCTGGACAAGAGAAATTATATCAGAGGCAGAAAAATATGGAGCACCTGAAGGCTCCACAAGGGAAAGAAAGAAACCTAAGACTTTCTCCAACTATGTAGCCTTGATGTGTGACCTTGTAGATCAAGAACCTACAAACTACGAAGAAGCAGTTCAAAAGAAAGAATGGGAAAAAGCGATGACTGAAGAGTACCAGTCAATAATGAAGAATGATGTGTGTGATATTGTTCCCAAATGAAAAGGAAAGAGTATAGTATCCTCCAAATGGATATTTAAAATAAAGAATGTGGCTGATGGAAGTATCAAGAAGTATAAAGCAAGATTTGTGGCCAGAGGTTTCTCTTAGAAAGAGGGAATTGATTATGAAGAGACATTTGTCCCAGTACCACAGTATACCTCGATTAGGGCCATCATGGCACTTGCATCCATGATGAAGTGGGACTTACACCAAATGGATTTGCAAGATAAAATATGTTGCTGATAGAAGTAAGGAAATACTTGTGGCTAGAGGGAATTAATTCTGAAGAGACACTTACTCCAGGAAGTAAGGTACATGATGAAGTAAAGACAAGCCTTCCTTAATGGTATGATTGAGGAAGAGTTTTACATCAAACACTCACAAGGATTTGAAGTTGAAGACAGATGGAATCATGTATGCAAGTTGAAGAAGGCCCTCTATGGGCTGAAGCAAGCTCTCAGAGCTTGGTATGGAAGAATAGATAGTTTCCTGTCGAACATGGGCTTTATCAAGAGTAAAAGCTGATCCTAAGCTTTACCTCAAGGTTGTAGATGATGAACCTGTCATATTGTTATTATATGTGGATGACTTATTCTTGACAGGGAATGAGAAACAGATTGTGGAAAGCAAGAAGAAACTAGCAGAACAATTTGAGATGAAAGACCCTGGGTTAATACATTATTTCCTAGGTCTGGAAGTATGGAAAAGTTCAGAAGGAATCTTTCTCAACCAGGGAAAGCATGCGGTAGATATTTTAAGAGATTCAATATGTTGGAATGGAAAGCCATGGCCACACCCATGGACTCCAACTTGAAGCTGTTAGCTGATGACTCATCAGAGTTAGTGGATGTGATTCACTACCAATAGATTATTGGGTCATTGTTGTACTTAACAAATACAAGACTAGACATTTGTTTTGCTGTGAACACCTTGAGTCAATTTCTAGCTCAACCAAGGTGGCTTCACCTAGTAGCTGCAAAACATGTGATGAGATATATGGAAGGGACTATAGACTTTGGTCTATACTATGATGGTAGCCATGAGTATAGGTTGTATGGCTACATAGATGTAGATTGGGATGGAAGTATCTCAGATATAAAAAGCACATCAGGTGGATGTTATAGTGTGGGATCTGCTATGATTTCATGGTTTAGCAGAAAGCAGTCTAGTGTTGCTCTAAGTACAGCTGAAGCAGAATATATAGCATCTTTCTCTACTTGTTGTGAATCCATATGGCTTCAGAAGCTGATGTCAGGATTATTCAACCTAGAGTTGGATACTACCGTGATTATATGTGACAATCAAAGTTGTATAAAAATGACAGAGAACCCAGTATTCCATGACAGATCGAAGCATATAGAAATAAGGTATTTATACATTCTAGATATGATGCAGAAGGGAGCCATAAAGCTCCAATATGTAAGTACTGATGAACAAGTTGCTGATGTGCTGATGAAGCCTCTGTCCCAAGTAAAGTTCGAACACTTTCGAGACAAGCTTGGTGTGGTTCGGAAAGACCTTCCCTGAAAGGGGGAGTAGTGATGTTGTAGTGGGATTGTATCATCCCTGGGCACTTGCCCTAAAGTGATCCAGAGACCTCAGTCCTTGAGAATGAAGAGGGATTGTATCATCCCGTGAACTTTAGTTCAGAATGGATCCGATGATTTCGGTCTTTGAGATGGTTGTAGGATTGTATCATCCGTGAACCTCAGTTCAGAATGGATCCGGTGACTTCGGTCATCGAGATGGTTGTAGGATTGTATCATCTGTGAACCTCGGTTCAGAATGGATCCAGTGACTTCAGTCATCGAGATGGTTGTAGGATTGTATCATCCGTGAACCTCGGTTTAGAATGGATCCGATGACTTCGGTCATCGAGATGGTTGTAGGATTGTATCATCCATGAACCTCAGTTCAGAATGGATCCAGTGACTTCGATCATCGAGATGGTTGTAGGATTGTATCATCCGTGAAACTCGGTTCAGAATGGATCTAGTGATTTCGGTCATCGAGATGGTTGTAGGATTGTATCATCTGTGAATCTCGGTTCATAATGGATTCGGTGATTTTGGTCATTGATATCGTTGTAGGATTGTATCATCCATGAACCTCGGTTCAAAATGGATCCGGTGATTTCAGTCATCGATATGGTTGTAGGATTGCATCATCTGTGAACCTCGGTTCAGAATGGATCCTTTGACTTGAGTCATCGAGATGGTAGGATTGTATCATCCTTGAACCTCGATTCAGAATGGATCCGGTGACTTCGGTACTCGAGAACGTGATAGGATTACATCATCCCTGGACTTAGTCCTAAACTGATAGGGATTGATTATCCCGTAATCAATCCGGTGACTTCGGTTGTCGATAAATAGATGATGATGATATTCCTGATCGAAATATCAGAGTGTGATGATGATGATGTTCCTGATCAAAAGATCAGAGTATGATGATGATGATGTTCCTGATCGAAAGATCAGAGTGTGATGAAGATGATGATCCTGATCGAAAGATTAAAATTTGATGATGATGATGTTGTGATGATGATGATATTCCTGATCGAAATATTAGAGTGTGATGATGATGTTCCTAATCGAAAGATCAGAATTTGATGATGATGATGTTGTGATGATGATGATATTCCTGATCGAAAGATCAGAGTGTGATGATGGTCATGTTCCTGATCGAAAGATTAGAATTTGATTATGATGATGTTGATGATGATGTTCCTGATTGAAAAGATTGACATTTGATGATGATGATGTTTTGATGATGACGATGTTTTTATGATAATATTTCTAATCGAAAGATCAGAATGTGATGATGATGATGATGCTTTTGATGTTTTGATGATGATGATGGTTTGATGATGATGACTCTAATCGAAAGATCAGAATATGATGAAAATGTTGTTGCTGATCAAAATATCAAAGGGTTCAAGATGATGTTGCTGATCAAAAGGTCAAAGTGCTAAATATGATGTTGTTGATCGGAAGGTCAAAATGCTGAAGATGATGTTGCTGATCAAAGTGCTAAAGATGATGTTGCTGATCGAAAGATCAAAGAGCTGAAGATGATGTTGCTGATTGAAATATCAAAGTGCTAAAGATGATGTTGTTGATCGAAAGGTCAAAGTTGAAGATGTTATTGCTGATCAAAAGGTCAAAGTGCTAATGCTAAGTAAAGAGTTGCTGACGTTGAATATTGAAGACGAAGACTATATAATCTTGAAAAGCTTCCAATGATTTATAGATGTGTTACCCTGATGATGTTGATGATGTCCTCCATCTCTCTCCTACTATTGTTGTTGTTGATGTTGTTATAGAATACCCTTATTGTTAAGGGGGAGTGCTAAAATATTGTAACTTCAAAGAATATTCTATATGTATCTTTTGTGTTCCCCGATGTTCCTATAGGGAGAGCTAATTGTATTAATTTGTACCCCGATGCTCCTAATAGGAAGAACTAATAAGAGTCATGAGGTAGTCCCCTCTAATTGTAAAGTTGGGTCTTTAACACCCTAGTGTGGTTACTTGAGCCTACATGTGTAACTTGAGCCCACATGATTTAACTCGAGCCTACATGTCAGATGAGTCAACTTAAGTGAACGGATGAATATAAATAGAGGTGTAGCGCTCCTCATTTGGAACGCACACACTCACTTGAGTAGCGCACTTGTGGAGGAGAGAAGTAGTTGGAGAAGGAGGAGGATCAGTTTTTTTATCTCCTTGTTGGTTTTACCTTTTTACCTTTTTGGGGCATCTATATTGAGGAAGATTTTGATGGGTTTTTCCCTTTAGGGTTTTCCCAGGATAAATCTATGTTGTTCTTGTGATACTGTTTCCTTTAGTGATATTGTTTATATGATTTTGTTATGGAAATGAAATGAAATACTGATGTTTTAGCTAAGCATATAAAAAATTCAACAATAATTATCCTCATTGTCATCTTTAACACCTAGTTGCAAAGGTGGATGCAAAAGTGGATAAAAGCATGGATGGAAAAAATGATGCCAACATGGATGCAATAAAAGTAGGTGCAAAAGTGAGCACATAATGGGGTGCAGCAAAAGTGTATGCAAAAGGGGATGCAAAACTAGATGCCAAAAAAGATGCAATCATGGAAGCAAAACATGATGAAAAAAGTGATGCAAAAGTGGATGCGACCATGGATGTAAAATTGGATTCAAAATTGGATGTGAAACTGGATGCAACAAAAGTAGATGCAAAATTAGACAAAACACCCAATCAAAAAGTTTTAGAATAATCAACCCATATTTTACCCACTTAGACATTAATTTAATTATTTTTGTCTTATTAGCCTAGTTCATGTGTCCCACCTTGTGCAAGTTGTCATTTGCCTATCTATAATGGTCAAACTTGCTTTATTTGACTCATGTAGCACATGGGAGAGCTAAAGGAATCAATTCTACTTTATTCCTGGCCTTCTAGGTGCCCTTCTGCTTTTTCTACTTTATTGCCTGCTTTTTCAGTGTTTTAAGGCAAAAGGAAAAGCTAGACTAGGTGAAGTTGACTAGTTTTTTTTCCTACACATCCTCCTCTTTTTTCTCCATGAAAAAGCATGTATGGGCTGCCATTCCACCACTCTTTATCTTTCCTAAGACTTTTTTCCAATTCGTGAGATCCATGACATATTTGGGATCAGCTTTTTACACCTATGGGGGATTTGCATATTTTTAGTAAGACTGCTTTATGCTAGATTCGAATTGCTCCTCATGCATTCAAATCCATTACGTATGTTATTTATTCAGCAACCTGTTATTTTACAGGATTGGCTATTGTACACTGAGTTAATACAGTTTAGTGTTCAGCTCCAATTTTCAGTCTCTTTGTGAGTGATTTTGCATGATCAATTGTTAATTGTTGTGAGTAAAATTAATATATCACCTAGTTCAATTTCCACATGGTATCAGAGCCATTGTAGATTGTTTCTCTCCTTCAAATTTTTTTTTGCAGGTTCGACATCAGTGACTAGGATCCTTCTACTGACAGCCGGGACAGATTTTCTAAGCTATGGATCAATCACAGAAAACTATCTTGACTCCCTTCAATTTATTTGAATCAAAAATAGAGATGGAGATACTGTTGAGAGTGAAAGGCCTCTACAGGCTGACTATGGCAAAAGAAACAGAGCCCAATGTAGCTGCAAAGAAGATAAAATGGCACAACAGGAGGGATGAGGCTTATGGCCTCCTGTGTCTGAGTATTTCCAGAGACCTCCTTTTCCATCTTGATGGATTTACATCACCGAATGAAGTATGGGAGAAGCTTTCTTATATTTTTGGAAAGACAGATGAGATGAGGGGACATCAAATCGAAAATGAGTTGATTTCTCTGAGTCCAAATAGCTTTGAATCCCTGCAGCTATATTTCTCCAAGTTCAAAGCACTTGTTTTGCAGCTGAAACAGTGTGGGATCGGAAAGAAATATGATCAGCTCGTACTGGCCATCCTCTCAAAGCTAGGCCCTGACTATTCAGTGTTTGTTTCGACCTTCTATGCCACAAAACTAACAGCTCGAACGTGGAAGATGCCTAGCCTTCCAGATTTCATGGAATCTCTCACACAAGAACGGGACAAGCTAGTGATGATGGGCACCATCAAACCATCCAAAGATCAAGATTTGATTGCTGGAGATTCGAAGGTGGATTAAAAAGGCAAAAAGAAAGATAAAAATCCACCTGAGCAAAAGAGAGACAAGAAACTGTCTCCGGAGGATCCACAAGGTCCCAAGAAGAATTACCAGAAGAAGAAGAACAAAGGTGAAATGAACAAGTGCACATACTGCAATAAGGGCAATCAAACTGAAAGCTCTTGTATGAAAAAGCAGATAGACATGCTGACCCAACTCCTGGAGAAGTATGGCATCTCCCTTCCAGAAATCTCAAAGAAGAGAGAAGGAGGATCAAGTTCAGATGACAGAGAGAGAGTTCATGCTCTAGTTGCTGGCACATCAAGCTCACCCAGTTTTATCATTGATTTTGGAGATGCAAGACACATGGTTTCGACTAAGGAGGCCTTCTCCTCAATGGACATGATGTCGAAAGGACCATCTAATGTACTGGGAGATGACTCTCTCATTGAAAGTTTAGGCAAAGGAAGGATAGATCTTGATCATGGTTAGTTCAGCAATGTGTTGTATGTGCATGGTCTTGCCTCCAACCTCCTGTCACTATACCAAATGACCCACACTGGGTCTCCTAAGAAAGTCATATTCTCCCCTGATGAAGTTGAGATCACAGATATCTCAAGTGGTAGAGGCATTACAAAAGGAGTTGCAAATCATGTTCAAAAGGTATACATGTTCTCACACTTCCTACCCTACTCAAACCCCTCTGCTCTTCTGATTCATGCTAATGAAGCAAGCAAGCTTTGGCATGAAATATTTGGCCACCTAAATTACAAGTATCTTTCTGATCTTAGTGAAAAAAAGATGGTCATAGGGTTTCCCAAGATAAAATTTTCCAAAGGAGTCTGCCAAGGTTGTATCCTAGGAAAACAGCCAAAGCATAAATTTGAGAGAGCTAGTCATGAGAGAACCTCTGCACCCCTCGAGCCGATCCACAGTGATGTTGCTGGCCCATTCCCTCGTATTTCCATGATTCAGGCCAAATATGCATTGAATTTCATTGAAGACTTTTCCAGGTATTGCTGGGTTCACTTCCTGAAACACAAGTCTGAAGTTTTTGGCCTATTCAAAGTCTTTAAGGCTTTGGTTGAAAACCAGTCTGGAAGGAAACTCAAGGCCCTTAGATCTAAAAATGGTGCTGAGTATGTCAAGTCTAAGTTTATTAATTATTGTGTAGATGTAGGTATTCATATGCAACATTCTATCCCTTACACACCACAGCAAAATGGTGTTGCTGAGAGGAAGAACAGATCACTGAAGGAGATGGCAACATGCATGATGGAGGCCAAAACTTTGCCACCAAAGTACTCGGCCGAAGCTATCAACTATGCGGCCTTTATCCATAATAGGTTTCCTCATAAATAGCTTGATGGTATGACTCCCTTTGAATCATGGAGTGGGCACAAGCCAGATGTGACCCATTTCAGGATTTTTGGCTCAAAGGCTTGGGCTAGAATTCCAACAGAGAAGAGGAAGGATTTGCAGCCCCAAATCCAAGAGTGTATTTTTTTTGGATACTTTGAAGATTAAAAAGGGTACAAGTTGATCAATTTGAGCACAAACAAATCCTTCATTGAAAGGTGTGTTCAGTTTGAAGAAGAACCCCTTGCAGCAGTGGAAGTTGGTGAAGCCTCTTCACCACCTAAACCTCTAGAAGTAAAGAGTTTGTTGAACATGCTGATTCTTATTTTTCTGATGGAGATGAGTTTATTGCAAACCCTAACATCTGAAAAAGGCCAAAATGGGCAGCCAAGACACTACATGCAGCAGGAGAGCTAGCTGGGGATCCCAATGACCCAAGGAGGACTAGATCTCAATTTGAGAGTGGTCTGTGCATGAAGGATCCTATGTTTGCTGAAAAATGCTATTTGATGGTGGATTATTATCCTCAAACATACGAAGAATAAGCAGGAGATCCAAGATGGCAAAAAACCATGAAGGAGGAGTTCATCTCACTCCAAAAGAGCAACACATGGGAGCTAGTGGATCTTCCTCCAGGAAGAAAGTTAGTCCAGTGTAAGTGAGTCTATAAGACCAAATTTGCTGCTGATGGTTCACCACTAAAGTACAAGGCTAGATTTGTAGCCAAGGCCTACTCACAGGTTCATGGCATAGATTATAATGAGACTTTTTCCCCAGTCGCAAAGATGGATTCCATCAGGCTAGCCTTAGCCATTGCAGCCTCAAGGCAATGGGAGGTACATCACATGGATGTAAAATGTTCCTTCCTGAATGGAGATCTCACTGAGGAGATATATATGCGGCAGCCTCAAGGTTTTGCTACTAACCATTCTCTTGTGTGCAGGTTGAGAAAGTCATTGTATGGGCTAAAGCAAGCCCCCAGGGCTTGGTATGCCAATATTGATAGCTTCTTGCTATCACTGAATTTTGTTCGGTGCAAATCAGATCCAAATTTCTATTTGAAGTTAGTTAATGGTTCATTAATGATCATTGTGTTATATGTTGATGACCTCCTCATTACAGGAAGCTCAAAGGATGAGATTGCTTCCTTAAAAGGAGCTATGAACCAAGCCTTCTCCCTGACAGATTTGGGGCTCTTAAGTCAATTTTTGGGGCTTGAGATCTCTCAAACCAAAGCTGGAATCAAGGTGCACCAGTCCAAATATGCCTTGGACTTGCTGAACAAATTCAAAATGAAGGATTGCAAAGCAAGCAAAACTCCTTTCCTTTCAGGAGTGAAGCTAGAAGAAGCTGATTCTTCAATTATGGTAAAAAATACACTGTATAGGAAATTGATTGGATGTTTGTTGTATCTGACACATACTAGACCTGATATTTGTTATGCAATAAGTGTGGCTTCTAGATACATGGATCAGCCTTATGAGATCCATTGGAAAGCAGCCAAAAGTGTAGTGCTTTACCTAACCGGTAGAGCACTCTGACCGTCTCTCTCTGTGATGTTCTCTATTAAGACAATTAAAATCATATTACAGGTTTATATCTATGTCTGTACTATTAGTTTTGTAAACACATAAATGTACAATCATGAACTGTAACATATTAACGTAGAAATAGGAGTTGTACAGGTTTGATAAACTTCATAAATTTTGTTAAATTATACAATAATACCATGCATAAATTTAATATCTAATTATCTGGAATTGAAATACCTAGGACCAGCGACCGTAGTAGATCCAAGAGTTTGCTGTAGACATTGTAGGCTCCTTCCTCTTCCAGCTTTCCATCCAAGCCTTGATTAACAAAATGGTGTGCCACCCTGCCGACCAGCTCTCATCATGTGCTGGCCCTAGGAAACCCATGGGTTTCCTAGCCCCCGAGCCCACAGACCAATCATCCCGAGAGAAGCTTCATTTCCCTTCTTTATCTTCTCCATCATTTACAGATATTCTCCCCTTGAGTTGTCCCCCTCCTCAAGTTTATCCTCTCTTCTTCCTCTCTATTATTCTAAAAAATTTCCCGACCATTCTCCTCATGCAAAGTCTCCTCCCCCAAAAATCCAACCTTCTTCCTCCTTATACCCCCTTCCACCGCCTCTTTCATTATTATTTTATTCTATCCAGGGTAGTGCAGTTCCAA